>NW_006494904.1:4547402-4561732 GCF_000471905.2 Amborella trichopoda
ATCTTCAATTTGTGAGGGTTGGGAAGAATTTGCCGCTTGCTTCTATGGATAACAGTTTATACCCCCAACGGTTTTTTCCTCTATAAAGGGTTAGTTGGTGATACACGCAGCATACTGTGCAAATTTCATGTTTAATTTCACTCAAAAATGAATTTCCCAAGGAGAAGAACCCTAGCGACTAAGCATTCATGCACGTCCTCCCAATTTTCATGAGCAAGACCTAGCGTGTCGTCTCATCTTTCCCGAGAAAAAGCAAAATAGTGCGTATTTGGTGTTTTGTGGGAACATATTGTACATTTCCTCCTTTGAGTGGAATACCTAATGGTGTAGAGGTAAATATCTAGGGTGGCATCGGGTCGGGTCGGGTCAAGATCCAGATCCGGTGATGGGACCCAATTAGACTCGGACCCATACCCGACCAAACTGGATTACTCGACCCCAAAAAAACAAATTGAAATATTTAAATGTTGTATGAAATATATACATATATTTATGTTAGGTTGCTCACACAATAGAGCATTTTATAATTGTATGGCACACCCCCATAAGGATGATGTCACACCCTTTTTAATTACCAAAAATACCCCTATTAAGAAAATGCTCCATGTACAAAATAATCGTATATAAGTGTCTAAAATTGATTCAGTACAATTATAAAATGCACTATAATGTAAGCATCCTAATATAACCCTTATTTGAATATGAGAAAAGTTTATATAAGGTTGCAACTTTAAAATGTAGAATTAAAGTTGCACCTCAAACATCTATTGGAAAACGTTGCTTTAGTGTTGAAAAATCCTCTAATTGATCATCTCGACATCGAGATGTACGAATATAGAAAAGAAAAAGATTTCTAGTCCCAAAAATAATGCAAATGCAACACATTATCTAAACTGTCCATTTTCAAGATATTCATAGCTTTATAGATCTACTTGATTTGAATATCTTTGGAGGTTAAAATTTTATAATTAAATTTGGAAATAGATTTTCAAGCAATCTTAAGAATTTTTATACCCAAATTACATCTTAGGAGAATATTTGGAGGTGTGTCTTAATTAAATTGTTTAATGTTGCAACCTTATACAAATGACCCCCTTTAAATATTATAACTATAATTATATAATTATATTTATTTTAATATTAATTAAATATTATATATTAAATACTATTTATAAAAAAATACTCCATGGACCTATATCAGGACCCGAAAAGTATTCAGGTCCAATATTTGGACCCAGTCCTGGGTTTGGGTCCAGGTTATTGCCACCCCCATAAATAACGTACACATAACTGAAAAATTGCTTATACTGGGCTGATCCCTTCCTGTTATGTAATGGATGGCTGTAATAGTGGGAGACTCAATGTTTCACCAAAAAAAGGAAAGCAAAAAGTGGAGTTGAAAAGGAAAATAAAAAGAAAACAAAAACCAATACCAAAAAAAAAAAGATCTAACGGACATAATTTGCTCTTATATCCCTCTCTCTCACCATTTGAATTACATGATCATCTCCCCAAAACAGAATATCAATATTTTTAACATAGTTGGATATGCATTAATCGAAAATTATTCCCCCGTACTTCCAACTTTCCCTATTTCATTTACTTCCATCAACTTAACCTTCTAGAACCTCTAACATAAATATAACCATATAACTGAGTGTCTTTCCGAGGAGGACACGGTTGCTATGAGTCTATGTAGAAATGAGTCCCCTTTTAAAAATCTATTTCTAAGATGGAGAAGAGTGGTTGTGATCACGATCAATTTTCACTATTTTAAAGTATTCATATATTTGCTCGATCTATACTATTTTTTAAGGTTAAATTTTGTAATTAGAGATAAAAATATTTTTTTTAGGCAACCACAAATATTTTCAATATTGAAACAACATCTTTCGACACTCTATGAAGGTGCGCCTTACTTTGATTGTTTAGGGCCTCGTCTTTATACAAAATCACACCCTTCAAAAATAGGCCATGACGAGTTTCTTGCAAAATTTCCTAATTTATTAAACTGAATTGTTAAATATTATACAAAATTATACTATTTTTCTACAAAACGAAGTAATAAGTATCCATATTTAATTTTTCATTACTTAAATAACTTTGTAATTTTTAAAATTCTTATGATTTTAAATTTTTTTAGTGTAAATAATATTTGCAACTTTTAAATGTCAAATATTCTTATAATGAGTTTTTTATTTTTAAAATTGTTTATAGCAGCAAAAACCTAAAAATACGTTTTATAAATCCTCTCTAATTTCTATGCCATAAAATCAGTTAATATTAGAATTTATAGAGATGCTTGAGGATGATAGCATTGCCACTTGGAGATTAATTAACCACGATGGATCAATTCCCTTCATCGGCGGCATTGGCCAATCTTCCTAGTAAAAATAATTAACTACTAAAATAAAAATTTACAAAGGAAATAAAAAAAACTTTACTAAACCGGGCCAATTGGCTCTTGAGGCCCAAAACCCTATATTAGATCGCATATTTGTTTATTGGGATCATATACTATGATATCATTTATCTTTAGTACAAGGAGCTCACAATTAATCTTGACCATTAGATGTCCAATTGGACAACTTGGGTGTGTCATGAAATTCAAAAAATTATTTTGTTGAGCTTTGAGTTTAGTGTAAATTTATAGCAATTTGATTTGAAATTTGATGGACAATAATGGTTGTGATCACCTTATATTAAAAGTAAATAGTCACTTTACATACTTTTCTTTTATTTATACCGATCTTCTTGGCTTTTTCTTGAGGAATTCCTAAGGCATATTGATTCTAGTGTTTACTTTAGGGTTTTTATTGAACGGAATTAGGGTTTTGGGATTCAGATTTGGGTTTGGATGCACCTAGAGTAGTACAGTTGACAAGATTACGAGAAAGGAAGTGAAGGGAAGAAGGGGTAAATTTTTCGGAGTAGGGAGATTAGACCACGGGAATTTCTGAAGGGTAAAAAAGGTCATCGAAGCCAAAAAACACAGGAGAATTCGCCGGGAATTATTATCCGGCCGTTGAGGAAGGCGAGAAACTGGTTTTTCGGTGATAAGTGGTGGAGATTTGTGAAAGCCGGAAGGTTCCTATGTGAAAAAATTTTGGCGGTGGGTCTTTTTTTTCAGAGATTTATTGTATATCTAAAATTTAGTGGACGGTAGGGAACACAGTAGTCGCTTTGGCCGAGTGGTTAAGGCGTGTGCCTGCTAAGTACATGGGGTTTCCCCGCGAGAGTTCGAATCTCTCAGGCGACGCATATGTATCATTATTACATTTTTTACCCTTTTTTTTTTTTTTTCTAAAGTTTATTTTTGTGAGAAGTGGGATGCCAATTTTTCTAGGCTCTTCACGGTACTCTCTCTCTCTAGGGAAGCGCAGCTACTTTCTCTCTCCTTCGGACTTCAAAAACCATCCTTTCACTGCTCTGGAAGAGAGAGAAAAAGCTTAGAACCCATATCCCATTAGAGAAACGTTGCTAAGCAGGCCTGAAACATCAAACCCAAAACAGGTAGAGAAGAGAGAAACGAGAAGGAAAAATTGGGTTGGAGAAATAGAGAGAGAAAGAGGGATCCCTGAAAAGGAAATGAAAATTTGGGTTGGAGAAGTAGAGAGAGAAAGAGGCAAAGGACAATGGTGGTAGTAAGAGTGTCAAACCCTCCACTGTGTTGCTTCTAGTGTAGAGAGACAGAGAGAGCGGCAGAGTTGGAGCCTCTCTGTCATTTTTGTTTTTCGTGGAGAGAGAGACCTTTCTGGAACCTCACTGGTTTGCTTTTCGTGGGTGGATAAACGGGGTTCGAGAGAGAATGTGAAAACCCATTGATTCACTTTCTCGTGATGTAGAGAGAGAAAGAGAGAAGAGAAGCCCTGATCCTCTCTCTGCTACCTCGGGTACGCCGTCTCCAACCCAAATTTTCTTTCTCGTCCCCTTTGCTGCAATTCGTAGTAAATCCCCCCAAATAATCACCCGTATCCCTAAACCCCTCGTCCCTTTAAAGCCCTCCCTATCTCTCTCTCTCTCACAGTCTGTATACCTCTTTCGTCCCCTCTCCACTCTAGAAATCAATGATTTTCCGGCGAATCTCTCCGAATTGTGGCCGACAAGGTCGCCAGAGTTTATGAGAAACGGGGAGGGGACCATGAGCCCTAACCCTAGAAACAGAGGCTTCTCTACTAACTTTCAGTCGACGGTAGCCATTAATGGAGGTTTTCTGGCGAATTATTCCTATGGTTTCCGATAGCTTTGGAGAGAGAGCTTCCTGTTTTTTTTTTTTGGGATAACAAATAGTTGGCCAAGATTTCAATCCAAGACTTCAAATACCGTATATTTGTTTTGGTTTGCATGATATAAATTCCGTTTGATGATAGCATAATTTTGTTGTGCGTTTTTTTTGTCCATAAATTTTCTTTTTATTATACGCTCTTTTTTCGTACGCCTTCCAATCCAATATGGACAGTACATAAGTTTCTCTTTTATGTGCTCTCTTTTTTCTCACACCCTCCAATTATAAGATCTCTATCTTGTTTATCTCTTACTTAACATTATGCACTAGTGAGTGTCAAGACATGTGCTCTATACTTAGGGGTGGCAATGAACTCGGACCCGACTTAGGACCCATTGGATATATTTGAATGGGTCTGGGCATAGATCCAATATTTGGACTTGGCGGGTCAGGTCCAAGTCCAAAATATGGACTTGAATACTATTTGGGTTTGAGTCTGGGTTCGGTTGGACTCGACCTATACCTGTAAACTATTGAAGATAAAACACTTCAAAGCCCTATTTGTTTTAGTGTATTAAGGATCGTATACAGTAAGAATTCATAATCATATTTAGCTATTAAACGACAATTAAGACAACTTAAAATCTAATAACGGATTGCGACCTTGTTGCCAATGATTTGGGTGTATGATGGTAAAGAGAGCCAAAAAAAATAAAAAAACTCATAGTGAGGGTGGCAATGGACCTGATCAAACCCGGGACCCGATATGTATGGCTATAGGTCCAACATTTTGGCCCGATGGATTGGGTCCGGATCCATAACCTAGACCCGAATACATTCGGGTCTGGGCCTAGGTCCAACCGGACTTGACCCATACCGGACACATTACCACCCCTACTCTTAGCATTGAACAAAGATATAGCTTTTTCATTGTTATTTCAAGTTCACTTCTGATGGGCCTTTAACATTTTGAACCATTGAACTAATTTACAGCTGTGCTTATTACCTCAAAGAGAATGCACTTTTGCATGGCCTTTAACCTGTGGGTGAGGTTTCCATAAAGTGCCCTCCTTGTTTTTTTTCTTCTTTTTTTGGACGTATTAACTGTAGGAATAGAACTCCTTATGCCTTTACATCGAGTTTTGGCGCCGGCACACAAACTACCGAGGCTAAGTGGCCATTCCTATAAGGCGCCCTCTAGAAGTTAAGGGTACCTTTAAAATGGGGAAGCTTTATACGCTTTCCTTATAACATAGAAGTTCTATTTTTCTTTTTATCCAATCGTCCATTCTGAATGGAAGGCTAAGATTGTTCCAATCACAATGTCACGTCTCTACACTATTTTATTTTTAATTTTTTTCTATAAACTACTGTGACACCAAATTTTGGATATCCATTCCTCTATTAAACTCACACTAGCTAAATATATATATATATATATATATATATATATATAATCCAATAAAATAAAATGACCAAAATACCTTTGAAAGTTTTAAGGGGTATTTTGGTCATTATAATTTATCAAAAAATTATTTTTAATATTTTTTCTAGGTGCGCTCCAATGAGAAGATGGCACATACTAAATTTCATATTCATATAATTTGTATAAAAAAAACTAAAATTAAAATACTTTGAGACGTTGGATCTAAGATCAAACGGTGAGTGGTTTTCTTGATCAAAATTGGACGGTTGGATGGTAGGGGGAGGATAGAACTTCTATGCTGCAGGGGAAGCATAAAAACCTTTCCCTTTTAAAATTTACTTAGAGATGTAGTTTTTTAGCCATAAACCTGGTTTTAAAACGTAATTTTATCCTCAATTTTGAAATTTAAATATTAAAAAATGGTTCAAATCGAATAGATCTATAATTGAAAATAAATTGTCCAAATAATTTGTTACAAGATTTGTTATTTTTTAGATTTGAAATTCTTTTTTTCTTTATATCTACACGTCTCAAAGTCGAAATGATTAATTTGAGGATTCTCTAAAGTCGGGTTCTTCAATATTAGAATTGTCTTCTAAAGGGTTTTTGAGGTGTACCTTACGTCAATAGTACACGGTTGCAAACCCTAGCCATCTTCTCTCTCACTCAATTTCACCAAAAGATATTCTACTCCCACGAAGTACAATGTCCATTTACTAGCTTATGTAAAACTCCATCTAAAATTAATTTTAAGATCCTAAATTTTAGGCATGTGACCTCTTCAAGCCATACACTATCTTTCATAAAAAGAACTTCCTAATTGTACCTTTTATGTTTCCCAAATAGATTGATTTGAACAAGGAAGTACAAGTACACTATACCCTCGAGAGCGCATAGTATACGTGCTTAGGGGTGGCAATGGATTGGGTGGCAAGCCCGGCCTTAAAAAACTAGGGCATGAGCCATGAAATATGACTGATAGGGCTAGACCATGCCAAGCCCGATACCTATTTTTTTTATCTTTTTTGCATTATTTTTCTGTAATTTTTTTTATTATAGGAATTTAGATATTTTATTAAAAAAAAGCTAACAAAAATTACAAAGTCGGAGACAACTTTCTCATAAAAAAGGTACCTCATTGACAAAAAAAAAAATCTACCAACACATTATCTTCCCGAAAAACATACACAAAAAAAGAAGCGGGCCAGACGGACGGGGCTTCAACGCCCTTAGGGGAATAGGGCCAGGCCAGGCTAGGGCAATGCCAGCCCTAACGTGCTCCACAATTTTTTATGGAACTCTTCCAACTGTAAACCATGAAGACTATTAATTACACTTGGCTCTTGGTCACCTATGTGGAGCCAATTGGCTTGATAACGTACAAAAAGAACTTGTTATAACGTCAAAAAAGATTCTTCTCTAAACCGTTGAGAGTTAAGTTATCGCAGCCGGTCATTGTTATTTTGAATTGTTTCACTTTTGACTGACTGCCCATTAACTTTTTGAATAATTTATGGAAAATTATAAATAAAAAAAACGGAATACTACGCTTTCTAGGCAATTTAACCCGATCAAAAAAAAATTTCTCACTTTTTTACCAAAACAAACTTACTATGCAAATACCCTAAAAGAAATAGTTCAATTTTTTTAGACAAAAATGCTCTTTTTATACAAACAAAATGGTTGATTATTGGACCCAGTAGCAAATTGTCATAGCGCACCATCATATTGTATCAGACCACTCTGAAACAGCTATTGAACCGAAATTGAGTATTGTCAAACTATCCTTAGCATAGTACCAGAGTCCTGAAATCCACTAATATCTCTTGTTGGACCACTCTTTGCAATGGTCGGACTGCCTTTTGCAATTGCAGGACCAGTAAGGCTACAATTGCAGGATCAGTGCCGGAGCTCTATTGTTAGACTGTATTTTACATAATACTGGAACCCTACTACCGGACCACATTTACACAATACCAGAGCCGTTATTTTAGTGATGCAGTGGAGAGAAGCTTGAGTAAGGTAAAAATAAGAGGGGGTGCTTTAGATATTTTTTTATTTTTTTATTTGTAGGGGATATTTGTATAGAAAATTTATTTTGAATAAAAAATAACAAAAAGAATTGAGGTGGAGGTAAATTTTATAGAAAATGTAGTTTTAGGTTTTTTTTTAATTTTTTTAATAATTTATCTCTCTTACACCCTTTCTCTTTCTGACCTCCTCTCTCTAACCTGCCACGCTCGCCAAATGTTAGGCACCTCCCCTGCAGTCCGCCACTCCGATGCACGCCTTGGCGCTGCCCTCTCTCTCTCTAACCTGCTCTTTCTCTCTCTCTCTCTCTGCGTGCTCATTACTCCCTCTCTCTAACCTGCTCTCTCTTCCATTCTCCCTCTCTCTCTCTAACCTGCTCTCCATCTGCGCACTCATTACTCTCTCTCTCTCCTCACGCCACAAACACCACATATGATCCTGCTAACCCTACATGCCGCACACTCTCTCCACTTTTCTCTCCACACTCGCCAACTCTCATTCCCTCTCTCTCTACTTTCTCTCTCTAACCCCACCCACCTCAATCACTACCGTCCACGTTAATCCTCTCCGAAATCTCTGAACCTCTCTCTCTCTCTCTCACTAAAACCGTAATATCTCTCTCTAGCCTGAAGCCTCTCTCCCCCTATGCGGCCACTGCAGTCTGAGCCTTGTATGGGCCAAGTGTCACCTCTAAGAAACCTACCCCGTCGCATGCAAACCACGCCATTAGTCCACCACCGACACGCAATTACCCCCCCCTCTCCCCATATATTTTTGACCCGATCCCCTCTTCCTCTCACCACTCCTCTCTCTAATCTCCATTTCCCACCTTCTTTCTCTCTCTAGACTCTGCCTTCCATCTGATCCTCATCAACCCAGAATACCCATTTCCACACACACTCTCTCTAGTCTCCATCAAACCTCAAGGCCTACATTTCTCTGTGTTAATCCCCTGTTTTGTGGTCCCGTGAGTTTCAAATCCCCTGTTTCTCGACTTGGTGTCTCAGACTTTTGCGGTGCAGTTTTGCTTCTTTTCTTTTTTTTGGGATATAGAATTCAGTGGTCTTAGCTTCTTCTTACTCTCTCTCTCTCTCTACAAATGGGTGACGACTCGAGCGTGTCCACTGCCGAGAGCCCCCCTGAAATCACCTCCGGCTCCGAGACCGAGCTCCTTCGGGTACAAGGGGCCCAACTTCTCTTAATCAACCAACATGAGACCATCCCCTTTCGCACTGGTGATTTTGTCATTCGTTTCATTGAGCAAAACCAGACTTCTCTTGCCATGGTTGCATGCTTGGTTGGTGACCAACAATGGCCAGCAGCCATGGACGTCAAGGTCTCAAAGGTCGGTTTCGGCAAATACTCCTTCTCTTTGCAGGGGCTTCTTTATGGTTTGAATTTGCCTGAAAATTCATTAGCCGAGGAAATGCTTCAAAGCTTGGAGGCTCAATTGAAGAGGTTTTGTGACTACAACGACACTTCTCAAGCCTTTAAGGGTAAGGACTTCTATGCTAAAAATTTCGAGATCGTATATTAGGAGACCAACTATTTATTTTTTAACAAAGAGGTCACATTCTTTTTTTCTTTTTATTTTTTTTTAACTGTGAAATTCAATTAAAGTGTTTCACACTATTTAAAAAAGTGTCTAAACTCTAAACAATGACACATTATGGATTTCCCAATTCCAAATGTAATTTCTAATGATGCTTGTGACGCCCTTGTAAAAAAAAAATTTAATGTACATATAAACACTACATCATGACTCGTATACATTATTGCATCATTGTCATCCAATCAACTGAGAGATGGTGATGGAGAGAGTGGGGGCAGGATGGTGATAGAGAGAATGGGCCCATGAATCGGGTCATTTCATGTTTCGGTGGGTTCCTCTCTCTCCCTCCATCACCGTTCATGCCTTGATTGGACAATAATTATATTCATGATCATATAATTAAGGGCATGTGATCATTGTATGCTTTTTTATTTTTGGGTAAGTGGGGGAGATGGTCTCTTAACCATTTTTTCATGAAAAATAAAATAAAATTACGCAGCTCATAAATTTACAACCCTACAATAGGGTAATTATGCTTCGTCGTGAAGGAAAGGACGAAAATTACGCATCTCATAAATTTACAACCCTACAATAGGGTAATTATGCTTCGTCATGAAGGAAAGGGCGGGAAATACAATTAGGCCATCTAGTGCATCAAATGATGGCATAAAAAAAAGTTGTGGCTATATTAGCGAGAGTGTCGGCCACCATATTGGCCTCACGATAGATGATCATTATATGCATTGCTATTCAAATTGTTACTCAAGCTCAAGCATCCAAGTAACTTGAGATAAATCAATCCTAGTTTCTTAGGTTTATCTCAAGAGACTTAGTGATCAGAATATCCTATTGATCAGAATATACAAATTTGTCTTAAATAGATAAATATATATGATAATAGTAGAAATAAATCATAGACTATACCTATACTTATTATAAAATATAAAATATAAAATATTGAATCTATCCTTCTTCTATATCCATATTAATCTAATAGATAATATATAATCCTTTCAAAATCACAATAGGGAAAGGAGATGAGAGAAGGGACAGTAGAGTGAAATTGGAATATGAGAGAAAGAGATGCCATAGGCACAAGAGTGAACGAAAAAAAAAAAAGGAAGAGTGAAATACTATGAACCAATGGAAACACTAGTAGATTGGATTGAGTTACACCGTTCAATCCATTAATGGATGGTTATCAAGAGAGTGGGGCCCACCATTTGTTAATGCTTGTGTCCTATTACAATTATTTGTTCTATACTTAGAAAATGGCACCATAAATTCTGGGACATAATAAGTGCAAACACCAATGCATACACATTTTGACAAACTATATATAATAGCTAAATTAAATTAAAAATTAATATTAGTTAATATGGCTGTTTTGGAACAAACTTCCAAGTTTGGACCATAAGAGCAATACCCAAACGGGGAAAAGGGATGTGGTGTGTCATATTGGCATTGGTAAGCATTTTTGGTTTAGATTTTTTTTTTAATTCAAGAAATCACGTTGTGGTGTGATGCAAGAGGTACAAATACAGAACTCAAGATGCCACGTTGTGGAACTTATAGCCCCTTGATATTACCGTGTTAGGCCCCTGATATTACGGTGCCCTCCCATTGCCGCAATGAATAGGCGTTCCGTTACATTTGTCCCTGCCCTGGCACATTAGTTTTGACTTTCAAAGACTACCAAATCACTTTGATGAGGCGAAAATAATCTTAATATAGGAAAGTATAGTCTATGCCACCAATGCATGGCATATAAATTAGGAAGAGTATATAATGTAAACTATACGCCTTTAATACAAGGTTGTCATCAACTCTTTGGATATGAAATTGGGCAGTGTCCTATTGGTCAGATTCAAAGTTTAAAATAAACTTTTTTAAATTTTATGATGCACAAAAAACTATATTTATGTTTCATTTTATAAAAAAAACTACAGTGACTATGACATTATTGTTCTAAATGTTTCAATTAAAAAATATATATATTATATCATGCACTTTTTTAGTTAAATTTCTCTTAGGATCACTAGGATCAAAGCCTTTTTTGTTCGGCTAAGTCAGATCGGCCTAAAAATTAGTTAAAATTTTAATTAATCGAGGGCATTTTGTCATTTTAGGGAAAGATGTGGCACCTGACTTTTGGAGTACATCAGGGCCTGAGATAGCGGCCCTAATCGGACGGACACAAACAGAGGAACCCGATCCGACCAAACAAATCCAACGGGCGATAAGGCTCTCCGCCGTCTCAAAGCTCATCGCGAAAGCACTAATTCGCGGGGCCATTAGCCCCCACCTGCACACGACCCCAGCCGCCGTGTCATCATTTTCCGGCGCAATCAACGGCGATCCTCGCTCCCTCGCAAGCGCTAAGGCGTTCTCCGATGTAATCATGGCGGTGGAAAGCGCCGGGAGAAGCATCCATTTGGCCGGAGATGGCCGGGATCCGTCGGAATCCGGGGAGCACACGTCATTCTCCGGTGGCCTCTGGTGCTTTAATAGGTCGGGGCTTTTGCTTGTCCTCAAGGCCATAGCGGCCTCTGCATTTATCCACGTCAGCAAAAGCGGGGCCCCCGTCGCCGGAAAGTACAGTTTACCAGAGGGCGAAGTCACAGGAAATGGGATTTCTGGCCACGGGAGGTGTGACGGGTTCGAAAAGCAGTTGTGCTTCTCTCTAGGGATCAACAGCACCGAGCAATAATGTTTTTCCTTTTTTTTAGAGTGGGAACACGTGAGGATATGACATTTTGCGTTTTTTTTTTTTTTTGTGAAATTGGGGTTGTAAATAAATACAGTATGCGGTGGTTGTGAATGTTGCATTTTGTTGATTTTATAGGGTTTCAAAGGGCATTTTCATAATTTGGAATTTTGAAGCCTCTCTCTCAGGCTTTATTATTATTATTTTATTTTATTTTTTTGACAAAAATTACTGAATTTATTATTTATTTATTTTGACAAGTACACGTAACTTTATTGATCACCAAAGAACAACAACATAGTTACAACGCTAACGGAGAAATAAAAAAACAATCACCCTGCCCTGCTTTTTTTTCTAAAAAGTTTGCCCTATCATTCGCCTCTTTATAAAGATGGGAATTACTGAATTTATTATCAAAACAAAGCAAAACAGCACAAGAATTACATAGAATCTGAATAAATGATAGACAGTGTGACCCCTATCTTGATAGACACTCGTTAAAGAAATATGCAACGTTCAACAGTAAAGGGCCGTAACTTGGTGTTGGTCCCATCAAATCAGGGTTCCAGGTGGGGTGGCTTTGAAACAATTTTAACTTTTGGCTTATATACAAAGTGGCCGCTCTCAAGATTAAAACCTGCACACTTGCGTTGGCTACCCAAGTCTATAATTTGCATCCAAACTAATCTGAGTTTCTAGGGAATCTTCTACCGTCAAATTGTGTTTTGTGAATCTTCTATTATTAAACTGGGTCATGGTGGTAGCACCTCAACACCCTAATCACCACGTGGAAGCTTTCATTCTCACTTATACCACCTCGTTAACGGGTAGGGGCATTGGAATGTGAAAGCTATATTGCCTAATCATTCATGAAATCAAACATAGTTTTTATAGCCTTTGCCCACCATCCACCTCGAATGTCTCACAAAGAGCTCCTTACATTGCACAATCCCTTTCCAAATCGTTGAAACATACTTCCTTTCTTCACATCTCTTATAAGTAGAAAGTCTTTATCGGATCATATTCAGCAATCAACTCTTGACCTTTTCATACTTCGGAATCTGGACTTTTGGGCCTCTTGCATTCTAACACATGCTCAGATGCATGCAACGCCATTGTTAACGGGTTGGCCCAGCCTTGGCCCGACCTTGCTAAAAGGCTTGGCCCAAAATTTTGGTTTTGAGTCTGAATTGAGCCCGGCTTGAATTTATGATAACAAGGCCTGATCTAGGCATTGGACTAAAAAAAATGTGTGCTGCCGATATGAATATGAAAAATACAAAATACATACATTAAAAGATTACATGATAGGCTCAAGCCAAACAAGTAGTAGCCTAGGCCTGACACGAAATATTTTGGGCCTAGCAGATCATGCTGCAGACTTTAACAGGAGGCCCGAACTCAAAACTGTGGCTGGCCAAGAAGCCCCCAATCTAGGGCTGAGAATTTACTTGGTTTGGATCCGAGATCTGAATTATGGATCCTATCCAGATCTGAATATAGATCCATGATTTGGATCCGACAAGTAGGATCTGGATCCAAATATATTCGGATTGGATCGGGGTACAGGGGGATCCAATCCGAATCCCCAGATCCAACTTAGTTATTAATATATTGTATATTATATATACATATATATTACGTAGTATTTTTTGTTTTATATTAAAATAATATCCAAAATAATTTATTTTGGATCCGATCAGTCAGGATCCAACTGGATCCGGATCTAGATCCTAATCTCATGCTTTTTGAATCCAAATCCTATATATACTTTTTGGATTCCAAATCTGGATCCGACGGATCCAAATCCAATCCAATCCATTCTAAGCCCTACCCAGACCGGCTAGGATCTGGCCCTGGTCGCTATATCTAGTTCTGAAATTTTCTTGAGTGAAGGTTAGCTTGGAATGACTACGTTTTTGATACGCCTCAAATCGGACTGGCCTACGACACAGTGATGGGTTTAGTGCCTAATTTGAGAAATATGAGATGGCTCTCCAATTAGATTGTTGGTTTAGCCTTGAATGACTCATTAAGAGTGTTGGGCTAGGCCACCTATCCAAAATATAGTGCCCAAACTGGGCCAGGGCCCCTTTGGCCTAGTCTAGAGAAGGTCCCTTAGGATTGTGTTAGGCAATGGATCCTATGGCCCTTGTGTGGGGGATAGGCTAGGGGTGGCAATGGATCCAGATCCGATAGGTTGACTAGACCTAATTCATAATATGTGTCTAACATTTGGACCCAGCCGGTCATGTCCAGGTCCAAAACTTAGACCCAAACACTATTTGGGTGCGGGTGCGGGTTTGGGTCTATGTAAATCCGACTCCATTATTATGATATTTAATATATATATTGTAACAATCCTAAAATTTCAAAAAAAAAAAAAAAA
>NW_006494904.1:4574497-4604658 GCF_000471905.2 Amborella trichopoda
AGGTTAAATATAAAGAGAGTTGTGGAGGGTGGATTTATTAATTTTGTTGTCTATTTTTTAAAAAAATATACTTTTATGGGGCAAATTTCTAAATATTACTACAAGACAAATAGTATATTTGTCATATCCATGAAGGGTAAAATTGAAATTTTAACTAAGAGACAAAGCATTTTACGAATAAAGTTTCAGGATACTAACTTCCAAAATGCCATTGTACTTTTGTAAAAATTTCAAATTTGTTTTTGCTTAATGGTAAAGTTACATATTTAAATAAAATTTTAATAAAAATAATAATGATTATTTTGATAAATGCACCCATCATAATCCCTTCTAATTTGAACTTTAGTATTTTGAAGGGTTGTTAACTCTAGACAAACTATATATATACTAAAGCCAGTTCATGAACCACACTAAACCCAATTTGACATTCTTGATCTACATTAGCATTCTCGAATGTTGATAAATTGTAAAGCCACAAATAAGAACACCGCAAGAAAATGCAAATTGGCGTTCGCCAATGGAGATCGTAGGGGTCTAATCGGTTCTTGGGAGATATTGAGAACCAGCTAGTTTCCCCCATGACATGATCAATTCTAATCGGTTTTCTTATAAAACCGATCAAATATGTTAGAGAAACGGTCAAAACCAGCTCTATTTTTTTTATTTTTTCATTTTTTTTAATGACCGGTTTGATAGACCAGATCGTTTATCTGCTAAACCAGATCGAAAATTCAAACGTGTGTTATACACCACCGATATGTTTTTTGTAACCTTGAGAGCCCCACGAAGACCTACAAATATATTCCACCCTTTTATTTTGGAATTGGGTGCTCCAAAATTTGTGTAGATCTGATATAAAAACATAAAAATTGATACTTTGCATAATGTGTTTCAAAATACTATAGATATTCTAAATTAATTTTTTCTATATTCATGATTTATGAGGTCGGAATGACCGATTTGATGCTTGTGTAGTCCCCCAAGCTTGAACAACAATTTCAGAGATGTATATAGCATGCTCCCTTGGGAGCATATAATGTGCAAAACTCCTTAAGTAACTACCTGGGAGGGCACATCCAAAATTTTGGAAATTATCTAAATATCACCAAATGACTGTTAAAAAAGAAAAGAAAAAAGAAAAAAAGTATGGGTTCTTGGACACCATAATCCTGCCCCCTCAAAATATTGGATGGTTCCTGATCAATCGCGAGATATTATTTTTTTGAGGCACATTGAGAGTGAGGTTTTAATAATTTAATATTTTTCCTTTTGCAACTATTCCAACTCATGTTTATGTGTATTTTGATGGGTATTTTTAAATTACAGTAAAAGAGATATAGGTAAAATGTTAAACCGTAAATATCTCGTGTGTATTTTGATGAATTTAGCAAAAGTATAGGTAAAATGTTAAACCGTGAATATCTCGTGTGTATTTTGATGAATTTTGTAAAAAAGGAAAATCTTTGAGTTTGGTTGTTAGATTCTAGAGGTTACATCCCCAAACTTTGGGCCCAAAAAATACTTCTATAGGTTTCACCCAACCCAAGGGAGCAAATGAACAATGTGCTCCAATGGGAGCAGCAAATCGTTTTGGCCATTATATCGTGCTTTGTTAATCATGGACGGTGCTATCTTAATGGTCATTTTCATGGGGTTAGCGTTTACAAAGTGATAACCCAATAGCATGTCCGTTAGTTCCCTGGATTTATGTGTAACTCATTAATCCTCTTTTTAAGTTATTTTCCTTTTTAATTTTTTTAGGGAAAAGTTTATATAAGGTTGCAACCTTAAAATGTAGAATTACATATGCGCTTCAAAAATCTATCAAAAAGGTTGTTTTAATGTTGAAAATCCATTTGATCATCTTGACATCGAGATGTATGAATAGAAAAAACAAAATTTTTTTGAATCTCAAAAATAGTGCATCTTGCAACACATTATCTAGGCCGTCCATTTTCAAGATTTTCATATGTTTATAGATCTCATTGATTTTAACTATTTTCGGAGTTTACAATTTTCTAATTAGATATGAAAATAGATTTTAAGATAATCCTAAGAATTTTTTATAACAAAATTACATGTTATGATACAATTTGTTGGTGCACCTTAATTGGATTGTTTAAGGTTGCAACCTTATAGAAGCCGCAACGTTTTTTTTTATGGGCACTGGTTTTTATAAGAATGCAACCTTAAACAATCAAATCAAGGCGCACCTTACAATTTTATCATAAAATGTAATTTTGTTATAAAAAATTCTTAGTAGTATCTTAAAATCTATTTTCATGCCTAATTAGAAAATTTTTCAACTTAAAAAATAGTTAAAATCAAGTAGATCTATAAATATATGAAAATTTTGAAAATGGACAATCTAGATAATGTGTTGCAAGATGCACTATTTTCAGGACTCGAAAACGTTTTTTTTCTTTTCTTGTAATCCATGATCGATTTTTTTGTTTTTTTGTTTTTCTTTTGTAACCCATGATAGAATTTTTTGTAATCCATGATCGAATGTTTTGTAATACATGAACGAAATGTTTGTTTTTTTTTTTGTAATCCATGATCGAAATGTTTGTTTTTTTTTTGTAATCCATGATTGAATTTTTTGTTTTTTGCTTTTTTTGTAACCCAAGATAGAGTTTTTTGTAATCCATGATCGAACTGTTTTTTTCTTTTTTTGTAATCCACGATTGAATTTTTTGTTTTTTTTGTTTGTTTTTTTTGTAATCCATGATCGAATTTTATGTAATCCATGATCGAACTTTATGTAATCCATGATCGAATTTTATGTAATCCATGATAGAATTTTTTGAAAATTTGTGATTTTTTTTTTTTAATCCATGATCGATTTTTTTGAAAATTTGTTATTTTTTTTTTTAATCCATATTATTCAGAGAGAAAATGAGAGAGATGATGATTATGAGGCCACCCTATCCCAGCCATATTATTCACATATCGAGTCCCAACAGCAACAGTGTAAGGATGAGCACAAAATACTATAAATTAAATGCTGAATGGCGGTTCATGCAGTGAAAGAACATATCAATATTCGCATATTCATTCAAAAACATGAAAATTCTTAATGGAGTACCCTCATTTTTTATTGAATTCCTAAAAAACAATATTTATAATGAATTTTAATAATTTTTTCAAATTTTTTTTAAACTTTATTCTGACCAATTCACTCGATTCCCGATCCGAATTGCCGATTCGTTGATTCGGATCAATTTTTTGGAAGCCCGATCCGGATCACCGATCCGTTTTTTAAACCATTGGTTGTAACCTTATATAAACTTTTCCCTTTTTTTTTTATAGGTCAATAGGTAATTCGACGGATGACTTTTTCTCTCGATTAATGTACGGACTGTTGCAAGGCCATACCCAACTAACCTAGCGAAAGGTACTGATTACTGATAACTATATGTTAATTAACTTATTTTATAATTACTAACTATATGTTAATTAACTTATTTTATAATTACTAACTATATGTTAATTAACTTATTTTATAACTAATGGGCAATAAACTCATTTCAGAATGGTACCATAAATGGTTTTTCTATTTTTTTATTTACTTGATACGTTATATGGATCATTATGGATGTAAATAGTGTTTATAACTACAAATGGTTTAACAGTTACGACCCAAGCATTATACCCCATTCTTAGACATTATTTACTTGCATGGTCATGGTAAGGAAATTGCCTTTTGTGTGCTGGGTCTGTCTTCTCCATTGAATTACGTGAAAAAAAAAAAAATACGTTCAGGCCTGATCAATTCTCACCCAGGATAAGAAAGACGATTCACGAGTCGGACTCATCTATAGTGAATGAAACAGAAAAAAAAAAAATGGACAAATTGGGAGACTCAGGTTACTGCAATTCTCTGGAATTTTGGCTGGTTCGATTTCGATTCCTTTTATCTAATTTATATGATTCATGAGTCTGAACAGCCCAAAATTAACAAAGGAAGAAGCTAACATAACCGCTACACTCGGGAAAATTTGAAGTTTTCAGCCCAAAATGGCTAGACTAGCCATTATGATAAGAGATCTTGAGGCAATAGGCACTACAGTCAAATCATACGTTAATTTCCACTCCAATCTCAAATCAAATTGAAAAATTTTTCTTCCCAATATTCATCTTCCCTTAAATTTTTTTGAAGAATATTAATTTCTAATTTTATTAATAATAACTATTTCTAAATTTTTAAAATTACAGAAAATATACCTCTTTGTTTCCTAATTTATACCCTTTCCCGTCCCCATTATGCACCTAAAATGCCTTGCTACAAACATGTTAAACCTGTAGCACTGCAATGCAGTGGAATGCATTGTGGTTCCTGTAGTTCTAACATATACTTAGCAGTTCAGAAGGAACAGGTCTGTAATGGGAGCCGTGAGGTTTGTAACGGTGCCAGGTTCATTTGTAGTGGGGGGTCATGGATTTGTTAGACCTATAGTGCTTTCTAACACTATAGAGGAAGCTGGGTATTTTAAATATATTGAAAAAAAAAAAAAAAAGAAGAAGAAAATAGGTATGCTTATAAATTATAATAAAATAGAAGCATTTTTCTAATTTAAAAAATGTAGAGGCATATTAATGATAATTTTCATGAAGAATATAAGCTTCACTATATTTTATATATTTAGGACCCACGATTCATTTGTAGTGGGGGGACATGGATTTGTTAGACCTATAGTGCTTTCTAACACTATAGTGGAAGCTGGGTATTTTAAATATATCAAAAAAAAAAAAGAAAAAAAAGAAGAAAATAGGTATGCTCATAAATTATAATAAAATAGAAGTATTTTTCTAATTTAAAAAATATAGAGGCATATTAATGATAATTTTCCTGAAAAATATACGTTTCACTATATTTTATATAGTGTTTTAGGACCCCACGATTCCTGATCTGGATCGCTGATCCAAACAAAAAATTCAGCACAACCAAATCAGTTATAATATAGTATGGGTCCTGGACATGTTCCCCCTTTAAAATCTCCGTATTTTTTTTTGTCATTTATTCTTTAAGCTTATCAAATGTTGTATTTGATGCCTGTAATTTTTATTTTATGTCATTTATTTTTAATTTTTTTGAATCAGCGATCCGGACCATCCGAATCATCATCCAGCCAACCCAAGTGGGGATTTACGATAGACGGTCCATCTCACTGGTCCGATTTTTAAAACATTATATTTTTGCTAATGGTGATCCTTAATAAATATGGGTATGTTTGCCACGTAGCAAAAATACAACGGTGAAGAAAAAAAAGAGGGAAAACAGCTCACTGGACCCCAGTGGCCAAAGGAAGCATTTCGGATATTTCAGGCCAAAAATTGAATATTTTGAATCTCATCGACTTCAAATTAACACAGTGTGAAAATATCCCAGTTTAATTTCCAATTAAAGAAAAGAGTTTATAGTCTTCTCCTTTTTCTGCTAAACTATTTTCACCTCATTTTATGCCACGCTCACCCAAAACAAAAGGTCATACCATTTTTTACTACTTCCACCCAATTTTTCCTTTTGTACCTCAAATCATCGTTTGGAAAGTATTTTCAGCAACATAAATCTCTAAGATGGCTCTAAAATTAATTTTCAATGCCGATAATAAATTTTAAAAGGTGCAGTTTGTATAAATTTGAAGCTCTAAACAACAAAAATAAAGTGCATCTTCAAATAATGTCGAGAAATGAGGTTTCAATACTGAAAATCTTTGTGTTTTTTTTTTTAAAAATAAAAATAAAAATCTTAGTGTTTTTTTAAATAAAAAAAATTGAAAATCTTTGTGACAACCTTAAAATATATTTTCATCTTTAATTATAAAATTTAAAACTTCAAAAATAGTGTAGATCGAGTAGATCTATAAAAACTTGAAAATCTTGAAAATTGACAGTCAAAAAATGCATTACAAGATGCACTATCAAAATCTCGAAATCTATTTTTTTCTCATGTCCATGAATCTTGAGGTCGAGGTGATCAATTTGAGGATATTTGGGCATCAAAACAACACCTTCTAGTGAAATTTGAGGTGCGCCCGAATTTGATGGTTTAGAGCTTCATACTTGTGTAAACCTTTTTCTAATTTAAAAATTCAAAAAATAATAGAGATATTGAAGATATGTGAGCACTTATTTTTAACGTAAAAATGAAAAACCTATATAATTTATTACAATAAACACTATTTGTAGCACTTTAGATTCTTTTTTCCTCCCAGCCATAATGCTCAAGTCGAGATGATTTGATATAAATGTTTTACAATACTTGGCTTGCAATTTTCGATGAATTATGAAGTGGGTATTGACTTATTTTGATAAGGCCGCAGCCCCATCAATTATTTTCCTTTTTATATTTTTTCGTTGTTGAATTAGTAGGGGCTTTGGCGGGATGTCGCTTTATTAATCTGTTTAATCAGACTATTACAGAAGGTTACTTATTTCCCGATCTAATCGTAAACCATCTCCATCTCGCTCTTTCTGCTTATTTATTGGTGCAATCTGAAATCATTGTTCCTTCTCTCTCTTCTCTCACACTCTCTCTCTCTCATGGAGTTCACCGTGGAATTTGAGCTCCATTACGGCATATAAGAGCCTATTCAGTTCAGTATAAATGCTTAAGGTTTTCGCATTTCAACAGTAGCAGAGCTTTTGACGCAAGCTTTGGCGCTTTTCCTTCTTCTTCAAGTAACATTGGCCGGAATTAGGTCAGAAATGGGCATCCTTCCTTTACATTAGTGTACTTTTTTTGGCTTTTTTTTTTTTTGAGTGAAAATGCATCTACTTTAGGCATTTGCTTGAATTTTTGAGGAATATGCGGGTATTTTGGTGTTTTGGGAGTGTAATTGGTGGCATTTGTTTTTTCCTGCTTTTTTCCGTTTTTAAATGGCTTATTTTCTGGGGTCTTGGATGGAGTTCGAGGAATTTTCATGGATTCGGTGTTTTTTGGACTGTAGCACTTGCATTTTCCCCTCCTTATGCTTATAGTTCCCAAAGTTGACGTTTGGTTTAAGATTTTGTTTGGAGTTTACTGAGATTTTGGTGTTCTGGATTCTACTCCTTAAGATTTTTAAGGTTTTTCTTTAAAAATGGCATCTAATTTAAGCTTTTTTGTTGAAATTAACAGAATTTACAGAGATCCCAGTATTTTTTTACCTCTATCCCTTTCCTTCTCTTTCATGTCCTTTGAAAATTTTGTTTGAAATTTTGAAATGCAAGGAATCCACACTGGCGTCAGCGTTTTATGGTTGCTGTTCTTGGCATGGTTTCAGTGACATCTGAGTTAAACTTTTGGTTTAAATTTGAGCAATTCACAGGGATCTAGGTGTAATGTCTCACCTTTTTTGTGTCTGCAAAGGACAATATAGAGGTATTTTTAGGTAAAAACTGTCAATTTAAGTTTCTGTTGCAAACAATGGTAAAAGTTAGCAGTACAATCTTCAGTAGCATTTCCTTGTTTCTGAGTTTTTTTCTATCAACGTACAGCATGAACTCATGAATCCCATGTTGAATCAGTGAATTTCTTAGAGATGTTGTAGTAATTGTCTTCTTCAACCGTACTATTCGAACAAAATCTAGGTACATTCTGATTAGTAATGAAAACTTTGGAGATCTTTTCTCAAGAAAGCACACCCTCTGAGATTTTATCCACTTAATTGCTTTATTTTATTTCCCATTTTGATTAGAAGGATTTGCTTATGATTCTAAGTTGTTAAGTGATTGCATTTTTTAATAGCATAGATCTCCACTTGTAGCAATTTCACGTGATGAGGAACAGTAAATACATTCTGGTAGTGATGGGAACTTAGGGGTCTCAACCACAAAAAGTTTGCTGTTTGGTCTTTGAATTGTTTGATCCACTTTGTGTGTGTTTTAATGCTCAAGTGGACTCTGGGATTCATTTCTTTCTAAATCTATTGTTTAGGATGAGGAAAGAGTTGGCAATCCTTATACATTGTCAATTTTAGGGGTTATATCGTTTCATAATTCATAAAGTACTTTGTCAAAACATTTTCTGGAAGAAATTTGCAGCTTTGACCACCTAATTGTAGTGAGCATGTAGTTTTACCATTTGATTGCATGACTCATCTGTACTTTGCTGTTTTCCTAACTTGAATGAAGGAATTATATTCTGACAGGATGAAAATTCAATGATTGGGTGCATAATGCATGCATTTACATCTCTAAACAATTTTAGTGGCTTCATAGTCTTGCTGTGTGTTTCTCAGGCTTTGAAAAACTTCATTTTGGAGCCTAGTTGGAGAACAAAGGGAACTTGTTGAGATTTAGCTATGTGTTCTTGTTCTTATGCATTTCAAACTACATAGCACCTCTACTTTTGTATGCATTAGATATACACAAAGCTTGTTCTAGTAGACATGTCCTTGGTTATCTAATTATATTTTGACCTTTGGGTAACTAAAGTTTGACCTTTCGCTGATTATTGTAAGGAAGTTCAACTGCCAGAGGATCAAAATTTAGATTCTAGTAAATATGGAAACAAGTAGTTTTTTTTTTGTTTTTTTTTTTTTGACAAGGTTAGAAACAACTAGGGTTTTAAGTTGCTGAGCTCTTAGTATCTAATGTTTGAAATGTTCTATAGTGTGCGTTACCGGTTTCATGCTTTCATGCATCTATAATAAATCAATTTCTGAATCAAGCCTCATGAATAGAAAAGATTGTACAACTCTGGATGTCAGTAATTCCTGTGGAACTGTTTCTATATGTTATTTTGGCCGAAATGGAATTTTGAACTCCTGGTCACTGAAAAGAAAGTTATATTTTAAGCTAATCCTTAGCTTTTTTATCAAAAGGAATGAGTGGTTATTTTACTCCAAACACTTGGGTTGAAGGGTTAATGAGATTGGCATTTTTTCCATGGTTTAGGGATGACCTTTAGTGGATGCTGATAAGACTTCAAGTTATGTTGATTGCCAATTCTGAGGCCTGATTTTGACTTGGACAATTTATAGTCTGTTCTAATGTCGAGAATAGGAAAGTGGAAGACTGAAAAGACAAAGGTCAAAGTTGTTTTCCGGTTGCAATTCCATGCCACCCATGTAAGCTTCTTTTGGAACTTGTGCTGCAACTTTTTTGCTCTGTACCATTGGAAGGATGCACAATACTAATGTAACTTCTTGAAAGAGTACAAATTATTTGCTGTATACGAGTAGCTTTGATATCAATGACTCCAAGCTTTTCTGTTGTTTCAGGTTCCTCAACCAGGATGGGACAAGTTGTTTGTGTCTTTTATACCTGCAGAAACCGGAAAAGTAGCGGCAAAGACAACAAAAGTACCTGTTCGTAATGGGAGCTGCAAGTGGTCTGATCCCATTTATGAAACAACTAGGCTTCTTCTGGATAGTAAAACCAGAAAATATGATGAGAAGTTGTATAAGCTTGTGGTAGCCATGGTAAGAATCCTTTCTTTTTTTATCTTTTCATGGAAGTAATTTTCCGTTTTAGTGATTTCAGATCCTTCATCTAAACAATATGAAATAT
Organism: Amborella trichopoda; assembly: GCF_000471905.2. Next base: position 4,583,996 of record NW_006494904.1, read on the forward strand.
TGTGAAAACATTTGTGCTTAAAGTTCTGCACGAACAATAATTATATAAGTTAATAAACTCTGAAAGGTTTTTAAACTAAATATTCTATTACTGATACAAGTTAATTCAAGTCAGGGTTCTTCTCGATCTAGCATCCTCGGGGAGGCAAATATAAACCTTGCCGACTATGCTGATGCTTCAAAGCCTTCATCTGTTTCACTGCTTCTCCAAGGCTGTGACTGTGGGACTCTTTTGCATGTAAGGAGATCTTGTGTATGCTAAATGTTGATGATCCCGGGATATTGTTGTATTTTTATCTCTGGTATCCTTTTTCCTTTCAGTTGATGACTTATTTTGGCCATTGCAAATAATGAGAGGTTATATGAGACTTAGGTTGTGGTTGAGCAACTTGTTCTACCTTGCAGTATGGTCATATTGGAAATTTGGAATTTCTTAGCTTCTCTGTTTGTCTATTTTCAACTCCTTTCTTTGAACCTGGAGTTCACACTTGTTTGGAAAGATGGATTCTTTGCCAACTGTTATAGTTAACTGTGATATTGATGGCAGGTTACAGTCCAGCTGCTCACCTCTAAAACCGGGTTTAGGTGCTGTTCCATGAACAACATAAATAATAAATTACTATTCTTTTTTCTGATTTTAAGTTTACACCAGTCTCATTCTTAGATGAAACCTTTGCAGAGAATTTGAGCAGCAAAGAGAAACCACTGAGAAGGGCTTTCGGATGCTTACTGGCCAGAATAGTTCTGAAGAGTTTGATGGTAAAGGGTTAGCTCCCGTGGAGATGGACAATGATCAAACAGATAAGGTTTGATTTCTTCTTTTCTCCTTGTTTTCTAATACACTGATGCTGTTACCCAAGATATCTGGTTATAACTCTCCTTCCGTAACATTAATAACTTATTACTGATTTCTTTCTATCTTCCACTGTAACTCATGTGTTGCTTGCTCTATCCGGTAATCGCACTGGATGAGCATACCTGAATTTTATTCTTTGGTTTGTGCCTAGATGAGACTGTTGGATTTGTAAAGAGACACTGTATTGCTATATGAAATGCAAGCTACACAAACTAAAATCCATTCATATTTTTTTTTCTCCTGGGTTTAGCCCGAGGGTGCAATGGAATGAGCATTTCTTTTGTCCTCTTGTTGTAGATACCTGTAAAAAATTTTGATGGGTGACCAATGACCTTTATATTGAGGTGACGAATCTGTTGATGGTCTATTAGTAGTACACGATCAGAATAATTTTGTTTACAATAGTTGTTATCTTTTGCATTTTGGGTATATAAATTCTGAGGAATATGAAGCTATTTTTTTCTGGTAAGTGTTACTAAGGAGACCACAGTTACAAGGCTTTAGATGCTAGAGTTCTTTTCTTTGTGTCAGCTGATTAAGCCTCAGCTGTTATCTTTTGCATTTTGGGTATATAAATTCTGAGGAATATGAAGCTATTTTTTTCTGGTAAGTGTTACTAAGGAGACCACAGTTACTAGGCTTTAGATGCTAGAGTTCTTTTCTTTGTGTCAGCTGATTAAGCCTCAGACATTGAGGTTATAGAGCGTGAATCATGTGCTGGAAACAACAGTTTCAGTTGTTTTTGAGCTATTTCATGCTCTGTTACCTTCTCTTACTATTTTGCCATGGCACAAGGTTCTTCTGTTTGGTTTTGAATCTTGCTGCCCTATATACCATGCAAAACTTGATGAGAGACAACTATGAATGAAATGCCTCATTGGAACCTGGGACGTGATCAGTGTAATGTATACCACGTGTACCATGTCCATCATTGCAAAGAGTAAAGTGCAATGGTTATAAATTTACTTAAGAACCTCCTTAGTTGGGAAAGATGTGGACTCTGTGAAGATTCAATGTTCATTGCAACATCTGCTTTTGTATTATTTGGAACTGAGTCTGACCTCATCTTTGTCATTATGCCGAGAAAGTCTCGACACAATGGTCTTGAAAACGAATCCCATGCCCTAAATGCAGGTAAGTTTTTGGTGAGTCTGCTTACTCATGTGTTCACCTTGGTTTTCAAGGATTGTAGAACCTGAAACACAATCTGAAATCATTTAAATCCGTTTCCACATCAGGTATGAATTTGCAACTCCAAAAAGAGTGCTCATCTTATGATCTTTGACGAATTGAAAATGAATTGTCCAGAAAAATGGGTACAAGATGGACCATGTTTAAGGCTTTTTTTTAGAGTCATGATCATGGTAGCCCTGTAGAGTTTTGGATCCAAAATCCATGCGCAATAGGTGCATCACTAAATGTTCTTAAACATTATCCCTAAATGTATTTTAAGGTTCAGATATTTCCACACAAGCCTATTTATGTTCGACAACATATCTTTTAGAGGATGATATTTCAGTAATTATTTTAAAATAGTTCATTGATATCTTTTGAGATTTTCAAGTCCAAATATAATTTGTGCAAAGAAATTTTCCTGTTCTCTTCTCTGCCTTTGTATGAGAGATTTCGTAAGTTGAAGCATAATTGTATAGGTATAAGCATGCTTATCATGTAATCGTCAACATATGTGTGTCATGTGTTTGTATAAGTATAGTGAGCCCATTGTTAGGTTTCAATTGTTTGTTTCAGAAACTGCGCTCATGTGTCATGATTCTAGTTTCAATATGATCTACTTGTGATATGGAACATGTTGATTCACTTTTGAATTTCTCATATAATTTCCTTGCAAATCAACAGGTGGCCTCGAAAGTTCGGTTCAAGTCAAGCTTCATAGGGCTTCCAGCCCTCAATGAGGGAGCTGAATCAAAAGAAGATTGTACAGATTCAGCAGCAGGGATCGATGGTTCATCATACACTTCTGAAAGTGTATCTGCTGAACCTGAAAAGCAAGAGATCTCTAGTGCTAAAGATAATGATAGCACAATGTCCAGTGAACTTGGAGGTACTCTTAACCAAAGTCCTGATCCTATAAATTCAGACAAAAGTTGTCATCAACAACTTGTAGCACAAGGGAGCAATGATTGGACTCATGGATGGAGTTCAGATTATTCTATGGACAATGATTTAGCTGTTGCTTATGAGGAAAATGGTAGACTGAGGGGGTGTTTGGAAGCTGCCGAGTCATCTATTTTAGAGTTGAAGGCAGAAGTAAGCTTATTAAGAAAGCAAGCAGATGAATTTGGGGAAGAAACTGAATCATTTGCACAACGAATTATTAAGGAGGTTGCATCAGGAGAAGAACTGTCAAAAGAAGTAGCTGCATTAAAATCAGAATGTGTGGAACTCAAGGATGCATTTGAGAAACTCAAAAGTTCCAACGGAAACTTGCATATTATGGACAAGGCCAATGAATCATTTCATAGCAGCTCTAGTGCTGAGAATCTGTCTTCAAATGATGACTGCAAAGTGTTTGAACCCATTTGTTTGGATTCCAAGCTTGAAAAGAGTGCCTATCAAAAAGGCCAAAACAACTTAATTCCTGATTTTGAACTCAATTGGATACAGGGTCTATCACTTTTGCAGGACAAAATAAGTGAAATGAAAGCGAAGACATATTCTTTGAAAAATGAGAAAGACTTGGGGTGTATTCAAATTGACCTAGAGTCTTTGGAGCGTGTTTTTGAGAATTTTAAACAAGGAACGGCAAAAGCTCCCTCTGCAGTTGGAGAATCCCAGACACTAATGGAAAATGATATTGGTCTGAATCTGAAGCTTGAAGAAAAGAATCATGAGCTTTCGGGTGAGCTTGATGAGTCCAAAGCTGAGCGCGAAAGACTTGCAAAGAAAATGGTAGAGATGGAGTGCTATTATGAATCCCTTGTACAGGCGTTGGAGGAAAGCCAAAAGCAACTGCAAGAAGAGTTGCACAGACTTGGAAATGAGCACCGAACTTGCTTTTACACCATCTCTTCATATGAAACTCAAGTAGAAAGGATGCGTCAGGACTTGAATGATCAGATTATAAGGTTCACAAAAGATAGGCATGAGTTGGACTCACTTAATATTGAGCTTGAGAAAAGGGCTATAAACTCAGAAACAGCTTTAAGAAGTCTTAGATGGAATTACTCTATCGCAGTAGATCAGCTTCAAAAAGATCTTGAGCTACTTTCCTTACAGGTAGTATCTATGTTTGAGACAAATCAAAACCTCGCTAGACAAGCTTTTGAGGAAGCATCACAAGTTTGTCTGAAGGAGTATTTGGAAGAGCATTCAACGGAGGTAACTCCGTCATTGTTGAAGGATGACTCGGAAATTTCAGTCTTGAAAGAGAAGTGCAAGACAAGGATGAAAGGAGTTCCATCTGGGTTTCTTGTATCAGGAAGAAAAGCGCTTGACTTCACAGTGAATGTTACTGTACACAAAGAGGACTCTGTTGCGAAAGGTACAGGCAATGGAGACATTCATGGCTTTAATGGTGATCATAGTATCCTTGTAGGAGATCAAGAGCATGAAGGTTTGAAGGATGGAGAAGAACCTAGGCATGTTAGCAAGGATGCCCCAGAACCAGAAGCCGTCAATTCTCAGGAATATAATGCAGCTGAAATACTGAAGTATGGAAACGAGAACTTGAAACTTAAGAAACTTTTGTCTGAGCAAGAGGCCATTATTAAAGACATGAAAGCTTCACTATGTTATCAGGAGAAGCTCCATCAAGGTGCGGAGGACGAACTCTTGGAGTTGCATTTCCAGTGCTTGCATTTCAATATCTATGCAAATGTTTTGGAAGAAACCCTTCGTGAAACAAATGCTTTGATTATGCTCATGAAGGTGAAGCAGGAAGAGCTCACGGGACAGCTAAACCATTCTACTGAGATTAAGGAGAAATTAATGCTCAAGTTGCAAGGAGCTTTGGATGATGTGAAAGTCCTCCAGAAACATGAGGTAAGTTACACCAAAAAATGTGAAGAATTGGCCTTGAAAAACCATGTACTGGAAAGACAGTTTCAAGATCTTTCTGATGATAATCATCTCCTGTCTCAAAAGGTCAATGATTCTGAAAAAATGATAATTGACTTGACTGGTTACAAGAGCAAGTATGATTCGTGCAACAAAAAATTGATTGAGCTGGAATCCTTGATTGAAAAGGCTAACCAAGAGAGAACTAGCTTGCAGAATGAAATTGAGTTGTTAAGTGGAAACCTGAGAAGCATGAAATTACAATCAGATAAAAAGATAGGTGAATCTGAAAGATTAATCATGGAATTGACTGTTTACAAGAGCAAGTATGAGTCTTGCAACAAAAAATTGATGGATCTTGAATCCTTGTCTGGAAAGGAATACCAAGTAAAAACTAGCCTACATAGAGAAATCAACTTGCTAAATGAAAAGATGAGAAGCATGAATATCGAATCTGATAAACAGATAGCTGAACTGGAGAAAACAATTGCTTTTGCCCATAATAAATTGGAGAGTCTAATTGCTAACCCACTTTTCCATGATGAAAGAATCAATGGATCAGCACATATTGGCAAAGATGAACTGCATGGCATGGAACATGATGGACTAATGCAAACTATCTTGTATTTTGAAGTGCTTCAAAACAAAGCACATCAAACAATGATTCAGCTCCACCAGGAAAATGGCGCAGTCAAGGAACACGGTGATATTGCTCATGGGTCGTTAAAAGACATGGAGATACAGATTTCTTCTTTGAAAGACCGTTATGAATCTGATACTAAGAGTTTGATGGTTGAGTTGAGTACCTCCAAAGCGCAGATAGGAAGACTTGATAAAGAAATACAAGATGTCACTGGTAAACTCAGGATCAGCTCAGAAGCTAATGAAATGCTCATGCAGGAGAATGAAGCGTTGTCCTCAAAACTCTTCCAGATGGAAATTGAGTTGCAAAATACTATGGATGAAAATGATGTGCTTGCCCAAAAGAATGGGGATATTCAAAGTTCTAGCGAGGAACTTGAGCAAACTAAATCAGTTGTAAATGATTACATGGTAGAGAATACATCATTGAGGCATCTCCTCCACGTTTGCAATGTGGAATCTGCCCAGAAAGAAGAGGAGCTTAATTGTTTGAAAGAAAAGCTAAAATGCATTCATGATGAATTGGAAACTGTTCGGCAATCCGAGGAAAAGTTAGAGGCTGAAGTTGAAACGCTTACTTCTGAATTGAAAGAGTGTCATGAAAAATTGCTATCTTCCAGTTTGCAAGATGCGGAATTAATTCTGGTCAAGCAACAATTGCAAGTTCAGGAGTTTGAAAATTCAAAGCTCAGGGATTTGTCACTTCATTTGACCCAAAGCCAAAGTAAGGTGAACGAAGAGGCATCAAACCTCTGCCTCCAAGTTCATGACCTGGAATGTCATTTGGCTTCTGTTCTTGAAGCATGGTTAGCTGCTGATGTTGAAGTCAATTTTATGAAAAATCAGTTTGAAATCAGAATGGTAGAGCTCGTTGACAGCCTTAAATCTTTGGAAAAGTGTCAAGATGAGCTTTCTATGAAGCGTGATGATGCAGTTATTGCTCTAAAGGATTGTTTGGAAAGAGAAAATATGTGTGTACAAGACAAACAAAGTTTGATGGCAGAGCTCACTTCCCTGAGATCAGAGCTAGAACATGTTCGTACTGTGAAGAATGATCTTTTGGAACAAATCAATCTCCAGAAGGCACATTGGGTGAAGCTTGAGATTAGCGACAGTCCGAAGAAGCTCAAGCTTGAAGTAGAGAATGAACAGTTGAAAAGCACACTGGCGAGTTTTGAAGAAGAGTTGGACAATCTGAGGTCCTCAAAGGAGGAACTTGAACTTACAAGTCTAGTGCTTCAATCAAAGTTGGTGGAACAAAATTCCCAAGTAGCTCACCTGAGTGTTTATGGTGATGAGCTAATGAAATTGCGTAACCAGAACAGTGAGCTTTCTCTTAAGCTCTCAGATCAGGTTATGAAAACAGAAGAATTCAGAAACCTGTCAATTCATCTAAGAGAGCTCAAAGAAAAAGCAGATGCTGAATTGTCTCAAATTAATGAGAAGAAGAGGGAAGTGGAAGGGCCATCAGTTGCAATGCAAGAGTCATTACGTGTTGCTTTTATTAGAGAGCAATGTGAGACCAAAATACAGGAGCTGAAGGGTCAATTGTTTGTGTCCAAGAAACATGGGGAGGAGTTGTTACTGAAGCTGCAAAATGCAGTCGAAGAACTGGAGAGTAGAAAGAAGAGTGAGGCATCTCATGTGAGGAGAAATGAGGAGTTATCAGTGAAGGTTTTAGAATTGGAGGCTGAGCTTCAGAATGTAATTAGCAGCATGAGAGAAAAGACCAGTGACTACGACAGAATGAAGGCTGAATTAGAATGTACCATGTTGAGTCTTGATTGTTGTAGAGAAGAAAAGCAAAAGGTTGAAGGTTCTTTAGAAGAATGCAATAAGGAGAAGATCAATGCCGTAATGGAACTCGACACTATGAAGGAGCAGCAGAGAAGCCTTCAATTGACCTCAAAACCTGTGGAACAAGACAGTCAGGAGCCCGGTGTCCTCCAATTGAGGTTGGACAAGGAATTTTCTTGGAGATTTTCGGATATCGGGATTAATAATGTTTTGAGAGGTGATAACTCCCTTCAGGAAGGTAGAATCAGATCAGTTCATCTAAATGAAGACAAGGAGGAGGAAGGTCCAAAGTTATTTGATAGATCTCTTTCCTGGAGCCCCTCATGCAGGCCAAAGGCCACCGAAAATTTAGTTCTCAGTGCTGACATGCAAATAGAGGTGAGGACTTTGTGGATACCTGAAATTAGAGATTCAAATTTAATACTTTCTATACTGAAAACGTGATAGGTGATTGCTGTAACATTTTCTTCTCTGGTTCTATGAAAGGATGTATTGATTATTGACTGAACACACAAGGCTCTGTTTTTTTTCCCCTGGTTTTCCAAAAATTTAAAGAGTTTGTTGTGATTTTTTCAATAGAATGAGACTGTATCTGAAAGAGGGTTGCTTGAAACTTCACAACAAATTCTCGTGGAAAAGGATGGGCAGCTGCAGAGTGACATGAAGCTTTTAGCGAGTATCAGTGGTCGTTTCAGGGAGGACTGTTTAAGTTCTAGCATGGATCGCCTTAATAAAGAGGTAGATATGTTTTATTTTTTACTTTCTTCTTATAATTAAGAGTTATATACTGCTTTTCTCCAATACTTCTTGTTCTAGAGTATTTTGAGAAGTACTTACATTTCAAGGTCCACAAGCCTAACAGAATCTTTCTTTCAACCCATCCTTGTTAATGAACATTTGCATCACAAGATTTTGCCCTTTTTTCTTACTGTAAAGGACCTCCACCTCACCTCAGTTTGCCTCTTGTGTAATTCTAGCTGGAAAAGATGAAAAATGAGAACTTGGATAATTCTCCAGAAAGTGATTATCTTCATGAACCAAGTTTTGAAGCCTTACTTCAAAGAGAAACGCTGCAACTCCATATGGTGAGTGAAACTTCATTATGGAACTTAATTTCATGATGCAGCTTCTGGTATATAGTAAAATAATCATGTTATTAAACATTTTATTGCAGGCGAATAAACAGCTGGGAAACATATTTCCTCGGTATAATGAATATCCGAGGGGTGGAAATGCACTGGAAAGGGTACTTGCATTAGAAGTTGAGCTTGCAGAAGCATTGCAGAAAAAGAAATCCAAGATGTTTCAAAGGTGGATCACCTTTTGAGATATATTGATAAATTCTAAGGGTACAATGAGCACAGTTAATTTTTGGATGGAAATTTGACACCCTTCCAAGTTGTCTGATGTGATAAGTGACGGCTGGGGTCTGTTGCTTCTCCCAACAAAGTCTGCCAATTTTTTGACAGACTTGGAGAACCAGTACACTCCAGCCATCCAATTTCACAACTGATGGATTTTTTTTTCCTTGTGTATGTGTGAATGTGTGTGTGGGTTTTGTTCGTTTCTTTTTTATTGTGGGGGCTTGAGGGGGGTGGGGGTATGAATTCTCCATCCAAACTTTTACTCAGCATTTGTATACATTTCCAATGCAAAAATCATTTTTTTTATTCTAAGGGTTTGTCTACAGAGAGACCATTTATCTTTTGTACATAGAGGTCATAATCATTCCCACTCATTAGATGTCAAATTGGATGGTTTGGGGTGAGTCACGATGTCCGAGTTTTTTGGGGAACTTTGTGTCTATGCAATGACACTTTTACAACCACCCATTTTAAAATTTAAGGGTCAAGAATGATTGTGACCTCCATATACAAAAAATAAATAGTCTCTTTATAGACAATTCCTTGTATAAATATATTAACTGTCTCATTTTCTTTTGTCAAATGGCACAATTGAGGAATCTGACAATTTAGATGCATATTCTTTGCAGCACCTACCCTAAGTTTTTATTTTCTTAGAAGAGACCAATACCATATGCATTACAGTATTCTGCCTTCTTGATTTTACCATTCGAAATGAGGAAATAAACAATATATTTCCTTCACTACTTGTTAGAATTTCTTTTGCTTACATCTATTGGCTCATGATGAAAAATATCAATAACCAGAATTTGGGAATGACTGATGCTCACTGATTGCCTAGAGAACTGCTTGGTAGACATGCAACTGTTGGTATATATCAAGATTATAGGTGATATAGCTTCGTTTCCAGTCCTGATGTTTTTCTCTTTCCACTCTCTCTCTCTCTCTCTCTCTCTCTCTCTCTCTGTTCTTTGTTCCAGTTCATTCCTGAAACAGCACAATGATGAGGAAGCAGTGTTCCAGAGCTTCAGGGACATCAATGAATTGATCAAAGATATGCTGGAATTGAAGAGAAGGCACACGGATGTTGAGAGAGAATTGAAGGAAATGCATGATCGCTACTCCCAACTTAGTCTCCAGTTTGCCGAGGTGGAGGGAGAGAGGCAGAAACTGGTTATGACCATTAAGAATAGAAGAGCAAGCAAAAGGACGTAATCCTAATCGATGCCATCTAAACGGCCTTCAAAAATGGGGACTCATGGCCAACCTCCATTTTGGAACAGTACTAAACTGGCCCAAATACAGTTAAGGCATTATATGGATGCTAAGAAGTCTGCACAGGCCTCTCTCTCTCTCTCTCTCTCTCCCTCTCTCAAAAGAAATGAAGTACATCAGTGGATCACAAGCCCCAATAGGCCCGTGGAATATCTGTAAATAAGGGGGCCATGAGGTTTGTTCCAGTCCCTAAACATAGAGATATGCAGTACCGTGTAAATAATGAAACAAAATGTTGTTTCTTCAAAGATGGCTTAAAACTGCAATGTGCGTTTTGTTTTAAGGACTTCTCTTGCTCTGTATAGCCAACATTCAGGATTTTTGCTTTAATCTATTTGGACTTTGAAGGACTTATCTGCAATGTATGCGGGCGCAATGTATGTGGGAGCAATTGAGTTACAAGTTCAGCAAAAAAAGCATTCCCTTTTATAGTTTTGACGATAAAATTCGTGCTTCCATATTATATGGAAATATGATTACCATTTATCCTCTTGGCTTGCGGTTCTCTCTCTCTCTCGTTTTTGCCTTTCTAGAAACTTTATTATTATTTGTGTTTATTTTTTTTTTATGAATAACAAGATAAAAAGGGATAGAATTTGAAATAAGTATATTTGAGAAAATTTAAGTGTAAAATTAATGCAACACCTATTAGAAAGATAAGAAAGGATAAAATTCAAAATAAATACATTTGAAAAAATTTAAGTGTAAAATTAATACAACACCTATTAAAAAGAGCGAGTTAATATCAAATTAAAAGCTATAAAAAAACATACTTAAAAATAATGAGAAAAAATATAAAAACTTTGACCTCACTGAAGATATGGCTCTTAATAGGGTACAATGACACCAAAATTCATAAAGCTATCCTCAATTATTTAGAAAAAGATTTTGACTCAATTATTAAAAGGTGAAAAACAACTTGGTCTCTTGTCACTGAAAACCCTAAATCTATAGAAAAATATTAACTTTGAATCTATATCAAATTTCTCTTTCCCGATTGGTAAGAGAAAATAAACCAAAGGCCATGGCTAACTGCCCCTTCCAGTATTATTACAAGGTGAAAAACAACTTATATTCGTGGTGTATAGTAACAGAATGGGGCAATCACAATCCATTTTGAATGATGGACAATCGAGATCGAGGGCACGTTTGGTATGCCTGAAAATACTCTTGTGAAAGTATTTTCACATTTAAAAAAATCTCCCCATGTGATTAGGTGTTGGAATTTTTTCACCCCAAGCGGCTATCAATTGGCGTAAAAAATCTCCCCGCATCTAGGCACATGGAGTTCTTAATGTGAAAATAATTTCACAAAAATATTTTCACATACCCAGGTGCATATCAGTGGTTTGGAACTATGCCTAACCTCCCCCCTCCTCCATCATTGAAAACTGAAATTTTCATTCATGGTTCCAGTGAATGACAACCTCATGTCCAAAACAAAATATTAACCATCCTAAGCCTCTAAAGAACATTGCCCCAACTGGCCTGACCAAAGAATTAAAATACAAGTAGACAGGTATATTGACATAGAACCCATGAACTTCCATACTGCTTTCCATGATATCTGATGACAAGAAATCATAGCAAATAGAGTGTCTTTGAAACCAAACAACAAGAAAGAGAAAAATGATTCTCCCAAACAGAAAAAATAACCAAAAAAAAGAGCTCAAGCCACCAACCATGAAACCAGATGTGCCCTGCCCCTAAGTTTTGCTTGCAACCCAGTCTGCAATTTTCTATGATGATCCAATCACTTCCTTTCTCTCACTACAAATTCAAACCCCAAATTTACATCACCTTCCCTTTGTGAATGACCTCCACAGAAAGAAATTATAGTTTCAGAGATCTAGGTCACAACAATTCCAGCACTTGCTTCTCTGAGAAGATACAGTAAAAGAAGAAACCATTGAATATACTGAATACACAAACAGAACAAGAGATGTCCACGACCCAGTTAGCTTTGGATCCGCAGCCAATTCTCAGTTCACGAACAGTACTGAAATTGATCAGAGTGCTCTCTGATATCACAGAATCGAGCATGAACATCTATTCTTCTTGGGCAAATCTGATTGCTGATTCTCTATTGCAAGAAATGAAAGGAATTCAGCAAACATAAAAAGAAACTGAAAACATCAATAAAGCACAAACACAAAAGTTATATTTTAATGATGACCATGTATCTCGCCCAAAATGCAGGACATTCTTCCAATTTATAAGTGTGTCTACTGTAAAAGTTGTGCCTATTATAATCAGATGTATGCTTTATTTCTGGTTTCCCACATTTTTGCAGAGGGATTAGACAACATCTCTGCTATATTCGTATTTGCTAAGAACCAGAAAAAGGAAAGGATAACTAGCTTAGCGATTCTTTCACTCTTTCCACTTCCTGCTTTTCCTTTTCTCTCTGCATGACTTGTTCGATCTATTCAATCCACCCAAGATGAAGAGGAGCACACCAAGATATCTATGTACTTCCAAGCTGCTTTGAAGCACATTGATAGAAACAAAGAAAGGAGCCATATACATGATCAAAATACCAAAATAACTCCATCACGATGCACAAAGAAAAGATAAACAAAATTACTAAACTAACTATAAACATGGTACATTCTCTCGATACCAATTCACCCATCAACATCACACAGAAATTCGGGGCGCCAAGTCAGGGAAATATTATCTACGAAAAAAGTATCCCATATTAGGGCACTCCCATTTGCAAGGAGGCCTTCAGTCTATGGCAGAAGCAAAATAATTCCACAAACCCCATTTCTCTAACAAAGAGTAAATATCCACGAGTTTCTTGCAATCCTGAGAAAATAAATCATGGGGATCGTTTGAGTTCACACAAGGTTTCTTGGACCAACCAAACATGAGATGAACACATGACCTCATAATCAAAATGGCTAATTCAGGAAGTTCTTCCCTTCCATGTGAAACACCTGATACTTTGATATCAATTACTTTTGTATTATTGCAACAAATGCAATACTGGTTTTGTTCTCTTTTTACTTTTTTTCTTTTTCCTTCTTTTAGTCAATATGTAGTAGCATACTCAAACATATTCCCGATTGAGCCTCATACCTCAATAGTGACTCCATCCTTTTGTAAATGCATTTACACCAAAGGGATCCTCATTTGGAGGTACAAGCCAAGTCTCAAAGTTAGAATACTTTAAATATTTGCAATGTTTTAATAGCATGCCACCAACACAGATGGTAGGACACAAGCATTAAAGAAAAATACATTCAAGATATAGTAGGAAACTTATATCAAGTAAAGGGATATTATAGACACAATTTGTGGATATCACAATCTTCAACTTCCTCAGATGTGGAAAGCCTTCATTTTTGGAGTTTCCAAATATGCAGGTTTACAAATTTCTTGACATCTAGAAATTTTTCAATCGCATCTCCAATTGCTCATGTCCACCCCGTATTGAAGGACCTACAGACTCCATCCCAAATTCTCCTCTCTAATTAACAATTTCACATAACAGGTAATGCCTACAAGTACAGGCAATCCATCTCTTTCGAATAGTAAGAACAATACAACTGCTCCCAAAGCTTAACCCATTTACTCCCCCAAATGTATATCCCCCTCCTATGGTAGTGCCATCCAACTAGATATGCCATCGGAAACTCTTTGGAATGTGAAATTACAACTCCCTCCTTCCTCTATACTCCAATTTACATTTTCCATAGAACACTTGGATCAAAAAAGGGCAGCCTGCTTAAAATTTCAAGGGACAATTGACTCTTTCGCTTATACTTCAATCCAAATTTCACTCACTATAAGAACTCTTTAATAGCCAACCTTCTCACTTATTTGATTATTCCCCTTCCTTACCTTGTAAACACCATTAACACCAACTTGCCAGTAGAAAGGAACCAACACCATCCTCAGTACCAGCCAGCTTCTTGACCGAACCTTGAATTCTTGGTTGTCATACCTTGGACCAAGGATTAAAAAAACGGATCAGTGAACTCGATCGGCCACTCCAAAAACTGGGTCGGATCAGTGGATGGACGATCCAGATCGGAGAATCGGCTGGATCGGCTGGTTTCGGCCTAAAAGTTTTTCAAAAAATCCCTTAAAATAGTGTTTTTTGAGTTTCCAAAAAAATTGGGGCTGATGCATTTCAAACTTTCATTATTTTACAAAAATAATTGAATATTGAGACGTCGTTTTCATGTCTAAATGTATGTTGACCATTGAATATTTTAGGGTTCTTTTTTCCTTTGCATTGTCTTAATTTCCTTTGAATGTTAAAAAAACCCAAAAAGAAAAAAGGAGATGGATGTTGCGTTTGTCTTAATTTCCTTTGTTGGCAAAGTTTCTTTACACAATAGAAGCAAATTTATGTAGCTTTGAAATTAGCTACATGGTATAAAATCAAAGCTATATGGTGTAAATAACTAAGCCATGGTTTAAAATAATTAGAAATTAGCTAATTTAGAATGATGTTGTAAATTAACTATGTTTAAACTATGGCGTGAAGAAAAATAACTAAGTTTATACTATGTAAATAAACTATATAAATAAAGTAGCTTTAAATATTAACTATGTAAAAAAAGTAAGGACGCGGTTAGCATGCGGCCAGCCCGCATATTGTAGAATATGATCCTAATTTTAGAATATATTTTTTAAATATAATTTGATCCTAATTTTTAGAGAATATATATTCTTTAACATGGAGATCATGAATATGAAAAAATAAATAAATTTTGAAAACTAGAAATAATAATTATATTAAAAAAACATTTGGACTGCTAGACACAATTGTTTTTAGATGGACCACCTATTTGCATCCATCTTTAAGATGGATGCTTTATACTTCTGGACCGCACATTGTAGAAATGTGATCCAGCCCGCATGAAACAATTCTTCAGAAAGTAATCAACTATGTAAATGGCTACAGGCACTGTAAATGTCTCATATGTAAAATTGCTCCCAAAGATTTGTAAAAGGTCTTGTATGTAAAATTGCTCTCAAAGTTTTGTCATAAGTTGAATTGTTGTCGTGAAGAAATGGGAGAATTTGTCCCACATCAAAGATTAGGAGTGACAGCTTCCATAAAAGTGTCATGCACAATGACAAGGCAGTATGCTGACTTTCACACCCGCTTGATGATGTGTGTGTGTTAAAGTGGTTGAGGCCAATTAAAATGGCAGCCTTTTTTACAATAAAAATTATAGGGGTGGGCCACCGCCCCTCTACCAAAAAAATTTTAAAATATGGGGGCGGGCCACAGGATTTCAAAAAAAAATTAGAACTCACTAAAGTCTCCCTTGTTTAAACCGGTTGAGGGTAGAACCCGCCGGTTCTACTCTGACAGATTCGGCCGGTTTTTGCCATAACTGACCAGGTTTATCAGTGAACTGGCTGGTTCAAGGGGGAACACGGCCGGTTTCCAATATATTACAAGTATCGGACCAGCTTTAACAATTTCCAATCCAGATCGGCGATTTTTAAAACCTTGCCTTGGACAAATGAGACCACGCATCCTCTCCCGTCTCCCTTGACACTTTATGGTCCTTCATCCTCTATAATCCACATTTTTCTCCTGGCAAATCTTCCAGCTACCTCTTTGTGGCATCATGGTTAGCGGCATCATGGTCACATCTACTTTTCCATTCTAGAGAAGCATGTTGTGGTCATTGCAGCTGCACTATTCTACTTTTGCAAATCATAAAAGAACTTATTTTCTCTGTTCTTTCATTCCAAAGCGAGCTCCTTCGGCCTCAAGTGATTTTCAATCTTTGATGGAATGGATGTACCCCACCCCAGCTGCAAATGTTTTATATTTGGATCTGATATAAGGGGAATCAATATTATAAACCCAAGCCCCATTATTGAAACAAAATGGTCAAGACATCCACCAAGAAAATGACAATAGTTACATTTCCTGTCTGAGCATTCACCTTCCTTTTTTTGGAGGATAACTAAAGTCCCAGACGTCCACCAAGAAAAGGAGAAGATCTACACATTCTTTCTGTGCATTCACCCTCCTTATGGGTGGATAACTAACTGCACTAACAAATGTTAGCAAGAAGAGGGACGGAAAATGAATAAGTTTTTCCAACAGTAAATAAAAATCTTCGAATTAGTTCCCCATTTATCAGAAAAGAACACCAGAGTAGACCTGAAATATGTTACAACATCAAGTACTTGCTCCGCATAGAAGATCGATGCAAGTTTTGCAATCTGTGTTAAATTTTGATGATAGCGTGCAGTGATGCAAATAACCCAGTAGACTAAACAAATTTTGTAAGAACCATTGTATTTGATCTTTGACTATCAAAGAATTTATTCAACTATATGGTTAAGCTGGTTAAATAACTGCAGTTATTTCATCATTCATCAGAAATCTGGGACTGACTAAGAGTGTTAGACATCATGGGTAAATAAAAATTCAAGATACAAGTCTCAGGCAAGTTATCATTAGTTATAGTTGCTTATCTTTACTTCAACAGGAACTATCTACCGCTAGAGTTTGCAATCTAGTTAAGGCATATAGGTACTTCAGACATCACTAAGAGATTAAGATGCACAGACCTTGTCTCTATGGAAATATTACACATCCCCCAAACCAAGATCCCGCTGACATCTAATGTACTTCCTATGTAAGGGACAGTGAGCACGGGCACTTCTATGATATGCCAGCCATCTGTAGTTATTGTACCAAATCAACTGCACAATGGATAATGATTTATTCATGGGATTGTCAACAAAGATACCATTAATCTTTTGCGCATGGAGGTCACAATCATTCTTATCCCTTAAATTTTAAAATGAGTGATTGTAAGAGTGTCATTGATATAGACATCAAGTTCCAAAAAAAAAATTATCGGACTTCGTGACTCACCCAAGCCATCCAATTTGACATCTAATGAATGGGCATGATTGTGACCTCCATGTACAAAAGAGTTTCTTTGTAAAGTAATTAACCTATAATAGCTAAGGCAATCAAAGATAGAATATCTACATTGCCATCTAGATTTTGAGTTCTCCAGGTTTCACGAAAGTAATCATGCAGATCTCTTCATGGTTACTGGTTGGTTCAATAATTGACACAAGGCTACCATATCAATTTCCAAATTCTGCTTCACTAAAGGCGCTGGCATTTCAATGTTTTATCAATGAGATATAAATAAGGCAGGAAAAGAGATCTCCAAGTTTATTTTCTCATGCAAAACCCGAATGTATATAAGCGCAAATAGAGAACCATGAAATACATACACCAAAAACATGACAAACACAAGACAAAATCAGAAGTAATTTAAAACCCATGACATCTTTTGTGCTTTTTGACATCTTTTGTGCTTTTTTGGATATACCATTGTTCTTATCCAGTGCTGGAGCCCGTACATGGACAAGCATAGTGATGACTCCACTAGGAAGCTCTCCGACTGGTACCCTGGACTCTGCAAGGGTTTTGTTGTTCTCCAATATCTTCCCCGCATTTATGAGCTTCACATCATTGATTGTTTTTGGAGCATTTTCTTTGCCTATCAAGACATAACTATTAACATGCAATATATTCATCATTCATAATATTCAGAAAACCAATAAATCATACATGAGCTAGTGGGACATGCATTGCATCATTCATAATATTCAGAAAACCAATAAATCATACATGAGCTAGTGGGACATGCATTGCATCATTCATAATATTCAGAAAACCAATAAATCATACATGAGCTAGGGGACATGCATCGCATCAACATAAAATGTGATGATAAATCTTGAGAAGAAAGATGCACATTTAACATTGGCCAAATCTTTTTTGATGACAAGAAACCCAACAAGGATTTGATTGGCACCAATGTAAATAAATGGAAGCAGTGCCTATAAACAGAGTGGACAAGACTGTTTTGACTGGGAAAAGGCCAACAGAGGTCATAAAGCCAGACTTGCACCACTATGGGAAGAAAATCCCACGATGGACCAAACCAATTTAACCTGGCAATTTACAATAAGCAAATTTTAGCCTGCTAAATCATAGAGATTGCACAATAAACAATAACTGAAATAAATTTGCAAATTTAAAGAAAAATAAACATTTTCTACATGTTAAGACATGTGAAGGCTATCCCGTCAGCCAAATAAGGCACTTTATATCAATACTGCCCAATAGTATCTCATAACTGAGGAAACCATCATCATCATCATCGTCAGAGCCTTTTCCAAACTAATTGGGGTCAGCTACACGAATCTTGGTCTGTCATTCTGCTCTATTAAAGGTCATACTCTCGGTGAGGCCATAAATCCCCATGTCTTTTCTCACTACTTCCAGCCATGTCCTTTTGGGCCTACTCCTTGCGCTATTTGAGCCTTCCACTTGAACTAATTCACACCTCCTAACAAGTGTTGTATTGGGTCTGCGCCACACATGGACCGCCCACCTAAATCTACTTTCTCTCATCTTATAAGAAAAAATTACAAGAAAAACATACACATGAAACCTTTGAAACGAAAAACCCGTGATACAATTAAAAGAGATCAAATGGCTAATGAGTGAGTGAAATATTAACACTACAGCAGAGTTGCCAGTGAAAGAAGCACAAACCAACCTACAAAATGTGATGCTCATAGTTGCATGTCCTAGACCATGGGTCTAGGTTTTTCCCAGCACAACATGAACAATAGAAGGCAACCCACCACAAACATTTCGGTGGCCTTTCCCATTCCGACTTCCTCCACAGTTGGAACCCCATTCTCAGATTCAACCCTCAGAGGCCCCCTCGATACTCCCATTGGAGACCACTCGATGATGGGAAAAATGGTGATGTATAAAAAAATAAAAAAAAATTGTCCTCTCTAGGTTCCTTATATACGGCACCTGCCTGTGGGTAGCCTAGTTTTTGGGCAGAACCCATGTGTGGGTATCCAGACCACCTCATTTTCCTTTTATTTCTTTTAGTTAATATAGAGTTAACATATTCAATATAGAGCTAACATATTCAATAAATAAATAAATAAATGAACAATAGAATACAAAAATCGATCAAACAGATAAAAAATCCTCACTACAATACACAAACTTTATTCTTTTCCACAAAAATAACAAACGACCAAGGACATTGAATTTAATAGAAATGCCAGAGAATCAATTTAAATTGGGAAGCCATTATCTGAACATTAAACAACAGGACCCTGATCAATGCATTTCAATAACAATGTGCAGCAGGAACAATGAGACCAATCCGATAGAACCAAACATTTCATGTACAAATGAAATGTCAAGCAATATACAATTACACATGCTTGTTTGCGAATGATGACTATGATCCTCACATGTTTCTCTTGCATAAAAAATAAGAGACACACATTAATATAGCAATCTAACCTGAGAGGACCTCAAATGTGAAAACTGCGGTAACAGGAAAGCAGAAAAAAGCCATGCAAGCAAACTAGAACAAAAATTTCAGACATAATATTTGGGCTCTAAATTCCGATATTAAAATAAAATGGCCATGATTATGCCACTGATCAAGATCATTAAATTGAAAGTTCGAAACTGTACAATAACAAATAGTTATCCAGTCAATGTTCTGATTGCTACAAACCCCAAGATACAAAACTAGTAAAAGTGTCTCAGACCCTGTATCTTCCCACCCCCCCAACACAAACACACACACACACACACAGAAAATCAGCATCCAATTGTTAGTTTCAACTATCGACCGCATTTGTTGAAAAAAAAAACCCCACACAATAGAAAGCCATTAAGCATCCGAAAAAAACAAGGTCAATCATGAATCCAAATGCTACGAAACTACAGATTACAGGGGGATAAGCCCATGAATGAACCCATTCGTACCCAAAATTTGAACCCCGCAATTCACAAACAAATCAAACAAAAATTCAGATACATAATCCCAATCTTCACATCCCAGGAATTGATTCTAAACAAATTGAACAAAAATTCAGGACACAAAGACTAAAGAATCAAGACTCGCGATCTAACCTTGCGGCCATCGAGCCACAATAATTTCCTTGAGTGAACCAATTGTGGTAGCAGGGGGATACTTGTTGGGTCCAATATCTGTTCCATCATAAAGCCTAAATTTGAGCTCAAGCAATTCTTCCCCTGCCATTACAGATCTTCACTAGCAAAACCCACAAAAATTCAGATCAAATCTCATGGTTCTATACCATATAGAGCCCAAATTACCACCATTTTCGTCTGAGATTCTCTGTATCAACCCATTTCTTGAAGCTTTTCCAGTCAGAGAAAGAACCCAATTTGCAAAACCAGGCAAAAATAGGAAGAATCTGAGGAATGGGTTAGTGAGAGAATCAAACGCTTGTTCTCGAAGGCGGCCTCAGGCCCCTTTTCTCCAAAGCAACGTGAGAGCCACGCCCTTTTATGTGTGCAGTGCTGGCCTTAACACCTACAAAGAATATAACGAATCCCTCTCTCTCTACGAGGATTGAAGGTAAGTGCGTTTTAGAGAGAGAAAGTCCCCACTACAGTATCTATTTTAGGGAAATTCGAAGGACGCGTGATTTTCTCGCATTGGCAGTCTTTTATTTTCCATTTTCTACTCTCTTCATTCCCGGCCTTTTGTCAGAACTGACTAACGAAAACTCCACCCCAGCATGCAAACTCCCCCCTCTCTCTCTCTACTCTCTTGTTCCCTCTCTTTCTCTCTCCTCTCTCTCTCTACTCTCTTCGTTCCACTCTTCTCTCTCTCTCTCTCT
>NW_006494904.1:4612780-4634677 GCF_000471905.2 Amborella trichopoda
ACGCATTTCTCAGATATTTTTCGCAGTTCACCTTGGATATTTCCTAATAAACGACGGCTATTTTGTTAAGAAATTGCCGTATTTATATCCTCGTTATCTTTCATGGCCGATCTCCATTTTCCCGCTTCGCGTCTGCTTCTGAAATCAGTGGCCCTTTGTTACTCTAGATAAACCCTAATTTATCTGAAGAATCGAGAAATACATAGTAGAGAATTTAAGCATTTGGAAACCCTAATTACTCGTTCTGAAGAGTTCGGAGAAACCCTAGTTACTGGTTCCAAAGAACCATTTAACCATGGAAGCTGGCGCTTGCTTCGCACTATCAACACAGGTTCCGCGTTACGTTTCTTCACATTGGAGAGGGCCTTCTTTCTCCCAATTTCATTATTCTAATTTATGGAGTAAGAAGAATAAAAATGGAGTTTGTTACGGAGAGAGTTGCTTGCGAGAAATTTATTCGCCCATTTATACAAGTTTCAAAGGTAATTCGCCTTAATTTTTTGCCTATTTATTGCCATAGCCATTAATCTTTTGTAGTTCGGATATATGTGCAGCTTCTATTGGTTGGGCATGTTTAATTATCAATAATTTTGTTTTTTCTTTTGTGGTTCTGATGTTTCTAAAGCTAGAAGTTTAGTCCTGAACCAAATATAGGCTACTCTAAGGAAAATTTGAAGTTTTGATTTTGGTTTGATGCATAAGAAATTACAGGTTCAATGGAATTAAATAACCAATGTCTATGAATGTGTTTGCTTCATATTTTAGTTCGTCTGCAATCGCCTTTCCTGTATATTTAAGCTTCAGCAAGTTTTGGAATCATTATTTGCGAATTCTGATAAATTTCAGCTAAAATCAGTGAAGAGCAAAAGAATATTCGGAATATTTGCTATGGGGGAATGAAGCTCAAATGGAATGGGCAGGACTTGTCCTCTGAAATGACCTAACTTGGGGACATTCTTGAGCAAAATGCAACCAAAATTCATAAATCATAAATTCTTAATACAAAGTGAGGAAAGTTCATGCTTGTCTATTATTTATTTGTTAACAAATTTACTTGATATTGGTATAGCCTATGCAAAATTTTGGATTGAAGACTTGACTGGTTGCTGAATTGGGGTGGAAAAGGATCGGAATTTGAGCTGAAACTCATTAAAAAATAAATAAAAATCAATTTCACTGAGATCGGGGGTATAATGCCTTTATTGGGTGTTTGGTCACCGTACACCATTTTGACCAAAACCCAATCTTTGGAACTTCTGTTGTGCCTGCCAGACCACTTATTAAGAAAAATCTGGACTTGATCTCTTGAGCTGTTAGTTCACTACTTGAATAAATGCTGAAAATTTTTCTTTCATTACTTTTTAAATTACTCATTTATCTGTCTGAACTTGTCTTTTACACAGTTCAAGTAAGCTTTTGAGAAAGTTCCATTTATGATTTGGTAGCTTACTAGCCAAATTCACAGTGGAGTGGAAAGGTGGGTAAGATGATGCTGATGCAGCAAAAATCTAATGATATTGTCTGGAAGTGACCTCAATTGGGAGCTCAGTTGCCTTGCATTGCAATTTTGGCCTCGTAGTTTCTTTCAACTGCCTAAAAATTATTGAATTCATATTCTTCTATTATGAATTCTATCCTACTTCTATTATGAATTGTATCCTAACTAATGTCTCTATGTATGAGCTAATAAAATTCAGGAGTAGATTGAATGTATTCCAACATTTTTTTGACTCAAGAAAATTTTATCTCGAGTGTATTGCGCTTTGCTATTTTTTATTTTTATTTTTTTGAGGTTTTTTTATGAAATTGGGCTTAATTTTTGTTGCTTAATATTATTTGTTGTGTGGAGGCAAGTTGTCTGAGTCCTGAGATGGTTTGTGATGTCTCCAACTGGTCTGTTTAGAATTTCAGTTATCTTGTTAACATATGAATCATTCACATGAATTGCCTACATTTCACATTTTTATTGAAAATTGGTGGCTGCTTATGTATGGGACAATAAGGAATAATTCAGTGGATTTTGGTATACTTTACCTCAGAGGGGCATCCACCTCCTGTTCTCAACGATGGATGGTGGATACCAATTGTTGTGGCGTTCATTTGGACATTCAACCAGCTGCAGATCATCTGCACCATCCATTGTAGAGAGGGGACTGTGGATGCCCGTTTGGATTATACTGTGCTATTTTCCATTGGATTAGTGCGTACTTTGCCTTTAAATATTTACTAGTAATAATTCTGTAATTATGAAGAGTCAGTGTATCATAAGTGGTGTAATTAATCTGAGGGTACAGGTTATAATATTTCTTTGCCTCATGGTTCTTTTCGATCTCGTACACCAAAGTTGGCGGCCATAGTTGGTGATACAACTGCTGCACCAGAAGATTGTGAAGAGCATCCAGTTCCATCTAGTGATACATCCACTGCAAAGAGTCCTTGTACCATAGAGAACTCTGCAAAAGATCAAGAAGTTGGGTCTGTTAGCAAAGAAGATTGGGTTGGCTTAGAGGATCATAAGATGATTAGAGTTTGTGATAAATTGATAGACGTTTTTATGGTTGATAAGCCCACAACAACTGACTGGAGGAGGTTAATAGCTTTTAGCAAGGAGTGGAGTAACATTAGACCCCATTTTTATAGGCGTTGTCAGGCTCGAGCAGATGCTGAGGTTGATCCTGGAACAAAGCACAAATTACTTAGGCTTGGAAGGAAATTGAAAGAGGTAATTGTATATCTAACTTCTAGTTATGTCTTTTTATGTGGCCTTATTCATCAATTTGCTTCTCTGACACCGTCATGTACTTGCTAACAGAATTCTGTCTTTTTATATGGCCTTATTCATCAATTTGCTTCTCTGACACCGTCATGTACTTGCTAACAGAATAAACTATTATATAGAAAAGTATACTATTCCAATGGACTCTGGAAAACCATAGTCCATTGACGTCATGATCCTTCCATTCTCTCGGACTCATCAAGATCCTGAGTTCGACTATTTCTCCTAGAGAATAGGCCAAGTCGATGGTCCTACTCGGCCAATTCTTTAGGAGCAGAGGTTGTGGAACTCAGTTAGACTCACCCTAGTTTCAGTGATTTTCATCTGGACCGGGCACCCTGCATGGTCCGAGTGACTCGGGCAAGTCCAAGCCTGAACCACCGAACTTGTTTAGCCCTTATGTTGTCGGATATCTTTATTTCATTGTTTATGTTGTTATTTGCATGTGATTGCTTTTTGTTAGGATACTATTTACATGTCTTAGGAGTGTAATTGTGAATGCATGTTGCCAACAGCGCTATTATGGTTTGAGAGAATTGCCTGATTGTTACATGTATTTTGGAATATGCCTACAGATTGATGATGATGTGCAAAGGCATGATGAGCTTTTGGGAATGATTAGACAAAATCCATCAGAGATAAATGCTGTCGTTGCTAGGCGTCGCAAAGATTTTACGAAGGAATTTTTTGAGCATCTTCATACTGTAGCAGAATCATATTATGACAATCCTGATGAACAAAGTGGTATGATCGTGATTACCAATGTGTTAGACTGAATAAATGTTGTTTAGTAGGTAAAAAAAAAAAATATTGATATTGAATGCATCAAAGTTTTCTTGGGAACTATAAAAAAGGGTACCCTTGGAAGTCTCATGGAAATGGTCCCTTAGAAATCCCTTTCCCAGTGTCTTGATTCATCCTTAACCTCGTGTCTGACCAGGCCTCAAGGAACTATGGATCTGTACCTGATGACTAGAAAGTGGTAAGCTTAGATATCATTGTTTTGCTTCTTCTAGTTCCTGAGAAAACGGAAAATTTGGCTGATATTCTTGTTGCGCAACGTGTGATAGGGAAAAACTGTTTGTTGAAGTTTAATCTTGGATAAATCATGAAATGTGAGTTCTTTTATTGGTCAGCAGGAGCTGTAAATCTTTAATGCGGGTCACTTGGTTTCTTGACTTCATTTTTCCAAAGTAAAATTTATGTTGGTGGCTTCTTGTGTTAAAATGCTTCTTCTCCACACTTTCAGGGAATGGAATTGAATTCTCATTGAGGGGCTTCTGCCTCTTGAATTGCCTCTTTAAGCACGTGAATATAGGGAACCTATGTAACAACACATGTTTCATGTGCATTTAAGAGAATCCAATACGCCAACTCATTGGGCATGTTTGTTGACCTGCATGTCTGGAAACTTTCATATTTTGGGTTCACAGTCAAGACGTGTCTTCTGTGTGGAGGTATGAGTCCACGGATTAGACACGTGAACTAGACAAACAAGACACGTTTGTCTGTTTTGTAAGACAGTTTCCACATTGTAAGATAGGTGTCTGCATTTTGTAAGAAATGCATTGATGCATGTGTCTTATAATGTGTGCTTTTGATTTGGACCCACATGTATTTGCACAGTTCAGGCTTGTATGGGTCGGTCATTCTAAATTTGGCAAAATCTAGGAAGGTCAATTGGATTATTTGAATTTGATCCAGACATGGATTCTCTTATCCATTTCCTGTTAACATTTAGGTTAGTAAAATCCATCTTTAGCACATGTCTTGGGTATTGTGTGTCATATCAAGCTGGTAATCTTAAATCTGTGCAATGCATGGTGGTGGGATACAATTTTTGGAACTTAGGAGCTGTGCCCCATGACTCCCATCTAGTTGTCATATGCAAAAACAATTCTGCCATCACATCCATTGGTTGATCAAGATAAGTGTAGTTGAAGTATACGCTATTTTATCTGCATAAATGAAAGAGAACGTATTGTATGCTCTCACAGGAGCATACTGTAGTAACTGTACAATAACTCTCGCGTGCAAAGCAGCAGCTTGGGAGGATTATTTTGGTTCAAAATTTTCGGATCCACCTAAGTATCACTAGATGATTATTTTTAAATAAAAAAAAATTTGAATTTTGAATTTTGAATTCATGAACATTTAGATCTTACACTCCGAAAGTTGGTTCTAGAGAATACATCCGCAAAATTTGGGATTAATAGATATTCCTTGCATGAGTTTTACCTGAGGGAGTAGATGAACAGTATATACTCTCATGGTAGTATGAAATCTTTAGCTAAATTAAAAGTGCTTCCTATTTTATTGAATTTTTAAATCTTAGATGGTACTTATAAAATGTTGTCTTATTTTTATTTTTGATGGCTTTACCATAACATGCCACCATTTCTGCCATATTATTTGGTAAATGATTTTTGGACATTCGCTACTTCACTAGTTTACGTGTAGTTGACAGCAATCCTATTATTTGGTCCATTTCATGTATTAGATGCTAAATACTCGTTCGGGTAATAAAGCATCAGTATGATTTTTTTTCTTATTTTCTTTTTGGTACTCCTTAATTTGGAAAATACTAACAAGATACTGTTTTGGCACGGTGAATTAGCTCTGGCAAAGCTGGGAGATACATGCTTGGCTGCAGTACAAGCATATGATACTGCTTCTGAAAGCATTGAGGCTCTGAATGCTGCTGAGTTGAAGTTCAATGATATAATAAACTCCCCATCATTAGAAGTGGCATGTGGAAAGATAGATGCTTTGGCAGAGAAGAAGCAACTTGACTCAGCATTGATGTTGATGCTCACCAAAGCCTGGTCTGCTGCCAAAGAGTCGACCATGATGAAAGATGAGGTATGCTGAACGGTGAAATGCATATTCTGAGCGAAATTAGTTTCTTCGAAATGGAAATGTTTAAACCCAAATGTATTCATAGCTGGGATTTTTTATATGGGGGGTCATAAAGTTTCATTGATTGTTCCCTGCTTTCATTGCTTTTGAGGGTGTCTTAATGTATACCTTAAGTTATAACATATATGTAGTGCTGTTTAGAAATTCAAGACTACTAACTAATGTTTGAGATCCGTGTTTAGCATTGTTTTTGTCTATTGGTTTGACTCATGATTGAAGCATATCATAAATAGGGATGTGATCCCAGTGAAAATTTTAAGCTGTTCCTTTTGCTTTTTGATAGGGAAGAATTACGTAAGGTAAGGTAGGCCCGGCTTGTTGGTTCCTATGCCTGTATAGTCTGTAGTTTTCTGAGTGTTGGATTTGGCAGGTCTAAAGCTTGAACAACTCTCATACACATGGATCTCTGTATTTCCTAATTATTGTAAATGTTGGTCATTTTTGTTGATTGAGAATAATAGATGTGATCATGGTGGATTTCTAACAAGTATGGGTGTCATTCCCCCCCCCTGTCTGGAAAATGAAATTGGCTGTTAATCTGACATCTCAATGTTGACCATTGTACTCCTGACTTCTGTGAGGATGCACTGAAATTATGAACCATTCTTCACGTGCATACAGACACACCCCCCCCATGCACCTCTGTGTGCGTGTTTGTGCACGAGCGTGCATATTTGCACACACACTCACATGCATATGCATGCGCACATATGTGAGCACATTTCTATTCTTCATTTAGCTTTTGAAAATAACTTTGTTCTGCCATTTTTATTTTAACTTTGGCCAAGTTCCTGATAAAAGTTGTTCGACACTGTTTTTTAGTTATAAAACTTCACTCATAGGAGTTCAGGAGCTTCATTGATGCTTTGATCTTTCAACCTAGGATCAATGATACCCCAGATGCCCCATATTTTCTCTGGTGTCACATATGCACATGTCAGCACTTCCACATGTGGGGCATTAATAAATTTCTATAAAAACTTCAAGGTGGAGTTCATCCCTTGAAATGTAATGGTATGGTGTAGTGCTTCAGCGCTCATACCATATAAAGGATGGAATTTAGATTAAATACACTATATAAAGATACATGGGCGTTAGTTAAAACACAAAACTTCAAATCTGAGTTCAAACTCAAGACCTCTTGAAGAGTTGCGGTACTCCCTACTGCTCCACCAGTCACACACTGTGAGATTGAAATTTTTGTTATGTTCATATTATCTAATGTAAAATAATAGTTGTATGGATTGGTCTTGCCGTATTGGTTTTTTGGGCTAAAGTACCTGCGCATGTGTTGGACGTTGAATCTTGGGTTGGTGCCCATGTAAAACTACCTAAAGTATCTTGCTTTGTTGCCAAAACTGTGAGAAAATTTGATAGTTTATTTTGTGCCATCTGGAACAGCAGGATGGGAACATGCTTTTAGGAAAAAATAAATAATTAGCATCATTAGATTGTTTTTCTTTCATTTTTTTTGGATTCTGTTAACTGCATCATTAGATTGTGTTCCTTGATCATAATCATTAATTTCTCTTACATTGTGCAGGCAAAAGATGTAATGTATCACTTGTACATGACTGCAAGAGGAAACCTTCAGAGGCTTATGCCTAAGGAGATAAGGATAATTAAGTACCTTCTTACTATTGAGGATCCCAAGCAACGGCTCTCTGCTCTTCAAGACGCATTTACTTCTGGAGAAGAGCTTGAAGGAAAGGATGTTGACTCTTTGTATACGTAAGTTGTTTGTAGACAATGATGTATTTTCCTCTTATCTTTCCTTCTTGCTTTTATTTTAGAGAATGCATACCTGGCACAGCCTGTTTATGGTATATGTTGACAGCTGGGGCATCTATCATCCATTATCATTGATGGAAGGTGGAGATTAGTCATATCAGGGTGAATGTCTATCCTTGGGAACTGCAGTTAATCACTACCATCATTGAGACCAGATGATGGATTCCCCAGTGTCCCACTGTACTATGCTATATGAAGGCTAAGTAATATACTTCATGAAATGTTTATTCTCATGTGTTTGTGGATTCGTCTTCGTTTTTGTAAGAACGTGCAAAGCGATGATTTTTTTTGAGAAAGTTAACCTGGAATTAAAGAATATGTGTACAAGAAGCTAGGCAAACCACAGGTGGATGCACAAGGGGGAAAGAAAAAAAAAAGAACAGAATCAGAAGGCCTTCCTTTTGAAGGCTACATTCGAAAGAGCAACCCAAAACAAGATGCCGATCCAAAAAGTCATACTAGTTTTCTGCCATAGATGCCACTGTTTTAGCGAGGGTGTCGGCTTCCTGGTTTCCTTCCCTCCAGATATCCCTCCAAGAGATGTGCAAGTCCCTACAAAGGAATTCACTCTCATCAAAAAACTGAGCCAGGAACCTGGGAGGTGGGGTGGAAGAGGGCGTCTGCACCCAAGAGATGTCATTCTTGGAATCTCCCTCAATAGTAATAGAGAGGAAGGTTAGGGATTGAGCTAGCTTGAGTCCTTCCAACAGTGCAACTGTTTCAGCCTCCAAAGAATAAGCATGACCCAGGATTTCTGAGGGAACACCTGTCAAACTTGAGCGTAAGATGTCCGAGTGGAGGGGGTCTCCACAAGGATGCCCGAGATAAGCGGTTGTAGCTGTATTGAAGAACAGCAGTCCAATTTTGGACAAAGGCCGAAGTAGATAACCCTTTGAATCTGTGGTGATTGGATGCCCAGGAAACCACCATGGATTTAAACTTGGCGAAGGTCTTGTACCACAAAGACCACTCCCCTCAAAAGAATATATTAGTACGTTCAATCCAAATTGCCCACAGCAAGGCTGCCACCGAAGATTTCCAGAGTAAAATCCCAGCCTTAGGCAAAGGAAAAGGTTGCAGGGTAGTGAAAGAGGAAGGTACATCCGCAGGGAGTACCCATTGTATATTGAAGAGGTTAAGTAGTTCCCCCCACAGATAGAAGGCGTAGGGACAGTGCAGGAACACATGGGCATTGGTTTCCTCATCTGCCAAACATAAAACGCATCAGTTAGGAAGAGGAAGGCCTTTTCTTTTGTAGCTGGTCAACTGTGAGCACCCTCTGGGAAAGGACCAGCCACATGAAGACCTGAATTTTCAGGGGCGCAAAGGAGGCCCAAGCTTGCGCAACAACAGAAGTTGGATTGGCAGATAAGGTTGGGGCTGCAATAAATTCCGGTCGAAAGAGGAAACCAAGAAAGTCCTGGATGGCGATGGAGCCCAAATAATACGGTCAGGCTCGAGGGTGGCGATGAACCAATCAGATAGTTTAGCTGCAAGGGCAGCAAAGAGGAATTTCTGGTTCGATAAGAGCCTTCTGAAGACTGGACTCCAGGATCTCCGGGAACCTGTCATGGTCATCTCATCCGCAACAGTTGCATCTTGATTCCAGGCAAGAGAAAAGAGACTTGGGAATCTGTCCATTAGAGGAGGATGCCCAAGCCACAGATCCTACCAAAAAAGGATATGGTTGCCGGCTCTTGGGTGGAATCTGATGCGATCTTTAAACTGCTGGTAGACCGAGCAGATCGATATCCAAATCCCAGATGACCTGTGATTAGGTCTACAACTGGGAAGCCAAGACAAAGTAGGTAGGCGATATTTAAACTTGAGAATGTCAATTCATAGGTGGTTCCTGAGTGTGAGCAATCTCAACCACCACTTTCCTAGCAGAGCTAGGTTTTGCCGTTTTGAGCTTTTAATCCCCAGCCCTCCCAAATTCTTATGTTGACAAAGTTTCTCCCAAGCTATAAGATGGAACTTATGAGTGGTGGCCTCACCCACCCAGAAAAATCTACGCATCAACTGTTGGATCCTTAAACTGATCGAAACGGGCATGTGGAATAACGACATCTAGTAGACCGGGATATTAGCTAAGGTGGCTTTGATAAGAGTAAGCCTACCCCCCGGAGATAAAAAACGGCCTTTCCACCCAGCTAATTTGCGGTCTACCTCGTCGATAATGTGTGACAACGACCTCTTTTTTGGGTTTCCCTAAGCAAAGAGGTAAGCCTAGGTAAATAGATGGTAAGTCTTCTACCCCACAGCCCCAGCTTTCAGTGAACCTACTGAGTATGGTGGGATCAACTGCTATCCCCATCATTTTAGATTTGTCGAAATCGACTTTGAACCCAGTGGCATATTCGAAAGACCTGAGAAACACAAAGAGGTTATGTATCGCTTCGGGTAGGGCATTACAAAGGTGAGTGATCGTAGGGCCTTGGTTCCCAATCGAAAAACCCTGAAAACGCCTGGTTGCATATGATCGTAGAGATCGATTGACTGAACTTCTGCCGAGATAGCAAAAAGAAAGAGGGACAAAGGGTCCCCTTGTCTGAGGCCCCTAGAGGAGGGGAAGAATCCTTTAGGGGATCCATTGATTAGGATTGAGAAGTAAAGGGTAGAGTAGCAAGCTCACATCCAAGCTCTCCACCTGCTACCAAAGCCCATTCTGGATTGAGTTTCTTCAAGTAAATCTCAGTCAACGTAATCATACGCCTTCTCCCAAGCAAGTTTAGCAATAATCCCAGGTTCTTAGGTCAAGTGCCTAGAATGTAAGCATTCGTGAGCCACAAGGGCCCCATCCAGTATCTGGCGGTCTCTAATGAAAGCACTTTGAGATGGAGAAATGACCAAAGGGAGGACCTCTTTGAGCCGAGAGGCCAAGACTTTGGAAATAATTTTATAGGTAGAATTGAGTAGGCTAATAGGGCAAAAAATCTTTGAGCTGGGATGCACCTTCAATCTTAGGAATCAACGTGATGAACGTGGCGTTCAGAGCTCCGTGGATTACCCCTCCGGAGTGGAATTCTTCAAAGAGAGCCTTTCTGTGCTTTTGCAGTCGGTTTCAATTTTTCTGAAACTCACAGGATCATGAGTTTTCTGAAACTTCACAGGATCATGAGTGCTGGATTTCCATGCAAATCTACTGTGTTATTACTATCTCGTGCGCTCAAAATCAAATTACTCCAGAAATAAAAGGATCATAAGTAGTTTTGGTGGGAAATTAGAGTTGAGCAACTAGTAGTCTCGTTGATTTGATTCCATAACAAATATACCTGTTTTTTAGGGTTTACTTTGGTAATCACACTAACCTATCTCTTTGTTTGCAGAACTCCAGAAAGACTATTCACATGGGTACAAACTGTCCTGGATGCCTACCGCTTCAGCAGAGAAGGCACACTCATCAGAGAGGCCAGGGATTTGATGAGCCCAAAAATCATTCAGAAGCTAGAGGAACTCAAGAAAGTTCTCCAAAACAATTTCATGTAACAAACAGTTGATTGTTCATCATCTATTATCTCCCTCCATGGAGGCTAGCTCTTAGACCCTACACATGGCAAACCGAGGTCCTAAGCCGAAATTGAAAACTAAACTTCTGGCTTTAAAAAATGCTAGGCCCTGAACCTTTTAAAGCAAACTCCAAACAGATAAATCCTAGAAGCTGTGGAACGTAAATTTTGGCTCCTGAAAGCCCATGAATTGAAACTTAAATGAAGAAGTTTGAAACCTGGAGTTCCCTGAACCATGAAGCAGCTTTTGTTGAATAGATTTTGTGTTTATTATGTACCTCAAGTATGAAGCAGCTTTTGCATAATATTTTGTTCTGTAAATTGTGTAAATGCGAGGAGAATCAGTTACAGATTCTTTTGATGTGGAAGGATAATTTTGTTATCATGCTGAGAGATTATACAGTATGTGCATGTAATGATTCATCGATGTTCTGTAGTCTCTCAAGGGAGAGGTTCATTTTCCTTCAAGACTTTGGAGATTGCTAGGACAGTTTAAACACTTTTAATGGAGAAACAAGCTCCCTGGAATCATTATTTACGAATACCATAGTCTTTTTGAAACGTAAGTTTCATTGAGATGGTAAGTTTCATTGAGATGGTGAAGTATATCATCATCATTGTCAGAGCTTTTTTCCAACTAATTGGGGTAAGCTACATGATTTCTAGCCTGTCATTCTATTTCATTGAAGGTCACATTTTGCTCTATTAAAGATCATAATGAATAAATACAACTTAACAAAAAAAAAAGAGAAAAAGAAAAGAAGGAATGAAAGAGGGTGGAGGAAGAGAGAGAAGCAACAAGAGGTCGATGGAGAGATTTTAAGATTCAGAATTCTTTCTTCATTATTTACAAATGAATGGAAAATGGTTTGATGGAGCCGCAGTCCTATCAAAATAAGTAAAGCTTCACCTCATAACTCATAAAAAATTACAATTCAAGCATTAAAAAACTTTTACATCGATCATCTTGGTTTGAGCGTAATGGGTGTGAAAAAAAAAAAGATTTCAAGCTTTAAAAATAGTGATATTGTAACAAATTATTTAGGTTGTTCATCTTGCAATAAAAAGAAGTGCTTATAGATCCGCAAGATATGTAACATGGATACATGAATTTGGATCCCCAAAAACAGTGTAGATCTATAATTCTTAAAGAACTACATCAAACAATCCAAAAAGAAATTTTTTAAAAAAAGAGATGATTTTTAATGCTCAAATTTATTTCTGCCACCCCCAGCCCCACCCCCTGGAGATCATGTCTAGAAAGTTGAGTCAACATGGGTATCTATAATGTTCCCTATAAAAGAAGTTTTTGACATATAAAAATTGCCCAAATATACAAATGTGTTCTAAGACACGGCACAAGCAATTGGGATGGCATTCCCAAAATGTTGGTTAACCGCCTCCAGCCAAAGTCCCCATCGAATAAATGCCAAAACCTGAAATATCAAATTCTAAATTTAAGCTCAATTATAGGTACATCTGGTTAGATCCCCAATAAAGGCACGCAAAGTCAAATAAATAAGAGCGCATGTATAGTACAAAACCACTTTAGCCCCAAATTTTTTTTCATGTCCTAAAGTTAGGCCGTTATTCTCGGCAAAACATGATTATTGTTTGAACCCCCAAATCACATGGGAATCCTCTAAGACAAATGCCTGCAAATTCTCCAGTCACCTAACAAGCATTATGTCCTAAATGTGATCTTCTCTAAGAATAAACTGTTTTTATGTTTTATTTTTCAAAAGAATTACAATACCCTATTGCACGTTGGTGGAAAGAAGCCATGGTTCCCTCCCTTGAGGTTAGGGTGGCTTCCGCCATGGTTCCCTCCCTGGAAGTTAGGGTGGTTAATGGGTTTGGGCTGGCTTGTGGGCTTTCATGCTGGGCCAAGTTTCAGACTAGATTCGAGCTGTCAAGGCTAGTGGGCTAGGCCCGGTAGGACTGAAATATTATTGGAATTGTATATACATATTTTTATAGGTCACGCTTGGCCCTGCCTGATTGTTTCAAACGGGGGCCTAGCACTAGTCTTGTTATCGAATTAAGATCAATGTTCTAAAACCTTGCGATTTCTAATCTGGATCTCGCCGGTCTGGATGGGAATTGGTCAAGACAGAATCAGGGATGGTATGGATCTTGGCTCGTTCCTAAAACCCGTATTTCTTATTTTATTTTCTCTTTTTGTTAAAGCTTATCTAATATTTTTTTAGATCATCTCGTAATCCCCATTCCGTAAACCTCTATTTATTTCTCTATATTTCTTAGTTCACCAATACATAACAATCCAGACTTGATCCAAAACACCGATCCGACTGTCTGAGTTTAAAACACTGATCCAAACCAAGATAGGCAGAGAGTAAATATTCCCAACTCAGGTCTGCTCTATGCCATTTTGGCCGGGCTCAGGCCAGGTTGGGTGCAACCCGGCCGTTCAACAAACCTACCACTGGTGCCAATTCTTTTGCCCCTCCTTGAAATGGTTTCTCCTAAGTGTCATTCTTATCCTCTATCTTATCTTTATTTAAGACTTAAAAGTCTCTCTACAGTCTTCTAGAAACTTTTAATAATAAAAACACGGTGGGCGGTGCCTAGGACTTCAAGACATGGGCGTTGCTCGTACTTGGCACACACGCAAGCCGCCGTTTACGGCTTCCTAGAAAATAAATAAAAGAAAAGAAAATTATAAAGAGGCCGCTTGTCATGGGTTTCAATAATACCCCCACTTGCTCCGAAATAACACAAACGCCCCTCTGTTGCTCCTTAGGGGAGGCATCGAGGGTTTTTGGGTGATTTTATAAAAAAATAAAAAATAAAAAATAAAAATAAATAAAAAGTATGGTTTTGTATAGAGCTTAGGCTCTAAACAATCAAATTAGAGCCTACTTTTAAATAGTGTCAAGAAATGTGGTTTCAACACTGAAAGTCTTTATGATAGCCTTAAAATATATTTTCATTTTTATTTATAAAGTTTAAAGCTTAAAAAATAGTGTAGATCGACAGATCTATAAAAACTTGAAAACCTTAAAAACTGACAATACAAAAATACAATACAAAATATACTATGTCAAAAACTTGAAATCAATTTTTTTATCATGTCCATGCATCTTGATGTCGAGATGATCAATTTGAGGACTTTTGGGCATCAAAACAATCTCGTCGAGTGAAATTTTTGATGTAGGCTCGAATATGTGATCGTTTAGAGCATCGGCTCTATATAAACTTTTCCCAAAAGTGAAAGTATTGTAAATTGATCTAAGAGAGATGCCCGAACGTTTTCATTGATTCGTATGGTATGCTCTTGTGGGGGAATACTCCCATCTATGTTGCATAGAAATGGAGATATGTGGCTATTTATGATACGGGTACAAGCGTTAGAAACGTAAATCCAATAAAAAATAACATTTGGAATTTATGTGTAATTTAGATTTGTACTTATGTATTCAACAATTCATATCCCATAACAATAGTAAAGCATAAGTAAAAAATTTAAATTAAATTATTAATCGTAAAATGTTAATTTGTGAATCAAAATATTAGTCATCGAAAATTTCTTATAGTCTAATTCAAGGTAGTGTCTTAGAAACATGGAAAAAAAGGCTAAAAATTATCAGTTAATTATTAATTCAAAGTATAGCACCCTTATTACATAGCTATTGAATAGGCTCCTAATATAATCACTCCACTCATACTATCAATGGAAATAAAAAATATTTTTATTTTTACTCCAAACTTCTTCTATTATTCTCAAATAAATATATATTTTTTTTAAATACTATTCATTGAAGAATGACATTTCTAAATAAAGAAATAGAAAATTCCAAAAATAAAATGCGTTAGAAAAAAAGGACACTCTATAAGACACTTCATAGAAAATGCAGTATGCATTTCTAACAGTACCAACAAGCATGTTGATGTCCACCAAGTGTCGATATATGATCAGAACCAGACCCTCGAAAATTTGTGCCCTTGTCTTATAATCTATAATCATTCTCTTCAGTCAAACGAACAATTTGGGAGGGCTTTTTTAATGGACAAGTATACATCAAGGCCAATTATGTTTTAGTACATGGACATACAATTATCTTGACCAATGGATGTAAAATGTATTTGATTGGCTCAAAGTTCAATAAAAAACCTTTTGAGCTTTGTGATACGTTCAAATTGTAAAATTTTACATATGATGGTTCTAAGTACCTAACATGGTTTTAAATAAGTGGGACCTCATTGTATTAATGTTAAATGAAAAATATACAAAGTGATTATTCATTTTTAGTACAAGGAGGTCATAAATCACTATTGTCCATTAGATCTCAAAATCTAATGGTTGTGCGTGTATATTTGATTAGACTAAAAAATCCAAAGAAAAATTTCTTAAGCTTCAAGACATACCTCAAACTATCCGATTGGACATCTAATGGCTTAGAGTAATTGTGATGGTCTCAAAGTATACAATCTCAAAGTTAAATGGCCTTGTAGTATACAATCTCTTTTGTTTATTGAAAATTTTGGGATGGACTTTAGATATATATTTTTTTAAAAAATAAATTTTGAATTTTGAGTTCTTCAACTGGACTTTGGGAAAGTTATTCTTTTCGTGCATATAAAGAGTGGGATTTAAATTTGTTTATGGGTGTGGTTTGTATAGAGCCGAGGCTCTAAAGAAGTAAATTGGAGCCCACCTTCAAATAGTATTGAGAAATATGGTTTCTATATTGTAAATTTTTGTGATACCTTCAAAATATATTTTTGTATTTAATTATAAATACCTTAAAAAATGACGTAGATCGAGCAGATCTACAAAAACTTGAAAATTGACTATCAAAAAATACGTTACAATATGTACTATGACCAAAACTTGAAATCCATTTTTTTCTTATGTCCATGCATCTTGATGTCTAAATGATGATATTTGGGGATCTAAACAACCTCTTCCAATAAATTTTTTGAGATAAACCCTAATTTGATTATTTAGAGCCTAAGCTCTATATAAACTTTTTCCTTTAAATTTTGATGTTTGTTTCAAGATAACATATTTTCAAGATTTTTCGGTCTTCAAATTTTGGAACTTTGCTCGGAGGATAAGGTTTGTGGTTATTTCCCATTATTTATTTATTTCATCTTTAAAATGGAGGGGCATTTTAGGTATTTTAGGACATTGTAGGTGTTTTAGTTATTTCGAATCAAGTTACCTGCTCCCAAAAAACAAGTGGGCCCACTCGCATGTTCCCCTATAAACCCGAAATGGATAAACCGTCCCCTTCCATTGCGATTTTAGGAGAAATTTCCACCGTCCATTTCTGGGTTCCAACGTGATAGACGTGGTTAAAATTTGACACGTGTAAAGACCATTCCGTACATGTTTTGCCCGCTGTAATCCAGACAACGGATTCTGTCCATTGTACCGAGATAGTTGGCCATTTTTTATTGGCAGCAAAAATTACAAAAGTAGTCTCAACGTTTATACAAATGACAGACTAGTTGTTTCCTTATATTTTTATGAGAAAAGTTTATATAGAGCCGAGGCTCTAAACAATCAAATTCGAACCTACCACAAAAAATTCACTAGAAGAGGTTGTTTTGATTGCCAAATAGTTTCAAATTGATCATCTTGACATAAGGATGTATGCACATGAAAAATAATGGATTTCAAGTTTTGAAAATAGTGTATTTTGTAATGCATTTTTGGACCGTCAATTTTCAAGATTTTCAAGTTTTTATAGATCTACCAATCTCCACTATTTTTGAAGATTTAAAATTTATAAATAAATGTAAAAATATATTTTAAGTCTATCATAAAGATTTACCATATTTTTCGAAACTATTTAAAGGTATGATCTAATTTGATTGTTTAGAGCCTAGGCTCTATATAAACTGTACCCTATTTTTATTGAAAAAAGTTAATATAAGATTGCAAATTTACACTTAAAAAATAAAGTGCACTTAAAAAATCTAGTAGAAAAAAGAGTTCAAAGTTGAAAATCCTTCGAAGATTATCTTCACATTGAGATTTATAGATATAAAAAAAAATAGTTTTAAATATTAAAAAGAGTGCATCATGTAATAAGATATCTGGATGGTTTGTTCTCAATATTTTAAAATATTTATTAATATGCTTTATTTGTATTATTTTTGAAATTTTAAATTTCACACTTGGTTTCATCATGGATTTCAAAGCATCAACTAGGTGAGAACTAGAAATGTACCTTATTTGTATTAGTATATGGTGTGCACCTTATGCAAAACTCACCTTTTTTTTATTATATTAAGTAGAGTTTGAGAACCCAGCTATTCCCAATCCAATGGTAATCAAGATCAAACCGATTTCAAGGTGATACGATCCATACCCTATATAAATTGCCAACCCAGAGATCCGACATGAATTTGTGGGTGAACTATTCGGCCCACCAACCTGGGGTTTGGAAACATTAGATTTCCTTCCCTAATTGTTTCCTTCTTAGTATCAAACTAATTATATTATCTAAGTTGACATGTAGTTTGATCATTTCGACCCCTATAGTTATGGATTTTTAAAAAAAAATGCTTCAAAGTCTAAAAATAGTATCTATTTGGATTCTTCTATTTTGTAACAGAAAATTATCTTTTTTTTAAGTATTCTAAGCCTGACTTGTACCATTTTTGAAGTTTAAAATTTCATAACCTAAGGTAAAAAATACTTTTGAAAAGGTTTTCAACACTCCAAACTCATTCTCTTAAGTGCAGCTTTACTTTTTTTTCATTATGCAAACTTTTGTTTGCAAGAAAATCTCCAAATTTATACTTCTCTAATTGGCTTATTTACATAATATTTCTATCTTTTATTACTTTCCTCATCTCTTTGAAAATATGCTTGATAACATAATGGAAAATTGTTTCATGTGGGTAGGATCGTATTTCTACAATATGCCATCTAGAGGTATAAATCATCCATTTTAAAGATGGATGTAAATAGGTGATCCATCAAAACCAAGTGTAATTAATGGTCAAAATGTTTTCTTTATATAATTATTATTTTTAGTTTTATTTATTTTCTCATATTCATGATCTCCATGTCAAATATTATATATTCTAAAAAAATTAGATTTAAATTATATTTAAAATATATATTTATTGTTAAATCCGCATTTTTCAGGCTGCCCTATAGAAACGGTGTCCTAACATAATTCTCAAAAAAAAATAATAATAATAAAAAGGGAAAAAAAAAAAGAAAAGAAAAGAAAAGGAGGAGGTAACGAGTAGTTAGACCCAAAGTCAAAAGTACAAGGACCTTTATATCATTTGAAAGAAGAATAAGGGTATTATAGGAATCTTATTCTCCCCCGTTACCGCCCCATAAATTGTATATATATCGTCAAAGCTGCGTGGGTTTGACAGGTTCGATTCCGAAGTTGATTTTTAGAGAGTGAAACCGCTCTTTTTAGAGAAACCCTGTTTTAGAGAGAGAGAGCTCAGTTCTAGAGAGAGAAAAAGCTCAGTTCTAGAGAGAGAAAGAGAGATGGCAGATATTGCTCTTCTGTTCGCTGAAGAATACGAGAAGGCCAAAGCCATGCAGAGAGAAAGGGGTGGGCCAAAACCTGATTCATATCTGTCGATAATGGCGCACCAAGCTGAGGAATGGCTTCACCATCAAAGAGAGGAATCGTGGAAAATCGGCAAATTCGTGCTTTCTGTCGATCTTCTGGCTCCCAAATCGCCTATTTCTATCGCTTCCATGGAGGGTTTCTTTTGCTCGTAAGAGAAATATGTACAGGTCAAGATTTACGATTATCTTTTGCTGATGAATGCAGGAGATTTATCTTTGAATGCTTGTTGATTTCCATGGATGTTTCAGTTGTTTGATTTTGGTTTGTATATAGAAAGTTGAGAAATACAGGATTCTCAGTTTCATTTTATGGATGGAGTGCAGGCTGTGTATTTTGAGAGAGAGAGAGAGAAAGAGATTTCCGTCTCGTCTCTTTGCTAATTACTCTGCATAATATTTCTTTGCTAATTACTCTGCATAATTTTTCTTTTCTAATCACTCTGTACAATTTTTCTTTGATTTAATTTCGATGCCAGGGATCAGATACCATGAAATTTAAGTAATTTCATACTCTGAAAATTTTAATAAATTTTTCAAAAAAATAAAGGGAAAAAAAGAAGAAATCATTGATTTTTCATTAGAGCACCTGGTTTCTTGAACAATAAGCTTTCTGCCTCGGCTTTTTCTCTTACTTTTCACATGGGATCCAATCTGGT
Source organism: Amborella trichopoda (assembly GCF_000471905.2). The sequence goes on from NW_006494904.1 coordinate 4,632,011, forward strand.
ATTTTTGAAGGACAAATTTACAAAAAAAGACGGAAATACCCAATGGTAATAATTCTCCTCTTTCTGATCCGTGAGTAAATAAGTCAGTAATCGACGAACGACTTAAAGATGGTAACGGTAACTTCGACTTTTTGGTTGCTACCCGCGACTCTCATCGGCATCTGACAATATTCGGCAGATTTGCGCAGAAATTCGGCAGCTTTCGTCGAAAGTTCGGCTCTGTCTTCCCCACATTTTTCACCAACGTACCGATTGGTGGAGCTGCTGCGCTCGATTGGACGGCCAGGATAGAGAGCACCAGGTCGGCACAATCGTGGTGGTCCATCGGGGGACCATTCACATTCCTAGCCGAAATTGGCCATAATTCGGTGGTAAAGCTCAACCTGAACCCGCGAAATTTCGGGGGGTTTGGCTTGTTTGAAACAAATACGTATTTAGACACTTCGGTTAACATTGATCCATTGTCACGAGTGAACAATATCACAGGCGGTGTGGGATCGCTAATCCGGATCAGTCTGACTCCGGGAATATTAGGGAAAAGTAAAAATTAAAAGACGGGGTGGATTTTCGATTTTATTAAGTTTATATAAATAAATTAGATATTTATATATAAAAATAATAAAAAATCAAAAATCAAAAATTCAAAAAATATAAAGTATTATATAAATATTTTTGGCCAAATCTGATCGAGGCAACTTGAAGCATAAGCGAAGCAGTTCGAATCTGACCCAAGCATCATCATCGATATATAAAAATAATAAAAAATTTAAAAATAAATAAAAAATAAAAAACTTTTCCTTCTTATATAAATTTTTTCAAAAAGTTTACCAATCAGACAGTCCCAACTCTGAAAGAATTGAAGTCTGTATGGAATCCTATGGGTCTAGCGTGAACTCCTAAAAGCGTCTTTTGTAAGGTAGGTTTGTCGTGTGAACTCTGAAAAAGCTTGTCTCCACCCTCCTCCAAGGTTTTGTGATTTGTGATTTGGGAAAGGATAAAAAGTAAAAGAGGCGTAGAGATAGGATGTGCGTAAAAGTTGGATGCTAAGATCCATAATGTGACCTAGAGACCACCCAAGCTTTACTTCCTTGGGTAAGACTAGCTTGAGGCTCAAACATTCCAAAAGTATTAGTTGGAAATGTCAACTATGAATCCTTTTCTTCCTTTTGAAAATACTGAATGTCTATTGAGATCATACAAGGAAGGTCGCAACTATTATTGGCTGTTAGATTTGAAATCATGTTATTGAGGATGTGTCTTTATTTAAGCACAAAGTTCAAAATAGAAAAATCTCGAATGTTGGGATGCACTTTTATCTATTGGATTTTATATTTAATGGCTAAAAATGATTGTGACATCATTGTACGAAAAATATATAATCTCATCATATTGTATGTCATATCAATGAAATAAAGAAAATATATAACTAAATCATTTACTTTTACTAAACCGGTCAAAACTATTCTTGTCCATCAAATTTTAAATCAAATGGTTGTAAATATAATTGTGACTAAACTCAACACCCAGCAAAAAATTTCTTGAATTTCGTTGCATATCTCAAGCCATCCAATTGGACATCTAATGTATAGAATTAATTGTGACATCCTTTTATTAAAGATAAAGGTAAAAAAATTATATAAGGGCAAGGCTCTAAACAATCAATTTAGGGCGCTCATACAAAACTAACTAAAAGAAGTTATTTTGAAGCCCAAAAATCATCAAATTGATCATCTCGATCTCAAGATATATGGACATGAGAAAAAATGGATTTCAAGTATTAGAAATAGTGTATCTTGTAATACATTTCAGTTCGTCAAATTTCAAGTGTTTATAGATCTGCTCGATCAACACTACTTTTGAAGTTTTAAATTTTATAATTAGAGATAGAAAATAAATTTTCGGTCCATCACAAAGATTTTTAGTATTGAAAGGGCATCTTTCGATATTATTTGAAAGTGCGCCTTACTTTTATTATTTCTAGCCTCGGCCTTATACAAAATACACCCAAAAATAAATGGTCTCATAGTAAACAATCCCATTAAATAATCAAACTACTTCAAATATTAATATACCGCGATTTTTAAGGATCATCCAAGCCTTACTCTCTTGGGTGGGACGGCTACAGGGAGGCTTAAATGTTGGTTCTATTGAAAATAGAGTATTTAGTGGTGGTTCGACAATTTTTTTTTTTTTTAAATACGTATAAACTAACCAAACTATGTTAGAAAAGGAAAAGTGATGCATGTTGTCGGGCGGATACATTTCTACATTTGCATCCCCAAGGCATAAAATATCTATCTTAAAGATGGATTTACATGTGTGGTCCTCCAAAAAAAAGTTAAACCAATGGTCTATATAGTTTTTTTTAAGACATTGTCATTTTAAACTATTAAAATTTATCAATTTTTATATATGGAAAAAGTTTATATAGATCCGAGGGTCTAAACAATCCAATTAGAGCCTACCTAAAAGATTTTACTAGAATAGGTTGTTTTGATGCTCAAATATCTTTCAAATTGATCATCTCGACATCAAGTGCATGAACATGAGAGAAAAATGGATTTCAAGTTTTAGAAATAGTGTATTTTATAACACGTTTGTGGACCATCAATTTTCAAGATTTTTAAGTTTTCATAGATTTGTTGACCTACTGTCACACCCCAAGAA
>NW_006494904.1:4639865-4653770 GCF_000471905.2 Amborella trichopoda
TCTCCGGTAATTATAGAAGTCATTATCTTTTCCGTTCTTCTTTCCGATGAATCTGGTATTTCCTAATTTTTCCTCTTTTTCTCATCCTAATTATAATTTATAAAACTCATTAACCAGTCCCATGTTGGCAATTCCAGCTGCTCTGGTAAGTTCAACCTAATTGCTTTCTCTATTGATCTTAAATTTTTTTATTATAGCTCTCTCTCTCTCTCTCTTAATTTTACCATCGGCTTTTCCTTCTGCAAAGTCACGGCCGTTCTTCTGCTCTCACAAATCTTTTGGAGAAACCAAAATTGAAGTTCTAAAGGTTTATTTTAATGTGAATATGAGTCTATCTATCTATCGATCTTGTATATAGGAAATCACAGATAATTTGCACATGATTGTTTGGGGAATTATGGGCTATCCTATTTGCAATTTCTTCCATACGAAATCTCTCTCTCTCGATTATTATTGTTATTGTGGCGCTTGCAATTCTTATGTAGAGTTTAGTTATTTGATTCTGTTTCAAACTAGATGATGGTTTGTATAACTGTGACATGGGGATTTTGCAGACTTATAAACGAAGGTTTGTGTATTGTCTTTGAAAGAATGGCTAGAAGAAGTTGTAACTGCGGTATGTGTGAGAATGCAAACCTTCCTTCTATCTGTGTCGCCTGTGTCAGCTACAAGTAAGCCCCCCAGTTTTATTTGTAGTCCATGTAATATTTCTGGGTCGTTAATAATTCATGCTATTTTCGATATCTCGATCACATATTAAATATCGTCGGATCCTATGCAGCTAGGCACTTGTATCGATTTCTAGCATTAAGTTGGTGCTCTTTTTCTTCCTTTTTTATTTTTTATTTTCAAAAAATTGAAATTAATGTTGATGTGGCTTAATATCTGAGGAATCCTGTTTAAGCAAGTGGTAATTTTTTTTTTCCTGCTGTGTGAAATTTTTTATTTGGCTTAATCTTGTGCATTATATTACACTTTGTTGCTAACTCCTTCGCAACATGTTTTGTTACATTTTTCAGAGTACATGAATATCATGCTGCATTGAAATCATTGGAGGCTACTCGTGATGCTTTGTATAAGAGATTGAATGGAGAAATGACGGCCAAGGTTTTCCATAATTGCCTGCCTATTTTGAATTTAAACTGTTGATACACTCTTGTTTTTATGAGAATACTGTTTTGTAGTGGTATGTTCGAAGAAATTTTTGTTTAGATTGCTTGTATTATTCTTTCTGAGTTGTAATACAAATTTTTAGCGGTTGGATATATGAACTATTGCCTTTCTTATTTCCATCTCGAGTGAGTGAATATTATCAAAGACATGAAATAGCAATAAAATGGTTGATAATGATAGTCCACAAGTCCTTGAGACATTCTATAGTCATGATTTTGCTAGTGTCTTATTCTTTCCCTGTGTTTCCTATATCATTTTCCTTTGGCACTGGATGAGTTTGAGAAAGCTGCCCATTAAGATGGCTAATGCAATGGGTGTGTTGTCTGATTGTGCTTCAACAACTGAGACAAAAAGCTGGTGGGACTTCTTTCCAAATCCACTGTTAACCGTGGCCGAAAAGTTTCATTTTGATTGTCTGCTTGAGAGTGTAAGGACATGGCAAAGCGTATCCTGTTGATAGCCATAGGTTCCATCGGTATATATCTTATGGCATAGAATACCCCTTCCCAAACGTAGATTATGGTTGCATGAGGAGAAGGAGTTCATTGATGTCTAGCTTGCAATACAGTACAATGAGGTGTTATTTTCTCCATATTTCCAGCATCAACAATTTCTGAATACTATTTAATTTGTGTATCTAGAAAAAGGCCGATGGGCAAAGGAATTGGAGAGTACTTCACAATGAGAAATTAGCCCAGCTTAAGAAGAGGCTTTCAACTATTGAGAAACAACTCCGCCAAGGTCAGTTCTTTCATAGTTATGAGTATGTTATTACTTGTAGTGTTAGTTCATCCCCATGCAGGTTGTGCTTTCTAAACTGTTGTTTGTTAAACCTATATGTTTTGCTATAGCAAAGGCCAAACGAGAAAAAATGACGCAGGAGCAGGACAATAGAGATGCATTGCTGAAATCTGCTTTTATTGTGGTACTACTAAACTTATTCTCTTAGTATATTTTTATACCATTTTTGTTGGTTTCTAATTTACTTTGGTAATAGTTTGCTTCATTGCTACGTAGTTTGGGTACTTTTTGTTTTATGTCCAAGAAGTTCAATTCTAATCATTTCCTGCTTTTGATAATGTGCTTACTTCCATGCAGTTGGAGAAAAATCGTGCTGAGCAGCTGCAGAAGTATTACCCTAACATCATATGCACGCAGAATTTAGGGCTTGTGAGTTTATCCTGCAAAAGATTTGATTGTGATAATGTTTACGTTTTTTTTTTGGGTAGATATTCGCTTCTTATTCATCCAATAAGAGAATGTTTTCTTTCATTTATTTGGAGATGCGTAGAGAAGTTCATTGTCATTGTGACGTTTTTCCTTTTAATATCATTCTGTTCCATACTGAGTGATTTGGAAATCTAAACTAAGATCCATTCAGCATATAATACTATAAAATTTTGTTATTTTCACGCTTTTGGATATGCCTATATATATATATATATATATATATATGGATGTGTCTGTATTTCTCCATGTTACTTGCTGATTTGTTTAGGAAACAATCTCGTATCATTGAACAGCTGGGCTCAGGCCTCAACATATAATGGAGAAATATAAACAGCAGCAAAAGAAAGAAGAGAAACAAATAAATTAAGAGGAAGGAGCAGAGGAGTACAATGCGAGCAGGGCTCAACTACGAAGTTTAACAACGTAAACATCGTTTTGTTTGTCCTCCCCTCACAAAAGATGAAGCTATGCATATATAGACCATTGGGGGGACTCCCAGACACTTTCTAGTACACACACAATGGATTTGATATGACTTGACTTAGCCACTACGAAACCATAAGAAATTTGCATGAATTGTATTTGAACCATTAACTCACATGTTTTACTTAGACTTAGGCATCATGCACATGCAGTCATGTTTCCTATGACATAAGTTCTTTTTTTTTTGTAATGCAAATTACATTTATTTATGCAACAACCATGGTGGACTGAATGCTGACTAGGCATACTTCATTGATGTTGCCAACGGCCTGCATCATTCTCTCCTTCTTAGGAAGAAATCGTTCTCATGTTCGTATCTGATTCGTAGTAGTATTCTGATAGATCTTGAACATTGAAAGTAGGATCAGTGCGAATGCTCCTGGGATGCTCAATCTTCTAGGAGTTGTCATTGATCTTCTCTAAGATGTGAAACATGGTTCAACTTTGTTCTCCTTGACCTTGTTCCAGTTGCCCACTGGAAGCCTTTCTTTCTTTAAGTATTCCCACACAAGCTCCCCTTCTTTGAAATTCTTCCTTTCGATGTGCATCAGCTGCACTGCTTCTTTGTAATTTACATTGCTTTTCTCAAGCTTTTGATGAACATGTTAATGGATCCTTACAATTGTAAAAGTGAGGCATTCTGATGCTTTGTTTGCTTTTATTGAATCTGACAAAGACACTAGAAGATTATGTGAAGGATTACACCCATAAACTATCTCAGATAGACGCGTTCATTCCAAATGATTCACCATGGTGCCGTATGCGAACTCAGTTTTGGTTGCGCCATATTCCATTGTTTAGGTCTCTTCCACTCCAACTTTGGAGTACATTTCCAAGAGTTTGGTTCGCCAGTTCAATTTGGTCTGCCTACTTGGGTCGATAGGCCCTACAGTAGAGCAGGTTAGTCCCAAGTTTCTTCCATTAAGGTCCTCCAAAAGTGGCTGAGAAATTTGGTGTCTTGGTTTGATCTAATTGACTTGGATATTCCATGATGCCTAGCCACTTCACAAAAGTAAAGATTAGCAACATAGAAAGCATCCATTGTTTTTTTGCAAGGAATGAAATGTGTCATTTCAGAAATCGATCAACAACTACATAAATTGAATCTATATTGCTTTGAGTCCTTGGCAGTCCAAGCACAAAATTGATGCTTGCGTCTTCTGATGGAGAGTTAAAAACTAACAAGGGAATGTAGAGACCTATATTTTGAGTATCCAATTGAAGTTTGATTGTCTGACAGTGTATTCACTTCTCAATGAAACTTCGGCCAAAAATACTTTTCTCCTACCAAAGAATAGTTCTGGCACAGCTAAAATGTCCACCCAAACCTCCTAAATTTGGTACCCTTGTTGATATCCTCATGCAATGAGCATTTTGGTATGCATAAGCGGGTCCCTTGAGAGAAATCGTCATGGTTACCTTTTTTGCATAGCTTCCAAAATTTCCGAAAATCTGAAACCTCAGCGTACAGTTCCTTCATTTCCTCAAAGCCGATAAGGTGTGCATTGTAGTGTTTTAGAAGCACCACACAGCGACTAAGTATGCTAGCCACTTGATTGAGTGCCAACTTTTATATTTCAATGCAAAACTGAATTCTTGCAAAAGCACAACCCACTCTGCATGTCACTGGTTAAGGTTCCTTGATGATGTGCTTCAGTGCTTCAGAATTCCAAATCAACTCTCTTTGGATGGGATAGTGCCCTCAATGCCGTAGAGCTTGACCAAATGCATAGAATTCCACATCATATGCAAAGTAATTTATGTTGCATCATGGAGCTTTTCACTAAAGGCTATAGAACTTCCATCTTGGTTGAGTATATCCTCGATTCGAACTTGTGAAGCAATGTTATCAAGATCAGGCTGGCTAAAAATTGGTTAGGGGTCTGGTTTGCTAAAAAAAGGTCCAACCTCCAGTTGAATTGGTTGGAATAAATTTTAAACATATAGAGGCCTAAAAATATAAAATATATTATAAAAAATCTGCCCTTATTTCTTTAGCCGGTCTAACCGGTTGAAACCTGTTGTTTGGATTGGCCAAAACTAGTCAAAAATTGGTTTTGATCTATTTTCGACTAATTCTAGTTTCTACTCAGGAGTAGACTATACCAGCCAAGGCACCGGTCGTTGGTCCGCCCGGTAAGACTGGCTGGTCCAGACCAGTCATGGTAACTATGCTTTCATGAATAATTTCCTTTCTAAGTCCATAACTTGCGGATGAAGTTCCTCATGCTCTTTTGGAAACTGAGACAAAGTAAGAAAGTTTGCCAAATGAGGCTCGCTATCTTCTTTCAGACACTGAGACAAAGTAAGAAAGTGCTGCCCTTCTCTTGGATAAGATCTGGGAGCATTCTCTTCTTTGCAGGGTACACATTGTTTCTTTGAAATTGTAGGTATTCTTTTGGCCATCATGCATGACTTTCCCATTTGAATTGCCAAGGCCTTCTTAGAAGCATGTGGTATACATCCGTAGGAACAACATACACATTTCATCTTTATAAGTTCTAGTGATGGAAAGAGGAACCAAACATCTTTTAGTCACTTTTACGTAATCACCTTTCATAAATCATGAGATGCGATATGCCTTTGGATGTGGCTAAGTTTTTAATGTTAAGCTTTTCCATAATGTCTTGTGAGACAATGTTCTCACAACTCCCCCCCATAAATGACAATGGAACATACCTTGCAGCCATAGTTAGGATGGGTTTGGACCGTAGCCAATCCTCATCACGCCCTGCCTTAGTTGTGGTCAACACCCAATGGTCACAGGTTCTCCGACTTCAGGTCCAATCTCTTCTCACTCTACATCTCTGTCGTCATCATATATGGGTTCAAGGGTGTCATCCATGAGTTGTTCACCGTCTCCCTTTTCCACCGGGTTTACATGGGTATCCACTTGTAACTTTGCAAACTCGCTGGATAAGTGACCAGCTTGATCACATTTGAAGCAGGTAATGGGACGATTGGCATGGCTTATTTGGCCTTCATCTTGTGTGGGTCCACTATCTCCAGTTCCGGCAGCGCAGCCTTTTTCAGTCTCCACCTCTTGAAGCTTCACAATTTATGGTAGAGACTGCAAACATAATAGACTTCCTTGTGCCACTACAACCAATCCAGTCTCAAGTTTCATGGTTAGTTGGTATGCGTCATTGATCCTCGATAACCGCTGCATTTCTGCTCCATCACAAATCACCATTTACGTTACTGACATGTCTTGAAGTGAGTGGTTCCTTAGTTTCTTGGATGTCATTCGTACCATTAGTTTGTGAAATTCTTTGTTGTATTCAGTTACACTCCTTGCCAAGAACAATGTTCGCGCGAAAGAGTCTCGATTCCCATGCCTCCTCTCTAAGAGGCTGATTGGCAAAGGAATTAACATCCTACTCGTTGCTCGACTGACCACGAATGTATGAATGTTCACTTTGAGCTTCTTGATGCTTGAGATGCAAGGTTAATTGCTCAACTTGCCTGCGAAGTTCCCCCAACTCTTCATCTCTTACTTCATTCATCAAATTGTTGCCCCGTTCTCCTTCAGGTCTTCTTGCCACCATGGAAGAAGGACACGCTATAAATGAAGAAGCTTCTCTGAAAATCTGAACTCATACTTGCTCTGATACCAAATGACAGTGAAAAAGAAACAACAATGAAGAAAGAATGGAAACAAAGAAACTAAGAGGAAGGAGATGACTGCACAATGGGAGCACCGCTCAATCAATAAGTTCTACAGGCACATGAAGATCATTTATCTTGTCCTCCCCTCATTAAAAATGATGTTACATGGATACAGAGACCTTTGGGGAGACTTCTAGACACTTTATAGTGCATGAACATTGGATTTGACTTAACTTAGCTAGAAAGAAACCAAATGAATTGTGCCTGAATGGTTATCATCATCATCAGAGATTTTTCCAAACTATTTGGGATCGGCTACACTTATCCTAGTCCGCCACTTGGCTCTATCAAGGGTCATACCCTTAGTGAGGTCATAGGTCCCTATATCTTTTCTCACTACTTCCAACTGTCCTATTGGGCCTACCCCTTATTTTTTTTTAGCCTTCTATTTGAACCAACTTGCACTTCCTAACAGGTGTTATATTAGATCTGCGCTGAACATGACCAACCCACTTAAGTTTATTTTCTCTCATCTTATCGCCTATTGGAGCCACACCTAAGTTCTCTCGAATGTATTCATTTCGAATTCTATCCCTTCTTGTCTTGTCATTCATCCATCTCAACATCCTCATCTCGGCTACTCATCCTATGTGTAAGTTGTTTTTGACCGCCCAATATTCCATCCTATAAAACAAAGCTGGTCTCACAGCTATCCTATATCTTATAGAGCTTGCCCTTTAGCTTCAGCATTATGTGGCGATCACATATAACTCCGGTTTCGCATCTCCACTTTGCCCACTCAACTCTAATTCTATGTGCGACATATTTCTCAATCACTCCATTTTTTTGGATGATCGACCCAAGATATTGAAAGTACATTCTTTTTGGTATTTCTTGGCCGTCAATCTTAACTACTTCCTCTTCTCTATGCCTATTATTTCTAAACTTGCATTCCATATACTTTGTCTTAGTCTTGCTAATTTTAAAACCTTTAGATTCTAGAGCGTCCCTGTAAAGTTCTAACTTTGTCTTGACACCGCTTCAGGTCTCATCGATCAAAAAACTATGTAGTCCGCGAATAACATACACAATGGTACCTCATCTTGTAGGTGCCTAGTTAAGTCGTCCGTAACTAAGACAAAGAAGTATGGGCTCACCGTTGTCCTTTGATGTGGACCTATTGTTACGAAAAACTCATTCGTCTCTCCACTACGTTATTTGCATGAATGGTATTGGAACCATTAATTTACACCTCTTGCCTAGACTTAAAAACCATGCAAATACAATCTTATTTCCTATGACACAAGTTTTTTAATGCAATAATGGTACACACAATTACATTTATTTATGCAACAACCAGGGGTTGACAATGTGCTGACTAGGCATGCCTCATTGAAGCTGTGGACAGCCTGCATCAACATCTAAGAAGAACCATGCTAGCCAACACTGAGACCTGGTTATATTTTTATGTTTGTGTCTGTCTGTATATCTATCTACACAAACGCATTAGCATTCCTATTGTATTATCCATTCCTTCTAACTTATGACTTTAGTCATTCAGACATTCACTTATGATCAAGGTGCATGGTCATGCTTATCTCCTTCTATAATCCTTAAAACATTGTGGGGTCCTAACTTCCATGTATTTGATGTTGCATGGAAGTTTTAAGCAGTTTGACTTCTTCTAACTGATGTTTCTTACTTGGTTTGCAGATTGCAATCACTTCTGAAGTGCTCCACAAGCAAGCTGTGATTATAAAAAATGTCTGCAAATTGTTCCCACAGCGCCCAGTAAGTATTAGTTGCGGGTTGTATAAGAAAACTACGATCATATATGGCTTATCATAATTGTCAGTAGACATGCCTATCCCATATGAAAGATGTGATGAAGAGTTTCATGTGTTACATGGGATGTCTGACTTAAATTCATGACTAATGGTCCATGTGTAATGGTGAATCTCTTCTAGTTCCGTAGAGAGCTTTGTTGCCCAGGCCTATACCTATCCAATTTCCATTTTGTATCCCTTGTGAAATTAGTGATCCTTAGCTTTTTCTGGTTAACAAGATGAGCTAATGTTGTCTTGGATCTTTTATTCTTTTTTGATACTTTTATTGATAATCTCTCAAAATTAATCGTAGTTGTAATGCCCGGTATATTAACAGGACTCTTTTTGTTCTTTGTACTTTCTAGGTGAATCTGGAAGGGGAAAGGAAAGAACTAAATGATACTCCCAATGATCTACGATATGATCAAATCTGTAATGCTCGATTGCCCAGAGGACTTGATCCCCATTCTGTCCAATCTGAAGAGCTTGCAGCATCTCTGGGGTAGTTCTACTTGCCAATTTACTAGTTCATATTTGATGGAAGGATAACTTCTGCATGCTTCGTTTTCTTACAAGTTCTCTATGACCGTTGTCTCAAAACTCTCATGTAGAACCACCTAACCTATATTACTTGCTTTATTTTCTTCACTGGGATGCTATCTTTTGGGGCCATTTTTATGGTTATTAAAATTTGTTTGCTTTTCTTTTGTTCTTCTTCTGGCTAAGTTCCAATGCATATGAAGTTTGCCAACCTGGGACTTCAATGTATTCTAGTGGCCATACCATATGCTCCAGCAATATTTTTCTTGTCTAATTTGTTGAGCTTCATAACTCATAGTTGATTAACATGGCTATGTTGTCCAAGTGCCACCATCTATTCTACTAGGTGTCTAATTGGCCTTAAAAATGTTCACAGGTACATGGTGCATCTTGTTGATCTTGTTGCTTGGTATTTGCGTGCCCCAATTCTTCATAATTCAGGCTTTGCTGTAAGTTTTCTGAGTTATATGAAGCTATGTTTATGCATACATACATACATTCATACATGCATACATATATACCTATTCTTAACGTGTATCTTTTTCCAGGGGTCATGCTCACGAATATGGCAAAGGAATTCGTACTGGGATGTGAGTCCAGCTTCCCAAAAGTAGGATACCCTCCTTTATATCCTGCCCGTCGCTCTCGCTCTCTCTCTCTATCTCTATCTCTATGCACACACACACAGAACCAGCATCTATGTAGGTATTTATGTGTTTTTATCTTGTCAAATGAAGTCCAGGGCACTTTCCTCATTAATGGTTTTGTTTTATGCAGTAAGGAGTATCCTCTCTTTATACCACGCCAGAATTCCTGTGCTGTGAATGCAGAAAGCTCAAACTTTGGTGTTGCTTCAATGGAGTCAGAGAAGAAGCCCCACGTTGATGGTGTAGGCAGTATCAGTTTTAATTATTCTAGTGCTTCACCACACTCTGTTGAAACACATAAAGACCTACAGAAAGGGATCTCTCTTTTAAAAAAAAGTGTGGCGTGCATTACAGCATACTGCTGCAATACGTTGTGTCTGGACTTTCCATCTGAAATGTCGACATTTGAAGCATTTGCAAAATTGCTACAAACTATAGGTGCTAAGAAAGAAGTTCAATCATTTACCTCAAAGATAGCATGTTCAAGGTCAATTGACTCCTCTCCTTTCTAATCTATTACAGTTTAGAGAACAGCTCAATGGGGTTGCCCCCACGCAAAGAACCTTTAAAGATTGGAATCATATTTAATGCTTACATCTTTGTCATTATGTTTTTTTTTTGAGTGAAGTTTTATGCAGTACTTTGAAAAAAATAAAAAAAAAATATATTCTTATTTTTCATTCCTAACATTGTGTCAATTAGTAGCAATAAATATATATTGTTCCTTTTCATTCAAAACATTGTACTTGTTATCAGCTTCCAAAGCAAAAGAAAAAAAAATTGTTCTAACTAATACTGTCGAACCATGTGGACTGTTTTGGAGAATAAAAGTACTAGAGAATCATCAATCATGTGATGCTTATGAATTGACTTCCTGGTTACGCTGGGATGTCAACTTATGGTTTATCTTTTTAAATGGTGACCTGTAATGTAATATCATATATGACTTACCACATCCTAAGCTCATGTAATGCAATCCAATGATGTGCTGTGCGAATGGTTTTTGGTAAAGTGTCAACCTAGGGGATTTTTGGGCCAAATTCCTGTATTTTGGGATGATCTTCATATATGCTCGACTATGAGGTAGATCTTTTCCATCGACCTCTTTTTGTTTGAGAGCACAATAAGGCTAGCTAGGGACCCATTATGCGGAGATTGGGACTGTATCTGGTGTGTCGGATGTATAATGTTCAAGGCAAATGTAGCTAGCATGTCATACACATCCTGTGTATGTTTTTAGATGGCAGGGGTTGTTTTGGAAATGTTTGAGTGACTATGGTGGGACTTCTTATGAAGAGGTTTGGGATGGGTTCCCATTCTGTCTTGTGAAGTGGGAGGAGGGTTGTGTATATAGGCTGAAGACACATGGAGATCCGCAGAGCTTGTTTCTGTAGGTTCTGCCATATGTGTGAGTGGAAGTTGAAAGTTAATATTATTTTCTTCAACAGCATATTCCCATGTTAAAACTGAATCCATACTTGTTTGACCTGTGAATGTCAACTTTTAACTATGTAAATTGCTTACTACTATGTGAAGGCTATGTACTGGCAAAGGGTTCTTAATAGAGTGATGAGCTAGAAAAGTATTCTCAGTGTGCATAATGACAATTACATGCTTTTTATGTTGGTTAATTAATTTGTTACACATAAATGCAGGATAAACTTTATTTTATGATTTGCAAATTTGTCTCCAGCTTATGATACCAATAAGTTTTGGTCTTTGGAATCAAACCTAATTTTTTGTGTAGTAGCCCAGAAATATGGAATGATCATACATTATATTACACAGCTAAATAAACAATTAAAAGAAAAGGGAAAGAAGCTAAACTAAACCGTGTACACAGTATATAGTCCTAATGTCTTCTAACTGGATAAAATGATAATGTCTTTTGAATGGATATTGTAACTTTTCTGTGATCTAGGGAAGACAGCAGAAAGTTCTCTGTGGCTGATGGCCTTTTTTTTCTTCCTATGATAAGTATTTTCCTCATATGGTCCTTGCTAAAAAGTTTCTCGGTTCCTGACTTAATGGCTCCCAAAAGTGACTTAGTCAATGGATGCATACATACACAGAATAAAGTCCTTTAGGCGACCGTATTTTTCAATTTCACATGGCAGAGATGGGCACCACCAGTAACAATTATGCCTACATGTAATCTAATTTTATCTATAAATAATTTAACCCAGTTGAGTACTTCTGATGAATTTTACTGAAATATCTTTAATTTATTTGGTATTTGGAATACCTTTCCCAGTCCTTCAGAGAAAATGACTGTTCGAGGCATTGTTTTTATATTTACCCTTCTTTTTACTGAAAATTAAATAAAAGTCTCCATGCGCATGTAACATAGCATTCTTGAGAACCATGCGTACCTGTTCCTCTAATCTCATTCACTTCCATTCTGTTTTCTAGATCTAGGAAACCAGTTCAGCAGGTGAATACATCTGTTTTGCAAGAGCAGTATCTGATAAATTCTGTGACGTCATCATACTGTTTGGAGGGAAGTGCCCATGCACCAAGTATAAAGGTAGATTCTTATATGATGATGTACTGGTCAGTTATACATTTAATTTTTGAGGTGAATAAATGTAACTCAACTTTCAACTTGTATGAAATTGGCTGTTTATTTTCATATGAGCAAATATACCTGTTGTCATTTGACAGGCTTTATGCCTTGATTGCTAGGAAGTTGCTAAGGAAAAAGTTTATATAAGTGCGAGGCTCTAAACAATCAAATTAGGGCGCACCTCAAAAATTTCACAAGAAGAGGTTGTTTTGATGCCCAAATAACCTCAAATTTATCATCTCAACCTCAAGATGCATGGATATGAGAAAAAAATGGATTTCAAATTTTGGAAATAGTGCATCTTGTAATGCATTTTTGGACCGTCAATTTTCAATATTTTCAAGTTTCATAGATTTGTTCGATCTACTATTTTTGAAGCTTTAGATTTTATAATTAGAGATGAAAATATATTTTAAGGCTATCACAAAGATTTCTAGCATTGAAACCACATTTCTCGACACTATTTGAAGATGCGCTTTACTTTGATTGTTTAGAGCCTCGGTTCTATACAAACCACACCCTTCTTCAAATAGGTTGAAACCTCTAAACTACAGAGAACATGGATTTTCTGACACCCCAGTTTTCATGAAGCTGAGGACCATGGTCATGGTGTCCTTAGCTCATGAAAATCGATTTTTTCTTTATATTCTACTCATGCATATTCAACTGTACAAGGGGCTGCCTCCAAATGGCGTGCACAACATGATTGCATCAGTAGAATATTTCTCTTGAGACTCCGAAATGCATCTCCTAGATTTAATAGTGTTCATCAATCGATTTTTAAGCCAACAGAAGGTAATTGTCATTGTTTGGATTGCTATCTCTCAGAAAACCCAGCTTCCTTTCTTTTTCCATTATTTACCTAACCTTATTTGAACTCATCCTGCAAAATTGATTTGAGCCAATTATGTTTCAATCTGGCTACATACAGCCAATACAAATCTGAATTATGTCAGCTTGAGTTTTTTTTTTAATAATTCATTGTCATTAAATTTAAACATACGTACATTTTCTTCCTTCTATTCCTTATGTTTCAATTTTTTATCTCCATTTGCCCATTTAAACCTTTTTTGAACAACCCCATAGCATGTTCCATTTGCCCATTTAAACCTTTTTTGAACAACCCCATAGCATGTTCCAGGATCGAAGTATCCCCCATTTCTCTACTTCTAGCCAAAGCCCACATGTCAATAGAAGCAAATTCGGCAGCAGGGTCTGCATTTGGGTGTGTTATCTTTTGTCTTTGTTCCTTTTTTCTTTGAAAATTCACTTGATTTTTTTTCTTCTATGCAATGGCAGCCTGATAAGCAGAAAGGAAGAAGTGATATGAGCTTTCTTTACACAAATGAGGCAACCATCAGTAAAAAGGGGGACTGCCTTGTCGAAGGTTGGGATATTGTGGAGCATCCACCGCTTCCGCCTCGCCCCTCTGAGTCTGAAGATGTTGAGCATTGGACCAGAGCGATGTTTATTGATGCCACTAAAAGGTAAATGTTCCCCTTTTCTTTTGCTTTATCTTGTCACAATTGGTGTTTCATGAAATGTAAAAAGTGTACGATGTAATGAAAATAGCAGATATGGATATAATTGTTTGGCCACTCCTTTCGCTTGTAATGAAATGTGTGTTGCAATATGCAAAATTAGACAGCGACGGAGTAAATGGGGGTCCGGCTGGCATAGCTGAACATGAGCAAGCATTTCTAATTGGATCATGTTACAGGGGAATAAGGTTTTTTTCTTCTTTTCTTCTTTTCTTCTTTTTTTTCTTTCTTCCCCCCCCCCCCTTCCTTTTTTTTCTTTATTCTTTTCTAAGGTTTTTACTATTTGATTG
>NW_006494904.1:4653790-4667179 GCF_000471905.2 Amborella trichopoda
TGTGTGTAGTCAATGACACATCTCTACTTGTTTGATTTCACCTTTTAACGGTTAATAATGATTATGACTTCTTTATATCAAATGTAAATGGCCTTATTAAATGTATCTTTTAATATGTCATGTGCCAAAGATAAATAAAAAAGAATACTTTGGGATCAAAATTTTGAGGGTGTACTCCACTCATAATAGTAATCAAAAAGAAAAAGCTGAATTCACCTTCCAAACTTGTAGTACTTTCTTAAAAAAGTCCTATTGAATATGAACATCCAGTTTTGGGGTGGTTAGATTTAGGTGTTTAAGAATTTAACCGTCATGTTATGTTGTTATTCATTTGGTGAAATCAGATCAAATAACTGTAAAATCTAACAGGAGCAATGCTATACACGCCCAAAAGTAAAGTTGGATTCAGGAGATGAGGATTAATACATTGTTGGTAGATTTTGAAGCATTCCATTAGCAATAGAAGCCTGATGGGTTAACTTAAGATCTATTATGACCCTTCATGCTACAACTTAAATAAGGATTAAGTTTCTATAAAGGCTTTATGAAAACAAAATAAAGCCTCTTGTCAAGTCCTCATCTAAAATTTACGATGGATCTAAAATCAATTTTCAACTACAATAAAAATTGAAATTCAAATAATGGTACAGATTTTGTGGATCTATGAATACTTATTTTTATGGTGAAATAGATGGTCTAGATAATTTGTTACAATATATACTTTTTTTAGAGCTTAAAACTCTTATTTTTTTGTCACAACTATAATGTTCAAGTCAAGATAATTGATGTAAAAGTTTTCCAATGCTAAGTTGTAAGTTTCGATGAGTCATGAGGCGAGGCTTCACTTATTTTAAATTTTTGAGAGAGAGAGATCTCTCCCTCTGTATAAGAGAGGGATGTTTGCAAATATCCAAAGTCTTTGATGTCAACTATATGTGAAGCATATTCACTTATTGATTTATACAGTTCAATTTAAATCGGTAGATAGGATGGCTATACCCATTATAAGGAAAAGTATACAATGAAACCTTTTATATTTAATACAAGATGGTCATAATTGATATGATCTTTGGATGTGAAATTGGGTGGTTGCATTTATTCTATAGATCAAGCTCAAAGTTTAAAAGAAATCTTTTCAAATTTTGTGACTTATTCAAATAATCAAATTTCAAAAGAAATCTTTTCAAACTGTGTGACTTACTCAAATAATCAAATTTCATAATAGAGGGTTATAAGCAATTGTAACCACCTTATGCCAAAGATAAATGGTCTTATTGTATAAAAACCAATCAAATTTCACATTAGAGGGTTATAAGCCATTATGACATCCTTATGCCAAAAATAAATGGTCGCATTGTATACAAACTCTAATCATAATGTCACCAGTTATCCTCTAACCCTAATCATAATGTCACAAGTTATCCTCTAGTGTGTGATCGAAGATTTAGAATTATGTCATATTTGATTTTTATTATTTTATAAAAAAGTTTGACAACAAATATGAGGCTTGATTACTTGATGTCAACCATGTCAACCATATATGAAGCATATTCAATTATTAGTTTCAGCCGTTCGATTTAAATCGGTAGTTAGGATAGCTTTAAAAATAAGATCACAAGTTAGCCTCTAAATGTTTGACTTTAATCGAAGGATTTAGAATTATGTCATATTTGATTTTATTATTTTATAAAAAAATTTGACATCAAATATGAGGCTTAATTGTCACGAGAGTGTACTTAATGCAAATAACAAAAATATTTCTCATAAGAATAAATGACTAAAATACCTTCTTAATTTGCTCGGAATTTTGACTATTTTATTCTTATCAAAAATAAGTTTTTTTTATTTTTATTAAGTGTGCCCCCTTGAAGATATTTGGGCATCGAAACAACATCTTCTGATGAATTTTTTATGTGCCCCTTAATTTGATTGTTTAAGCCCCTCATATAATATAGGAGCAAATAACCTCAAAAGAAAAAAAAAAAATTTAACTTGCACTCTAAAATTCGATGTTTCAAGATTGCACAAGAACAATCCAACTTTTGGAAGAAAAGATCTAGATGTTCAATAACTCAAAATTCATGTGTTTTCCATTGAAACTAATCATTCAGTTATATTTAGATGGAATAAAATAACATGATTTCTATGAGTCCATGTAGAAATGGGTCACTTCTTAAAAATCTATTTTTAACACAGATTTTTTGACCTAATTTTAAGCGACATGTAATATCTAATATGGAGATTATAAATATAAATACAGTAAACCTTCCGAACACTTGGCAGCTATAATGAATAGTAAAATAGGTGGAATCTCAACCGTCAAATCTTTATCGACTAGTTCAAAATACATAACACTATTTTAATTTTAATTTTTTCTATAAATCTGATTAAGATGACATTTTGAGTGTATATACCTAAGCTTATTGCGCACCATATAAAAATATAAAAAAATTATTTACAATAATTTAAAATTATTAATATACCGCCATTATTTTAAGGGATATTTAAATCATTTTATATTTAAAAAATATTTTTTTTATATTTTTTAATTGTGCGTCTATTTTTTAGTGCACACTATTAAAATTTCATTATAATTTGATTTCTAGAAAAAATATTAAAATTTATATAGTGATATGTATTTTTTGCCACATGATGAAGATCTGACGGTTGAGATTCCACTTATATTACTATTCATTATAGCTCTCGATGTTCGTTAGCTTTTCCCATATAAGTAAGTAAATATATTTTAAAATTTAAAAATAATAAGAAAACATCTTAACAGTTAGTTTCAATTATTTTTAGATAAACGACCTATTAACTGGATGCTTTATACTTTGGGGACCAGAAATGTTGAACTGCGGTCCCGCCGCATGAAGCAATTTTCCATAAATGCTCCCAAGCAGCTATTTTGTCTGATGGAGTTATTTTCCAGTGTGCGCCCGCAGGAACATGCTCTACGGACTGCATTTTACTCCTTTTCTAGGGTTCGAGCGTAGACGAGCAAAGGAGAGAGAGACAGAGATTTGTGTACCTGTTGGGTTTAGAGAGAGAGTGCGCATTTTGGAGAGAGAGTGAGAGAAAGAGAGAGAGGGAGGGAAAAATAGCATTTGTGTCTGTTGGGATTACACAGGCCTGCTGTTTTGCTCTCTGTTTGAATGTTTTGGGATTTTTTCCCCTCACAAAGTATCAGCTTTTAAAACCCATTTTCTCCATTTGGAGGTTTCTGATTATTTTGCAGAAGACGAAGCAGCTGGATCCACCATTCTAAGTAAAAGAGGTATTTTTGCTATCCTCTTTACATTACCATGCCTGGTTTTTCTTTTGTTCTTTATGTAACCATTGTTGGTTGAATAATGATGCTCCCAACCCTCAGAAAAAGCTTGGCTTTGGCAAAACCCCATTCTCTCTATATGCCTCAATTCCTCTTTTCCCTTCCCTTCTCTCTTTCTTTATCTCTCTCTTTCAATGATTCTTCTTCTTCTCTCTCTCTTCCCCCTTTCACTTCTTCCTCCACCTCTGCTTCTCTTCCTTCCATTGTTACTCTTCTCATGGATTATGTTGGCCTCTCAATGGAATCAGCCGTGAATGCATCTTCGTGTCTTCTCCACCTTAAAACCACTGAAAATCCCCTCTCTGTAATAAACTTCCTAAAAAACTCAGATTTCAGTGATACCCATATCCAAACTATCATCTGTAAACGTCCCGAGCTTCTTAAAGCCAATGTGGAGAAAACCCTCAAACCCAAATTCAGAGCGTTCCATGATTTGGGTCTTTTGGGGTGCGATCTCGGGCACATCATCTCTGCAGATCCAGTCATTCTCACAAAGAGCACTGAGAAACAAATTCTCCCAAAAATTGAGTTCCTCAAGAACTATTTGCACACCAATGAGAAGGTTGTAAGAGCTCTCAAGAAATCTAGTTGGATTCTGATATTTGATATACAGAAGAGACTAGTACCCAACATAAGGTTATTGGAAAGCTATGGAGTTGAGGACTCACGGTTACATAAATTTCTTTTAAGACAGCCCAGATTCTTTACTATGGAACCAAAACGAATTAAGGAAATTGCAGAGAGGGTGAAGGAAATGGGTTTCGACCCTAATTCGGGGTTGTTTTCTCATGCGATTTTGGCAATGAGTTGTCTGAGCAGGGAGACATGGCAGGCCAAAGTTGAGTTGTGTAAGAATTTTGGGTGGTCCGAAGAGGATGTTGTGTGTGCATTACGAAGGTCTCCATATTTGTTCACTTTGTCTGAGAAGAACTTGAACATGCGTATGGATTATTTCATTAATGTATTAAAATTAGACAAGTTTTATCTTGTTTCGCATCCTCTGCTTTTCTCCCTTAGTTTAGAGGGAAGGGTTATCCCCAGGCACCGAGTCTTGAAAGCTTTGAGATCGAAGAATTTGCTCAAGAAGGATGTCGAATTCACGTCGTTTTGCAAAAGAGCAGAAAATATATTTTTGCAAAGATATGTGTTGAGTTTTGGGAATGAGGCTGAATACTTGTTGAGGGTTTATAAGGGGATCACTGAAAATTGAGGGCTTCAATGGCTTTGTTAATATCATGGTTTTGCCACAGCATTCTTCACCATCAAAGTTGGAAACGAATATTTCAAAAGTAAAAGATCAGTCCACATTAATGGTGAATTGGGGGCCTTGGTCTGAAAGATTAAAAGAATGGGGAGCTTAGTCTTGCAAAAGGTGCTTAGAAGATAGTTTTTAGCTCAATTTTTGGTGCATTATATGCATACATAGGTGGCAAATAGCTAAGGATCTTTCACATTGAGGCCCTTTCATATGATGCACATGATGAAGAAGAGTGCATTGGCCCTGCTTGCCTTCTCCTTGGCATTGGGGCATTTCGATGCCGAAATTTTGCATGCTGGGAAAATGGTGGAAAAACACTCAAAAGCTTGCCTTCTTTTTTTTGTTTTTTTTCCAGCTTTTTTGTTGTGGGTGGGGTTGGGGCGCTTTGCTTTTTCATTATGCTATTGTACTTTGAAGCCCAATTTCGTTTACAGTAGGATTTTTTGCTCTTTCTCCTTACCCTGGGAAATATAGGGTGACTCTCATTATGTGAGCTAGATGAGACTCGAACCGTATGGTGGTTTGCGAGTATATTACTATAGTGTTAGGATGTGTTTCCCTCAACCCATCATCTTTTCCCGCCACTTTTTGTGGCCACCGAAGCGGTGGTCTCTGGATAAAGGAAGGGCATCTCAGGTTACTATCATTTTAGGTGACTAACTTCTATATTTCTCGGTTGCTTTGTAATCTGATTTACTTTACTTGTTTACATTGTCTGATTATTTCAGTGTTTTCTGCTGTGTTTTATTTAATGGAATCTTATCATCAATCAAGTAAAAGAAAAAAGGAGGTTTTTCCTTTTATAATAGTAAATCAGGTTTTAGGACACTTTTATAGATAAGAGTACGTAAAATATGAAATCCACGGCCAGGTCGGATTAAGCTGTTGGGTTGGGGTTGAGATCATGATTGCATGAGAACATCCTCTACATGGAAATGTTGGTGCATTTTCTACAGAGATGAGGACATTTTCTTGTGGTTTCTGGGTGGGGTATTGTATATCCGAATTATGACTACTGCCTTCTTTCTGAATCCTTGAACATTTTCTTTTGTTTTCTTTTGGGGACAATTTGTTGTGGTTTCTGCAGAGGAGGGATTGTACCTCTGTATTATGACCACCACCTTTTTTCAAAGCTGCATAGGAAAGTTACAACAGTTGCACCCCATTTCTTCATCATCTAACCACACAGATCAGTGAAATTTTTCATGGAGCAGCTTTATAAACAGTTCTGAGTAAATACAGCTTCAAAAAAACAGTACTCATAGCCCATCTTTAAGTAGCCACACCTGTGATGAAAGTTCCTCTATTTATAGGGAGAGTTCAGTGTATGCTGGTTCTTACCACTTTTCACAACCTAATTGCTAGTATTGAGAACTAATGATAAACTACAGGAATTCAAGAAACTATAATTGTTGATTATGCTTCATGTACCATAATAAACTGAGTCAGGCATGTAATAAACTGAGAACATAAGAATCAATGTTTGAAACTTGGCAATCTGGATCTGGTATTGCCTATCCTGATTGGTTTCAATGGGTGGTCAATCAGGGTCCCCTCCCCCAAAATGGCCCCAATTTTATTTTTCATTAGTTTAAACTGGTTTGACAATTTGGATTGATCTGCCTATCCAGATCAGTGGGTGATCCAAAACACTATGCTGCATTTTGAAGGTTACGTTACATTGATTACGGGTGATCCAAAACACAATTCCTCTTTTCCCTTCTCATGGATTATGTTGCACGTGCATTTGGAAGGTTTCCAAATTTGTTTTTGTTGAAGAGGAAGTTGCAGAGGGTCGTGGAATATTTCACTAACGAAATTAAGTTTGGTAAGCTCATATTTCACTAAGAAAATTAAGTTTGACAAGAACCATTTGATGTGTAATCCTCGACTTTTTGGTATTAGTTTGGATGGAAGGGTGATCCTTAGGCACAGACACCACAACCTTTGAGATGCAAAAATTGCTCAAAGGGATGCTATATAGTATCAGTTTGCAAACAAATAGAAAAGATGTTTTTGCAGAAGTTTGCGTACGATATTGGGAATTTACAAGGAATCTCCGAAAAGATGAGAAAGAGTAGACTTGGATGGGCTGACCATGTGTGGTTCAAACCTAGTACAACTCCGATTCGGAGGTGCAAATTAGTTCAAATGGAAGGTTTAAAACGGGCAAAAGTAGGCCCAAAAGGATATGGTTGGAAGTAGTGAAAAGATTTGGGGACTTATGATCTTACTAAAGGTATGGTATTTAATATAGTATAATGACGGACCAAGATTCGTGTAGCCGATCTTAAGTAGTTAGGAAAAGGCTTTGACGATGATGATAGGGGAATCCCCAAAAAATTGGATGGGTCTTAACTTTCAAAATCCGAGATCCATTCTTGTTTGCCTTGCTCTTAAGTTTTCTAGTGTTTCCTTCTTCCTTCTATCTGGTTCTAATGGGGCTTTGTATTTCTTCCACTCAATGAATGACTTCTATTACTTTGTATGCAAGACTAATTGATATGTTATGTTGAATGGGTTTTGTGGCTCATTGGTGAAGATAGATGCCAAATTTTGTTCAACTCTTGACTCGTGAATGGGAATAATAGGCTAAAGGTTTAAAGCAACTCTAATTTTAAGTAGTGCAACTGATGAGAACGGTCTATTGAGATTGTTTTGGGCAAGAACGTGCTCCATCTGATGTCCTGGCGGCGCCTCTTAGATTGGTGCATTGCGATGATGCTTTGGAGGTCTCTTGCTTGAAGCCTGAATATCCAAAATTCCTAATTTGCTCTTGGTGGATTTTGATGGTTGATATCAAGAAGAGATTACTGCTCAATATAAGGTTAACAATGAATGCACTCGAAGAAATCCGGTGTGATGGAAAGGAAGTTATTGTTTCGTGGTGTATCATTTCTATTTAATGGAAGGTTGTTATCCATTGGGAAAATAAAGAGATTCATAATTATCATCATCGACGCCTCATCTTAGCTATTTAGGGGAATCATGTTTCGCTATTCTACTCTATCAAAAATCATATCCTCATTGAGACTATAAGTTACCATTTCTCTTTTCATTATTTTAATCTATGCATTCTCATTGCCCTTTTAGAGTCTTCCTCGTGAATCAAATCGCTCCTCCTAACTGGTGCTAAACTAGATCGACGTTATACATAGCCAAACTATTAAGTCTATTTTTCCTCTTCTTATTATATATTGGAGCCACAGCGGAATTTTCTTAGATCTTATTACACACAGTGTTTTGCACTCTTGTGGAATATGTCCCCATAGCAAATTTCCAACCGGTTCAAATAATATGGATTCACGAAATCTTACATTTCTCATGGAATGCGCCCAAATATACGAGTTGAGAGAGTTTCAAGTCTAGAAAGCTTATGGTCTAGTGAAGTCTAGAGGGGTACCATGCTCCCAAATTATAGTCCCTGCCTGTTGGTTGAATCTTGAATATCATTTAGTGCTTCACGGTTGTGTTGTCTCTTCTGATCAGTTGTGCTCCATGGTTTTGCTGGCCCTGAGTGTTCGTAAAACCAGCCGGTTAGATCGGAACCGTTAGGGTTCCAACTCCGGTTAAGCCTGGTCTTGGTGTTCTAACTTGCATATGAAATACCCCAAAAAATATCCGGTCCAAAACAGGCCGATATCTAGTCAAATCGGCCATTTTTATATTAAACCTGCAGGCTTTTTGGCAAACCGGATCGGTTAGTTTAAAAAATGGTTTGTAACATGATATAATGGAGAAATAACGTATAACGTCCATTTTTTTTTTATAGGGGTCTTTCTTTGATGTAAAAGTCACATGTTTCTCTTGATCGAACATTTGATTCAATTTTCCATGCTTTTTCAGCCTTATACAAGTGTTTGTGGCTAATAATTGATCGAAATTTTTGCTTTTCCCCTATAAATCAATCGATTTGAGATCAAAATGGCATCGAAATTCCACTTTCTTGGTTGTTATTTGGGTACGCTTCAAAGTTTCGTGATAAATTCGCCGATCTAAAGATTTTGGCCTCTTTTTTTAATTTTTCTACATCAAAATGAAGGGATTTTGTCGATGACAGACATATCAGCACTACTACACTCCTTATTTGATCAAAATCTAGAGATTTCGAGCTCGATTTGAGATTAGGGCTTCATTTGAGTTAGAAGAAAACAATGTTCGTTTTATCCTGAATTTTTTTTATTTTTTTTCCTACTTCTTCTTCCTCTTTTAGTATTTTCCAGACAATATTTTACTGAAGTTATTGATTTAATCCAATAAAAGAACATATTTGAGAATAAAAACTCAACGAAAGTCAATTTTTCTTGCCCTTTTTTTTTTGTGTTCTTCAATGTTTCAGGAAAAATCCGACAAACTGCAGATTGTGGCGTTGTTGTTTTATTGTTTCTCGATCAAAATAGGGGGCTTTTGTGGATGACAGAGATGTTCAGACTATTGAACTCCTAATTTCATCGAAAATCATATATTTGGGGCTCGATTTTAGGGGTTTTTGATAAATTGGTTTTTCTAAAAAACAATTATTTCGCATATAAAACTATGCTTTATGATGAATATGAGAAGTGTTTTTCTTTTTTTTTTAATAAATTTATGTTGTTTTGATAAAATTACATTTTTTGATAAAAAATATATTTTTGGATGAATATGACAAAAAATAGATTCTTCTATTTTTAATGTAAAAAAAAAAATGCATGATAATGCTGCTCGATTTTTTTTTGCCCGATATTTTTAATGTTTCAGTGCATGATAATGTTGCTTGATCTTTTCCTTAAATTTTTTTGTGCTCGATATTTTTAATGTTTTATTACTTTTGCTCGATTTTTTTTTTTCGTCAATTTTTTGCATGATATGTTTTTTTTTATATTTTTCTTAAGTGCAAGATATAACCAAAAATATGCATGCTGACAGAGGGATGGTAAATGAACTAAGACTATGTGATGCTCCCGATCTCTAAGATGTCTTCAAGATGTCAATATTATGACAGGTTGCAGTAACATAAAAATCTTTTTTGATCTTTACTTGAAACCTCTTCTCTCTCTCTATAATTGTATACCCATACTCTTATATTAGAATAATACGTATTGTATAAGTTGAAACTGGAGTGTGTACTTATATTTTTCAATAATAAATATAGGAGTTTTTAAGTTTGAAAGTTAAAGTTAAAACTTTTCTGCCTTTTTCAAAAATTTTATTGAGTGAACCCTAATAGCAAGACACAGCAGTACCTTAACCCCCCTAGCTACTCTCTTTACTACTAATATTGTTATTTATACTTTGTAACTCCATCAATTGAATTAATGTTAAATTATAAATTGTTTTACATATCTCCATAATATTCATATATTAATTTATATAAAAAATAAGGTTTCCGGTTCTGACCACTCCCAGCCCCATAATTGCACGCTAAGTTGCTGAATGATGTTTATGGTGATCCAATACTTTGTGTTCCCCCAGTTATTTGCTACTTCATGTAAAGGGAGGCTGTAGAACTTGGTTGTGAGGAGTGAGAAGTTGAGGCGTTCTTTTTGCTGTAATTGATGAGAGCTTGAGGCTTGCTTCATGGAAGTTTAGTCTGCCCTTTCCCTAGCTACATCCTGAATAATTGTAACAAGGTAACGTGGATAGAGAGAGATATAGAGAGAGCTACAATGAATCATAGATGAAACACCAATCGGCACATCGGATTTCTCAGAACCCCCATTTTTGTACGAAAAGCCATCATTCTGTGGAGCTTCATCTGAAATTTACAATGGTTGAAGCCATTTCTTATCACTTAAGATACATAGATCAGCAAAGTCCTTTTCATTTAGGTGCTACTAGAAACAAAACTGCAAATACATACAATCTTTCAAAAAACAGAAAAAAATCATCTCAGTGCCACAACTGCGACGAGTTTCAATGCTATTAACAGAGGACTCTAGTTCATCCTAGTTCTTTAGCTTTTTTAGAACCCAATCCTCAAGCTTTTCTCTGTACGATGAATAGGCCAATTCTCAAGCACTGAGAAAACCAGAGATAAATTACAGCAACCCAAGAGACTTCAACTGCTGAATGTGTTCTGGAGGGAGCTGGGGAGGGCTCCAATTAGGTTCCATCGGCTCACCATCCACATCCTGCACCACATATTCCTGCAAAAGCCGCCCAAACTCTAAAGTCAATGTTACTTGGTCTACAAATGAATCAAAGCAATTTTTCGAAACATTTCCATTTTGCACAAACTTTGTTGCATGACTAAGTCCTATATGGAATATTGTTATGAGAGAGAGAGAGAGAACAAAAAGCGAATACAAAAAGACCTCTGACTCACTTTTGTAAGCATCCTTTTGGCAAGAATATGGTAATGGCGCTGCCAAATCCTCTGCCCCACCATGGTAGCCACGAGCACGCTGTAAAATATCCCTACCACAGTGAAGAGCCCTAAGATGATGATCCCAACAATTAGTAGTATAGGAAGCCCAGCTTCACCAGCACCCCCTAAGCAGGTTCCACATTCCCCGACAGTGCTTGCACAGCTCTCAAAGCAAGCGGCACAATCAGTCCACATGCATATGGTGCCTGGTAAGTGGCAGTCAGCGCAAACTCTGCACAAAAGATACTATGTTTTCATTATATATTCAGCGGCAGTTAAGATAACATAAGAGATACAGTCAACTGTGGTATACGATGCTCCAAGCAATATCGAACATCTCTTTTGTTGTAGAACACTTGGCAATTTACTATCATTCTCGAGTAGATGTCTCCGTGGGCACACTTTCAATCAATCTCCAGCCATCCGTCAATTGGGGAGTTAATGCAAACTGAGAGTACCATATATATACCATGGTCCATTACACTGTGGTATGGTCACCCTAACAAAAAAAAGCATGAACCGCACTCCGCATAGAAGTGGGGTAAAACTAACAGTAGATGCCTGTACATATAAGGGGAGCTATAGAAAGTAGATCATTCCAACTGAAATAATAGTTCAGCAGTGAAGAGATTCATGATTGCATAAAAGAACATCTGAGAGAGTTCAAAGAAAAGAAGAGAATCAGGAATCATTTTTTCAATAGCTTAGAACAAGGATCATTAAAAAATAAGCATGAAATGCTAGGACAAGTTATATTCCCAACACTCCGCTTCTCCGTCTCCTGTTCCTGTTCCTGAATAAGCTGCCCCTTGTTCTGGTTCTCACCTACCGGTTCATTTACTTTACCTCCCTGAATATCCAGTTTTGACTCAGCGCTTGTGGAGGTTTTCACCGTGTTTTGAGAACTCTCTAAATGGGAAGATCAATTACATCCAAACTTTTGATAATCCTTTGAGCAAAGTTCCTTTAGAGAGATGTTTTGATGCCGGCCAGGGCTTATTTTCATCTCATCCACTCCCTGTCTGGGACTCCCTCCACTGTACCACAATTATTTTCATCTCATCCACTTCAGAGCCCCTCCCCTTTCTCCCCCCATTAACCACCGGCAAGTCTCCATTTCCATCCCTCCTCCTACCCTGCTGCCGTCTCAGGCTACCACCCCCCTCTCTCCCTATCTCTGATTCCATTAGATGCTCGCCCTAACCCCCCCCCCCCCCCGTCCAGAGATGACTTCAGAAGTATAAAAAGGTGGGCTCAGAAACTGTGAACCTTGGCTGCTGCCCTCTCTCGAGCGGTGATCTTCTATTCTCCTTCCCCTCCAGGGCTAGCTCAGACAGAACCCTACAATGGAAAAACCCTTCTTTCAAAGGAGTTTTTCTTTCGCTCTCCCCAAAGGATCTAGCTTCGGGTCACTCACATCCCTTCACAAGCCTGGCATCAATCGACTCTCAAGATTATTGATGCTTGTGGGACCTTCATTTCTACCCACTGGAAATCCCTAGGAATTCTTGCTCCTCGGATCCATCCAGATACTCATTGTTCCTTTGCCTCATTATTGAAGGCCTCTTCTTTCGCATATCCCTAACCTGGTACCCAGCCTCATCCTCTGCAATTCGCCATTTCTAGGACCACCATCCTGGACCACACAAGAGCCCCAAACCCGACCATAGTAAATTGGTTGATCCAGAAGGGTGGACTACCCGTAGGTGCAAGAAAAGTGCCCATCACAACCGTAGATCATCAGAATGCCCACATCGTGCCACCTAAGCTGCCCGTGGATGTGGCTCACCACCCTTCCCCTGCTCCTGCTGCCACGCGGAAGCCGTGGTCAACATGCCTTGTCTGCCTCCTGCCCACAATGCTCTGCTGCCATCGTCCCTTCCTCGAGCCCCTCTACCCATCCTATCCCCTCATCCTGGTAGCCCAATCAAAGTCGCTGTCCCACGTGCCTTTCCTTTCACACCCTGGCACTAGCCTGTCGTCATCCACTCTCCCCCCATTCCATCTCCTCATCCTACGGTGCTCCTCTCTCCTCCCACCCTTCCAATCCTGGTCCCTCCACGTGCCCATCAATTCTACCACTTGCGGGTCCCGGGAGCCCATTTGCCTCGGCCGCCAACCCTCCTTCTCTAATCTCGATCATCCATCCTAAACCTAGGGACTTCGCTCCTTGTTCTATTGGCCCCTCCTCTCTCTCCTCTCCTATCCTATCCTATCCTTCCCCTCTCTTTCTTCAACTGTAAACCCCAGCCAGAGACTATGCTCCCGCTCCAACACACACTCTCACCTGCTCCCTCTCCTTCCCCTCTCTTTCTTCAACTGTAAACCCCAGCCAGAGACTATGCTCCCGCTCCAACACACACTCTCACCTGCTCCCTCTCCTTCCCCTCTCTTTCTTCAACTGTAAACCCCAGCCAGAGACTATGCTCCCGCTCCAACACACACTCTCACCTG
>NW_006494904.1:4667678-4707701 GCF_000471905.2 Amborella trichopoda
CTCATTGACCTCAACTCTTCCTCCCCCCCCCCCCCCATTTCCCCATCTCCACCCCTGAACTTGGAGCCCTGGTTCCCCCTTCTACTCCCCAACCCTCCCACCATCGCGATGAATCCTTAACCACCCCCCCTCTCTATCACGGACTTCTTTTATGCCGCACCTCTCCTTTTCTCACCCACCTTTTCTTGGCCCCGACTCCTTCAATGGCCTTCCCCCTCCCTTCCTTACCGAAGTTTATCCCTCTATCCTCTTCAACAACCCCACCCTCCCCCCCAACCGCTCCATACCAGGCTTTACTATCCATTTCAACCTCACCCTACCCAAACGGCTAAGTATGCCCTCTTCAAACCCTTGCTCTGCACCCCTCTTTCAGTCCCACCCCAGTCTCCATCTCCCACTCCCCCGACCCTGGGGCGTTCCTCCCCCCAAGATGACCCCCGTGCCACAGTCAGTGCAACCCAATCCCCATGCCCCAGCCCATCTGCAGATGGTTATACATCTAAGACCTATCCCACTTCTGAGTGATCTAGTTTCATCAAGGCACTGGATAATGCCCAAGGGGATGTCAACAAAGTTATGAAGGTTATGAGCCCCCAGTGGCAGCACCCAAGAGGTCCTCAAAGCATTCATCTTCCAGATGCCAACCGTCAACCCAAGATTCTTTTTGAAGGCAAAAGAGCGCAAGCCAACCTGGCATTTGGAATTAACTATGGCTCTGCTACAGACCTATATCAAGGGACCTCCTCAGTTCTCCCCCCCCCCCACACACACACACACTCACACCTAGCGGTCCTCCAGACATGCACCCTCCCCCCGCCATCCATCATGAAGATTTTGACATGAAACATTAGGGGTTGGGCAAACCCCAGAAACGCATAAACGTCCTCAACAATATTTCCTTACTCTCCTGCCATCCTGGCTCTAATAGAAGCTAAACTCCTTGCCCCATGTCTCCCTCCTGTTTGTCGAGTCTGAGGGTCAAGACCTTGCCATTGGATGCCCAACGGGCCTTTGGAGGTATCTAGGTTATCTAGGATCCAACCCTCCACAATATCACTTCTTCAACCGTAGGTGCCTTCTCAGTCTCCATCTCCCTTGAGAGAGTGGCCGACGCCTTCCCTTGGAAATTTACAGATGTATATGGTCTCAATGCTTCCTCTCTCAGACCCCATTTCTAGGAGGAATCGAATAGGGAGGCTCTAGCTTCCCCCCATTGTTGGTTTGGTGGGGATTTCAACATCACCCAATGGTCATTCGAGCGAAACTCCAATTCCTTCATATCCCAATCAATGGCGGACTTTTTTGACCTCATGTCGCGGTTAGAATTACTCAACGTTCCACTTCAAGGGGCCTCTTTTACTTGGTCGGACCATTCTGCCGACCCCACTCACTCTAAGTTGGATAGGTACCTCATTTCCTTGGATTGGGATGATGCGTTCCTAAGGACCCATTCACTCACCCTCCCCAAACCCATGTCCAACCACTGCTCAATCTTCCTCGACACCTTCCCTGCCCCTCGCACCTCCAAACCTTTCAGGTTTGAGTTGGCTTAGCTAGAGGAACATAATCTTCCCTACCTCATTCACTTCTGGTGGACCTCTTTCTCAAACCAAATCCATAGTTGGGCAGGGTACCACCTCCAAAGAAAGCTTCAGCAGCTCAAGGGGTCCCTTAAAGCCTGGAGTGCTCAACTTTCGGGCAATTTTTGCACCCCAAAAGCATCCCTCCTCCACGATATTCAATAGTGGGATTCCACTGAGGAGCATCGCCCTCTCTCTCGGCTGATGAGAGAATGGCTCGATCCCTTGGCAAAGTTTGAGTTCCAACACTTGCTTAGGAAGGAGGAGATATACTGGTCACAGTTTTCCAGAGTTAAATGGCTTAAACACGGTGATCTCAACACTGAATTTTTCCACAAAATAGCCAACTAGATGAGGGACAACATCATCACCCAGATTAAAGTTGGGGAAGTAGTGCTCGACCAGGCACCTCAGGTTGAGAATGCCATTATAGACTACTTTCATAACCTTTTTGAGGCTTCCAGGGGGAGCTCAAGACCCACCATGGCAGACCTGATCGTTCAAACCATTCCCCCAAACTTGGCAGCCTGGCTAGAACGCTTCTTCGACGAGGCCGAGATCCTTAAGGCCATCTTTGACCTTGGCCAAGATAGAGAGGCCCAGGACCTGACGGCTTCACAGTAGTCCTATTTAAAACCTTTTGGGACTCTTTTAGGGGGGATTGCTTCGTCTTCTTCCAAGAATTCCATGCCAAAGGGATCATTAATCGAGCAACAAATTCTACTTTCATCGCACTATTTCACTAAAGATAAAAGAGGCCAAAGAACTCAAAGACTTCAAGCTGATTAGTCTCATCAACAGCTCATACATATACTCTCCAAAGTCATCGTTTCAAGGCTGCACGAGGTTCTTGGCTGGGTGATCTCTCACCCAGGGAGTTTTCATTAAAGATAGACAAATCCTCGATGGCACCTTTGTAGCAAATGAGGCCATCCATTCTAGGCATCTCGCCAAATCCCCTGGTCTAATCATCAAGCTCGACTGGGAGAAAACCTACAACCATGTAGACTGGTCCATCCTAAACGAAACCCTTCTTCGTATGTGATTTGGGGCCCGGTGGAGGACCTGGAGTAGAGGCCCTTTCTCCATTCTGATGAACAGTTCTCCAAAAGGCTTCTTCCCCTCTAAGGGGCTCTGCCAAGGAGACCCCCTCTCCCCATTCTTGTTCGCAATTGATGCTGAAATCTTCAGCAGATTGATCTCGAGAATGTACCAAGCCAGCGTGCTCAAAGGTTTCAAAATCAGCCCTTCGGGTCCACCGACTTCCCACCTACAATATACCGATGACACCCTGCTATTTTGCAAAACCTCTGCCGAACAGCTAGAGTCCCTCCACCTCGTCCTCAAACTGTTCGAGATGGGCATGGGCCTATCGGTGTGGCTATGGACCCTTCTCTAGTTAGAACTCTAGCCTCTCAATGGGGTTGCTCTTCCGATGGGTTGCCTTCCTCTATTTGGGCCT
Source organism: Amborella trichopoda (assembly GCF_000471905.2). Next base: position 4,670,721 of record NW_006494904.1, read on the forward strand.
ACCATTATGCCTTGGCAAACCTAGACTCAACCTTTGGAGCCACATTATAGATAAATTCGACTAAAGGTTGTTTGGAAAGGTAGATTCCTATCATCGGCAGGTCATCTTACCCTCATCAAAACCACCCTCTCTAGCATCCCTATTTTTCAGATGTCTATTCCATATGCCGTCCTCGATGGCCCAACTCATGAGGAACTTCCTATGGTCGAGCAATGGGGGTAAGAAAATCCATCTTACTTCATGGCTTAATGTCTGCAAACCCAAGTCTCTAGGGGGCCTAACTCAAAGACAACAACCTAGCTCTTCTCAGAAAATGGTGGTGGCACCTTGCCACTCAAAGCAACAACCTCTAGCAGGAAGTGATCTATTCTAAATACCGCAGTTTAGACATTTCTTGGGTGCCCTACCCCCACAGTAACTCCTCTAGAATATGGAAATCCCTACTGTGCTCCTATGACCACTTTCCGTCGAAGATTAGATACAGGCCTCGGCCTGGTGATAAAACTCTCTTCTGGCTCGACCCTTGGTTGGACCATCTTCCTCTGAAGGTACAATACCACAATCTTTTCCTACTGGCCTGAAACCCCAATGCTACGGTGGAATCTCAGTTTGAGAGGGTGGGCAACAGGAGGGTGTGGAGCCCCAACTTTAGAAGGCCGTTGACTGATTCCGGAGTGAAGCTCTATTTAAGCCTCTCTGCAACTCTAAAATCAACCTTCTTTCCTTTTCCAAGGCCAAGATAATCTTCATTTGGAACCCCAATCACTCTGTAAGCTTCTCGGTGGCTTCCTTCTACTCATCCTTAGCCCACCCCCAAACCCTAACCCTCAACCCCCCAGCCATTCCCATTGTGACCGAAGTTGGGCTTCCCTGGTTCCACCCAAAATCCAGTTTTTCAGCTGGATTGTTGCTTCCAAGAGAGCCCTCACAATGAATCTACTGCAAAGGAGGGGGATCCAAATCCCCAACAGGTGCATCATGTGTCTCAAGGAAGAGGAAAGCAACACCCACCTCTACATCCATTGCAAGTTGCCTCTTCCCTTTGGGCTGACCTCATTCAACCCTTCCATTGGCAGTGGGTAACCCCACCCAATGTTCCCCAACTCTTTCTCATAGCCTTCTCCCCTCCTTGACCGAAGGCTGGTAGACTGCTGTGGAGGGCCTCAGTGGCTGCCACCTTTTGGGTCATTTGGAATGAAATTAACGCCAGAATTTTCCGCATCCAACGGTCTACTATAGAGGTTTTGACACACAATGATTAAATCTTCAATCATCTTCTGGGCCACCCACCGCTACCTTTTCAAAAACCTTTCCCACTCTGACTTTCTCCATAGCTGGGTTGGGCTACCATTTTGACCTTTAGACCCCACAGAATACCTCGTTCATTGTTTGAAGACCACCTGATGAAGGCCAAATCAAATTAAATTTCGATGGGTGCACTTTCGGCAACCCTGACCAGCAGGTATAGGAGGTCTATTTCGCAACAAAGACAACACTACTCTATTCTCCTTCTCTCTCTCGATTGGGCATGGGCATTCATATTCTATCACCGCATAAGTACTAGCCCTTCGGGAAGGACTCAGGAAGTATGATCCTTCTTGGCGCCAATCCCTCAGTATCAAAGGCGACTCTTTCTGTGTTTCTCATGGGCCTCAGGCTCAGACTCCTGGCCTTGGAGACTCAATAATATTTTTGAAGAAATTACAGCTCAATGGGATCTCCCATAGCTCTTGGAGACACAATTGGAGAGAAGCTAATGGCGAACCGACACCCTCGCTAAGGCAGCTGCCTCACTTTCCCAAGCCAATTTTCTTACCACGCAAGCAACCGTTTGAGCACACGTTCCCCCATTCAGCTTTGGTTCTTACTATTTTTTGTTGTTAAAATGTCGTTGTAAAGCATTTGTCCAGCTAACTGTGAATTTTGAATAGGGCACCTGCGTGTGGGTAGCCTGTATTTTGGGCTGGAACCCGTTTGTGGGTGGCCAACCCCTTCGTTATGTTTCTCCCTTTGTACTTACGTTTATAGAGTTAACATATTAAAAAAAGAAAAAGAAAAAAGACTAAGTATTTAATGGAGCGAGCAGTTGACAATCTAAGGCATGGTCGTCAAATCCTCGTCATAACACAATAAGGGTTAAAAAATGCTACCCATTTTTATTAAGTACAAGTATAGAATATGATCATTTACTTTTGGTGCAAAGAGATTATAATTACCATTAGCCGTTGGATGTCAAATCGGATGGCATGGAAACTACCATTAATGGGCGCAAAGTCCAAAAGAAAGTTTTTGGAGACCCATGACATACTCCATGCTGTTGAATTTCACACCTTACAGAAAGGTTTAATTGTGATCTCTTTGTAATATAGGTGAATCCTCTTGTAGTATACAGTCCCTTATTTTCTGAAAATATATTTTGTGGCATGTTAGTAAGTTATACAAGGCATGCAGTGAAACTCTTATTGCATGACCATTTGAAACCAAGCACCAAACAACAGACGGCCAAGGAACAAAAGAAACTGTCAATCAGTTCAAATAAGTAGACGGAAAAAACCATACCCAGGATGGCAGCAACAAAGGCACAGTTCTCGACATGGTTGGGCGAGGTCATTCTGCACTCGTCTATCATAACAAGTTATAAAGCATCCAGATAACCTGAGAAAAAAGAAAAACAATAAAGCCCCTGCATCAATGCAAGAATCAATATAAAACATTATATCAGAACCACCAAAGACGGGAGAGAAACAACGAGGCTAAAGAATAAAATGCCTCAAAAGCAGTCAAAGTTAGGAACTCTAGCATCAATGTCATATGCAACATGCAATCCTATTTCTAGCACATGTCAGCTCATCAAGAAGGCCCTCGGAACCCAAGCCAAAGCCAGACAAAATACGCATCCAAAGCCAACAACAGAAGGGCAACGAGTCTTGAGGAGTTGCTAGCTGACTGTTTGAAACCTAAATGCCAGAACGGCATACAAAACCATAATTTAAATAAACCAAATAATGAATGGAACAATGTGACTCACTATGACTAGATGGATCTGATTTGTTTTTTTTTTTGAGGAAGTAGATGGATCTGATTTTCATGGCAGAATATCAAAAATATTTAGTATAGCAGTTGTGTTTCTTTGGCTGAAATGGGTGGTGCCAAGGGACGTAGATAGGAGGCAGTAGTACAATAAATATACACCTGCAATTACTTGAGAAAAGTGGTCGTTATTAAGGGAATAAACAGGCAAGGACTTGCGTAAAACTTAAGATTTTTTGCCTAAAATTTCAATGATCATGGACTCATGCACAATGGCTTCCATCACAGGAATTAGGAAGATCCATTACAGTGACTTGGAGCGGATCATAAAACCATCCATAGACTTCACCATCTACTATGGGCCATAACACCTAGGGCCCTTTTGGGTACCTGGAGAAGCCTGTCCTGAGGGCAGGCTTTTCCTGGAATGGCTTCTCTTGGAATTGGCTTGTCCCTCGAATAGGGGTGTCTGCTGTTTGGATAGCACCTAATAGGAAACATGGAATATGCCTGTCCACTGTTTGGATTGCCTAAAAGATGTGAATCCATGGAAATTCAGTTGCAGTTTTACTTTTTTTACCCTACATTTAATTTTATACAAATTAACTTCTCACATTCATTACAAACTTCGATATTATTTTTACCCTACTAGAATACATTTTTTGAAAATTATTTGACATAGCAAATGTATAATACAACCCTAAAGACATCATCATCTCCATTTATAGGCACATCACTAAACAAATCACTAAAGACAGACAAAGAACTTGTCCCCATATCATCACAAAGCACACCGAGGCCTTCAAACGCCAAAGCAAGAGAATGCCAAGACGACACTTCCTGTGATGTAATAGGAACATAAGGGACACACATATAAGAGTATGTATCTGTAACCAATTTTCTTATATAAAAGGTATGCACAAGCTCAAGCAAATGAAGTAGGTTCAAGCAACTGAACAAATAATTTAGTGCATAATAAGTTCGCAGCCTTGTAAAAACCAACTGACTCAAAAGCTATACATATGTCCAGCTTCCAGTAGACATATTATGGCCTTCTTAGGTATGTTGGGTCCGTTTGAAAGTACGTAACTCCTCATCTCAAAGTTTTGCTTGCCTACATAAAATGTGTTGAAAGGCTGTTTCTACTTTTTTTTACCATGGATTTTCTTTAGATTCATCATCAGATTACTTTGTACTACACTTTATTTCATGTTTCACTGCCAGTCCTCAATGGTTCTTCCCTAAATTGCCTGTGTTCAAAGGAAAAGCAAAAGTAACAGTTGCAGAGAGAAGCAAGCTGTCTCAGCGGTCTGTAATTTAGGGCTTCACCAAAAAGAGCTTCGTCGCAAAGAGAGAGACTTGCAGAGAGGAGCAAGCTTTCGTCTTTTTAAGGGCTTCTCTGTAATTTAGAGCTTCGTCACAGAGAGAGATTTTAGGGCTTCCTGGATTCTCTGTGATTTAGGTCTTCTCTGGTGATTTAGGGCTTCTCAAGGGATTCTCTGTGAGGGCTTCGTCACAGGGTATGGCTTTTGTTTTGGGCAGCAGACCTTAAAGAGGTCTTGATAAAATTACATTGGAGCGTAAAATTACGAGCGGAAAACATGGATAGGGTAATTCGTGGGACTATGTAATCCACACCATATGTGCTACCCAAACGGTGGAAAAGGCCCGAAATGTTGGGTAACCTTCTTCCAGAGAGCCCAATCCAGGTTGCCAAACAGGCCCTTACGGTAGTTTCAGTATTCTTCATGGCATCCTCAACTTTGACCTTCACTTCCTGTGTGTGAGTTTTTGTGTGCATGTGCATGCGCATGCATGTGCGTGCCTGTCATATAATATTTTGATTAAATTCAATCAACTGGCTATGGGAATAATGACTAACAATCAAAAAACAAATCATGACTCACAAAGAGAATTTATAGAGAAAAAAAAACAGTGTGTTGACCCATATCTTGAGCTTAGAATGGAAGGAAACATCACACCAAATATTACAGATCTTAAAATACTAAAGAATAGTCACAAGCAGAACATTTGTTTCCACTATAGGGCACCAGAAAAATGAAATATGCTGATACGAAGTTGTACTGAACGAAAGACAAACATTAATGAGGTACTAATAACTGATAACCAACATAAGCATGCATATGGATGGAAGTTCAGTAACTGCCACAAACAAGCAATTAGGAACTTAAATCACTTTTTTACTATAGGGCACCAGAAAGATGAAATACTTTGATAGGAAGATGTACAAATGTTAATGAGGTAAGCATGCATATAGAAGTTCAGTAACAGCCACAAACTAGCAAATAGGAACTTAAATCACTTCAGCTTCAATAGTGTTGAAAATATCCTCCCTTTATGAAAAATGCATCATGCATTTGCATACTAGAAGCACGAACTATGCCAACAAAAGGGTGGCCTGATGTACAATCAAATATTAAGAGAGTATAATTTAGATTGGGTTTCCAAAAATTACCGCATTTATAGTAAAAACCAACTTTACTATCAAAACCCCAGGCCAACCGTAGACAATCGTTCTGATAATTGTCAATTAAATACACCAAGTAAGCCAATGAAGCAATTACCTGCAAGTAACAATACAAGAATGAATTGCATCAGATAGAACCCAATTTAAATTTGAAAACTTGAGGCAACTACCTTTTGTTGACAGCAAACAAACATCAAAAAGGAGCAAAAAATAAAAAAGAGCAAGATTCGTATAGTATCCAGACTCTCTAGCAAACTTGGATAATTGAGCCCAATAAAATATCACTCCTTCAACAAAGAAATCATTGTATTACTCCGAGTTTGAACCATTGATTTCTTTCAAGCAAACCAGATGCTTGCCACTACCAAAGCCCAAGGGACAATGACAATGCGTGTAATCACATATAAGTTATGCTTGAATGGAATGGTATACATGAGATGAAAGGTACCTTAACCATTAAACAAATTATATCTGATTAATATCATATCTGATTTGTAGCATCGTGAATTAGTGACTCACAGTATAAAGCATACCTAAAAGCAAATGCCCTGAAGTCTCCAAACACTTTCTCATGAATAATGGTTTTTGAGAGCATTGATTTAAATCAAAAAGCTTGAAATATCGTCAAAGTGGTCTAAGTCAAACCTTGATTTATAGGGTAATATCTCCTCAGGATACATCAAAATCAACAAAAGGTTGCAAGGGGCCCTACAGCATTCTGTTGCAATATTCCTATCTTCGTAGGTTTCAGAGCTATTAAGCATCTTTCCGCCAATGAGAGGTTCACCAACCCAACTTCCAAAAAAAATTTTATTGAAGCAAGAGAGTGTTGACTGTGCAATTCATCCATAGGTTTCAAAACGTAACTAAATTTTAAAAAACCATTCAAAGCAAAGAATCAATAACTTTCAAGTTCAGCAAAAAGAAACATTACATCACGATTAACAAAAAAGCAAAACTTCAATGTTCGCCACTTTCTATCAGCAGGAACATGCACTCTCAAGTGGTAAGGAGACTTGCAAGTTGTACAATGAGCAAAAGCAAATCCTTCCTGCAGGAAATAAGACCATAAAGATCAACTCAGGTTATTAAAATCACATCTCCAGCACATTCGATTAAAAGAAATCATGAGAAAAAGCTAAAAATTAAACATAAGAAGAAAAGAGAAGGGGACGCAACAAAGCAAGAAATGTCAACAGTGTGCCCAAGCCCGCACACACATTAATGAATTAGACTCGACACAACTTGAATCCATATTCTACACACACTTGCACACACATGCAAGTGCACACGCACAAACAATTAGGTGTATAGGTGCGTGTAGAAATGATGATGTGCTCCTCCAAAGGCACACCTGTTGGTGCTACCCCACCTCATAAACCATATTTGAGGTGTGTGAAGAACCCAAGAATGACAAACATGAAGCAACACATGATTTTGAGTCCAAATCTATAGCCTGTTAATGGAAGATTCAACAAGTAAGAAATTTTAAGTAAAACTTAACTAATTAAAGCCCTACATAACAACCTAAGCTAAAATACACCTCCATTATGAAAGCATATCCCCTGAGAAAGAATTAAGCCTTGAATTTTATCTAACTAAAATAAAAAAGTAAGCAAATGAAATTATTGTACAATATATGGAAATACATGCGATATGCATGGGCTTGCACATACCTTTTATGGCTCGCCAATGATCCAAGCACTCACGATGGACATACTTGGAAGTTCCTTTGCACTTACATGGGGCGATGAAATCTCTTCCTGGAGAAAAAAATGCCATGTGTTTTAAACATCTTCAGAGGAGTAATGAAATATGCATAAACAGGCTCTTTTTTCATTATGATGTGCACATCCTTCCATTCCATCATATAGGATAAAGTCAAAGAACACGTAAAGTTAAAATGCATCCACCTTCCCTAAAACAGGAGAAAATGATTAGATCATGGAGAAAAGCGCTCTGCAAACCTTGTAAACATCATCGCCCAACAGTTACAACAATAGACCAACATGGTAATAAGTCCTCACTCACTGGCCAAATGAAGGTATACTTCTAAGCAAAGAGACTAGCATCCATTGGAGAAGTAGAAAAATAAGTGATGTAGGGAAAAATAACAATAACAAATAATAAATAATACAAATAAAAAGTTCAGAGATTAGACCCACTCTCTAGGTCTGTAAGGGAGCCCATCCCAAGATTTTTCCAGAAGATCTAACTCTTTCTTTATTCTCCGATCACTATCTTTACAAAAAATGGACTTCTTCCTTTTTAAATACAAACTAAAAAGAATAATAATAAAAAATAATAAATTAAACTCCATCTCTCCCTTATCTCTTAAAAACAAGTTTAACATATCTTAACCAACCAAACATGCTAATCCCTACCTATATCCATCTTTTTAAAAATAAAAATGAAAAATAAACTTTCAATTTTACCCCTTAAATATCTACAACTAAAAAAGATAAGAATAACACTAAAGAAAACTAAAAATTCAAATAACATATTTTCTAAGTCCTAAAAAATATGAATATAAAAGTATTAAAAAATTATATTTTATTTGCTTCATTCTCCTATACAATGGCAGCCTGATAAGCAAAGGGGAAGAAGTGATATGAGCTTTCTTTATACAAATGAGGCAACCATCAGTAAAAAGGGGGACTGCCTTGTCGAAGGTTGGGATATTGTGGAGCATCCAACGCTTCCGCCACGCCCCTCTGAGTCTGAAGATGTTGAGCATTGGACCAGAGCAATGTTTATTGATGCCACTAAAAGGTAAATGTTCCCCTTTTCTTTTGCTTTATCATGACACAATTGGTGTTTCATGAAATGTAAAAAGTGTACGATGTAATGAAAATAGCAGATATGGATATAATTGTTTGGCCACTCCTTTTGCTTGTAATGAAATGTGTGTTACAATATGCAAAATTAGACAGCGACGGAGTGAATGGGGTCCGGCTGGCATAGCTGAACATGAGCAAGCATTTCTAATTGGATCATGTTACAGGGGAATGAGGTTTTTTTCTTCTTTTTTTTCTTTCTTCCCCCCCCCCCCTCCTTTTTTTTCTTTATTCTTTTCACTGTTTTTACTATTTGATTGAGCAAATTCAAGTAGCTTGTGTACAGTGGCATTTAGCTGATAGAAAGCAATACCTTTGGAATGTAAGTTTCAAGCAGTGACATTGATTACCTGGTACCCATTTCCTGAAAAACAGATCAATCAAATTTCTTAGCAATGGCAATTATTTCCATTTTCCCAAGAAAGAAACCATTAAAAAGTGTTTCTCACTTATTATAACTGTGATTTATAAGTGGGTTATGCACAATATTATGATGTAGAAACCTTGGTTGAAATTATTTCGAGAAAACTTCATAATCAATGGCATAAAGCTTCATAATCTATGGTATGCTCTAGTTCTTATGGTAAACTGTGTCCGGTGGTCCTAAATATTCGTTGATTTGAAAAAGAACACTTTCCCTTTGAGTTCTAATTGCTAATTAATTTGTATTTGGGAACTTTTTTGTCATTTAGTAAGGTATCTAATAACTAATGAAAAAGGTTTATATATCTAAGGGATTATATATTATAAGACCATTTACTTTAGGTCCAAAGAGGTCACAATCATTTTGAACCATTGGATGTGCAATTAGATTGTAATGTGTCACAACATTCGAGAATATTATTTCAAAGTTTGTGCGTGCGTAGTCAATGACACATCTCAACTCGTTTGATTTCACCTTTTAACAGTTAATAATGATTATGACCTCTTTATATCAAATGTAAATGATCTTATTGAATGTATCTTTTAATATGTCATGTGCCAAAGATAAATAAAAAAGAATACTTTGGGATCAAAATTTTGAGGGTGTACTCCACTGATAATAGCAATCAAAAAGAAAAAGCTGAATTCACCTTCCAAACTTGTAGTACTTTCTTAAAAAAGTCCTATTGAATATGAACATCCAGTTTTGGGATGGTTAGATTTAGGTGTTTAAGAATTTAACAATCATGTTATTTTGTTATTCATTTGGTGAAATCAGATCAAATAACTGTAAAATCTAACAGAAGCAATGCTATACACGCCCAAAAGTAAAGTTGGATTCAGGAGATAAGGATTAATACATTGTTGGTAGATTTTGAAGCATTCCGTTAGCAATAGAAGCCTGATGGGTTAACTTAAGATCTATTCTGACCCTTCATGCTACAACTTAAATAAGGATTAAGTTTCTATAAAGGCTTTATGAAAACAAAATAAAGCCTCTTGTCAAGTCCTCATCTAGAATTCATGATGGATCTAAAATCAATTTTCAACTACAATAAAAGTTGAAATTCAAATAATGGTACAGATTTTGTGGATCTATGAATACTTATTTTTACGGTGAAATAGATGGTCTAGATAATTTGTTACAATATAAACCTTTTTTAGAGCTTAAAACTCTTTTTTTTTTGTCACAACTATAATGTTCAAGTCAAGATAATTGATGTAAAAGTTTTCCAATGCTAAGTTGTAAGTTTCGATGAGTCATGAGGCAAGGCTTCACTTATTTTAAATTTTTGAGAGAGAGAGATCTCTCCCTCTGTATAAGGGAGGGATGTTTGCAAATATCCAAAGTCTTTGATGTCAACTATATGTGAAGCATATTAACTTATTGATTTAAGCAGTTCAATTTAAATCAGTAGATATGATGGCTATACCCATTATAAGAAAAAGTATACAATGAAACCATTTATATTTAATACAAGATGGTCATAATTGATATGACATTTGGATGTGAAATTGGGTGGCTGCATTTATTTCATTGATCAAGTTCAAAGTTTAAAAGAAATCTTCTCAAACTTTGTGACTCATCCAAATAATCAAATTTTACAAGAAATCTTTTCAAACTGTGTGATTTACCCAAATAATCAAATTTCATAATAGAGGGTTATAAGCAATTGTAACCACCTTATGCCAAAGATAAATAGTTTCATTGTATACAAACCAATTAAATTTCACATTAAAGGGTTATAAGCCATTATGACATCTTTATGTCAAAAATAAATGATCGCATTGTATACAAACTCTAATCATAATGTCACAAGTTATCCTCTAACCCTAATCATAATGTCACAAAGTTATCCTCTAGTGTGTGATCGAAGATTTAGAAGTATGTCATATTTGATTTTTATTATTTTATAAAAAAGTTTGACAACAAATATGACGCTTGATTACTTGATGTCAAGCATGTCAACCATATATGAAGCATATTCAATTATTAGTTTCAGCCGTTCGATTTAAATCGGTAGTTAGGATAGCTTTAAAAATAAGATCAAAAGTTAGCCTCTAAATGTTTGACTTTAATCGAAGGATTTAGAATTATGTCATATTTGATTTTATTATTTTATAAAAAAATTTGACATCAAATATGAGGCTTAATTGTCACGAGAGTGTACCTAATGCAAATAACAAAAATATTTCTCATAAGAATAAATGACTAAAATACCTTCTTAACTTGCTCGGTATTTTGATTATTTTATTCTTATCGAAAATAAGATTTTTTTATTTTTATTAAGTGTGCCTCCTTGAAGATATTTGAGCATCGAAACAACCTCTTCTGATGAATTTTTTTATGTGCCCCTTAATTTGATTGTTTAAGCCCCTCATATAATATAGGAGCAAATAACCTCAAAAGAAAAAAAATATTTAACTTGCACTCTAAAATTCGACGTTTCAAGATTGCACAAGAATAATCCAACTTTTGGAAGAAAAGCTCTAGATGTTCAATAACTCAAAATTCATGTGTTTTCCGTTGAAACTAATTATTCAGTTATATTTAGAGAGAATAAAATAACACGATTTCTATGAGTCCATGTAGAAAACTTCTTAAAAATCTATTTTTAACACATATTTTTTGACCTAATTTTTAGCGGCATGTAATATCTAATATGGAGATCAGGAATATAAATACAGTAAACCTTCCGAACACTTGACAGTTATAATGAATAGTAAAATAGGTGGAATCTCAACCGTCAAATCTTTATCGAGTAGTTCAAAATACATAACACTATTTTAATATTAATTTTTTCTATAAATCTGATTAAAATGACATTTTGAGTGTATATACCTAACTTTATTGCGCACCATATAAAAATATAAAAAAATTATTTGAAGTAATTTAAAATTATTAATTTACCGCCATTATTTTTAGGGATATTTAAATCATTTTATATTTAAAAAATATATTTTATATATTTTTTAATTGTGCGTCTATTTTTTAGTACACACGTTTAAAATTTCATTATAATTTAATTTTTAGAAAAAATATTAAAATTCATATGATGATATGTTTTTTTAGCCACATGATGAAGATCTGACGGTTGAGATTCCACCTATATTACTATTCATTATAACTCTCGATGTTCGTTAGATTTTCCCATATAAATAAGTAAATATATTTTAAAATTAAAAATAATAAAAAAACATCTTAGTTTCAATTATTTTTAGATAAACCACCTATTACCCGGATGCTTTATACTTTGGGGACCACAAATGTAGAAATGCGGTCCTGCCGCATGAAGCAATTTTCCATAAATGCTCCCAAGCAGCTATTTTGTCTGATGGAGTTCTTTTCCAGTGTGCGCCCGCACGAACATGCTCTACGGACTGCATTTTACTCCTTTTCTAGGGTTCGAGCGTGTACGAGCAAAGGAGAGAGAGAGAGATTTGTGTACCTGTTGGGTTTAGAGAGAAAGTGCGCATTTTGGAGAGAGAGAGAGAGGGAGGGAAAAATAGCATTTGTGTCTGTTGGGATTACACAGACCTGCTGTTTTGCTCTCTTTTTGAATGTTTTGGGATTTTTTCCCCTCGCAAAGTATCAGCTTTTAAAACCCATTTTCTCTATTTGGAGGTTTCTGATTATTTTGCAGAAGATGAAGCAGCTGGATCTACCATTCTAAGTAAAAGAGGTATTTTTGCTCTCCTCTTTACATTACCATGCCTGGTTTTTCTGTTGTTCTTTATGTGCCCGTTGTTGGTTGAATGATGATGCTCCCAACCCTCAGAAAAAGCTTGGCTTTGGCAAAACCCCATTCTCTCTATAAGCCTCAATTCCTCTTTTCCCTTCCCTTCTCTATTTCTTCATCTCTCTCTTTCAATGATTATTCTTCTTCTCTCTCTCTTCCCCGTTTCACTTCTTCCTCCACCTCTGCTTCTCTTCCTTCCATTGTTACTCTTCTCATGGACTATGTTGGCCTCTCAATGGAATCAGCCATGAATGCATCTTCGTGTCTTCTCCACCTTAAAACCACTGAAAAACCCCTCTCTGTAATAAACTTCCTAAAAAACTCTGATTTCAGTGATACCCATATCCAAACTATCATCTGTAAACGTCCCCAGCTTCTTAAAGCCAATGTGGAGAAAACCCTCAAACCCAAATTCAGAGCGTTCCATGATTTGGGTCTTTTGGGGTGCGATCTCGGACACATCATCTCTGCAGATCCAGTCATTCTTACAAAGAGCACTGAGAAACAAATTCTCCCAAAAATTGAGTTCCTCAAGAACTATTTGCACACCAATGAGAAGGTTGTGAGAGCTCTCAAGAAATCTAGTTGGATTCTGATATTTGATATTCAGAAGAGACTAGTACCCAACATAAGGTTATTGGAGAGCTATGGAGTTGACGACTCACAGTTACATAAATTTCTTTTAAGACAGCCCAGATTCTTTACTATAGAACCAAAACGAATTAAGGAAATTGCAGAGAGGGTGAAGGAAATGGGTTTCGACCCTAATTCGAGGTTGTTTTCTCATGCGATTTTTGCAATGAGTTGTCTGAGCAGGGAGACATGGCAGGGCAAAGTTGAGTTGTGTAAGAATTTTGGGTGGTCCGAAGAGGATGTTATGTGTGCATTTCGAAGGTTTCCATATTTATTCACGTTGTCTGAGAAGAAATTGAAGATGGGTATGGATTATTTCATTAATGTATTAAAATTAGACAAGTTTTATCTTGTTTCGCATCCTGTGCTTTTCTCCCATAGTTTAGAGGGAAGGGTTATCCCCAGGCACCGAGTCTTGCAAGCTTTGAGATCGAAGAATTTGCTCAAGAAGGATGTCGAATTCACGTCGTTTTGCAAAAGAGCAGAAAATGTATTTTTGCAAAGATATGTGTTGAGTTTTGAGAATGAGGCTGAATACTTGTTGGGGGTTTATAAGGGGATCACTGAAAATTGAGGGCTTCTTTGGCTTTGTTAATATCATGGTTTTGCCACAGCATTCTTCACCATCAAAGATGGAAACGAATATTTCAAAAGTAAAAGATCAGTCCACATTAATGGTGAATTGGGGGCCTTGGTCTTAAAGATTAAAAGAATGGGGAGCTTAGTCTTGCAAAAGGTGCTTAGAAGATAGTTTTTAGCTCAATTTTGGTGCATTATATGCATACATAGGTGGCAAATAGCTAAGGATCTTTCACATTGAGGCCCTTTCATCTGATGCACATGATGAAGAAGAGTGCTTTGGCCCTGCTTGCCTTCTCCTTGGCACTGGGGCATTTCGATACCGAAATTTTGCATGCTGGGAAAATGGCGGAAAAACACTCAAAAGCTTGCCTTCTTTTTTTTTGTTTTTTTTTCAGCTTTTTTGTTGTGGGTGGGGTTGGGGCGCTTTGCTTTTTCGTTATACTATTGTACTTTGAAGCCCAAATTCGTTTACAGTAGGATTTTTTGCTCTTTCTGCTTACCCTGGGAAATAGAGGGTGACTCTCATTAAGTGAGCTAGATGAGACTCGAACCATATGGTGGTTTGCGAGTATATTACTATAGTGTTAGGATGTGTTTCCCTCAACCCATCATCCTTTCCCGCGACTTTTTGTGGCCACCGAAACGGTGGTCTCTGGATAAAGGAAGGGCATCTCATGTTACTATCGTTTTAGGTGAGTAACTTCTTTTTGTCTCGGTTGCTTTGTAATCTGATTTACTTTACTTGTTTAGTTTTAGGTGAGTAACTTCTATTTGTCTCGGTTGCTTTGTAATCTTATTTACTTTACTTGTTTACGTTGTCTGATTATTTCAGTGTTTTCTGCTGTGTTTTATTTAATGGAATCTTATCATCAATCAAGTAAAAGAAAAAAGGAGGTTTTGCCTTTTATAATAGTAAATCAGGTTTTAGGACACTTTTATGGATAAGAGTATGTAAAATATGAAATCCACGGCCAGGTCGGATTAAGCTGTTGGGTTGGGGTTGAGATCATGATTGCATGAGAACATCCTCTACATGGAAATCTTGGTGCATTTTCTACAGAGATGAGGACATTTTCTTGTGGTTTCTGGGTGGGGTATTGTATATCCGAATTATGACTACTACCTTCTTTCTGAACCCTTGAACATTTTCTTTTGTTTTCTTTTGGGGACAATTTCTTGTGGTTTCTGCAGAGGGATTGTACCTCTGTATTATGACCTCCACCTTTTTTCAAAGCTGCATAGGAAAGTTACAACAGTTGCACCCCATTTCTTCATCATCTAACCACACTGATCAGTGAAATTTTTCATGGAGCAGCTTTATAAACAGTTCTGAGTAAATACAGCTTCAAAAAAACAGTACTTATAGCCCATCTTTAAGTAGCCACACCTGTGATGAAAGTTCCTCTATTTGTAGGGAGAGTTCAGTTACCACTTTTCGGAACCTAATTTCTAGTATTGAGAACTAGTGATAAACTACAGGAATTCAAGAAACTATAATTGTTGATTATGCTTCATGTACCATAATAAACTGAGTCAGGCATGTAATAAACTGAGAACCTAAGAATCAATGTTTGAAACTTGGCAATCTGGATCTGGAATTGGCAATCCTGATTGGTTTCAATGGGTGGTCAATCAGGGTCCCCTCCCCCAAAATGGCCCCAATTTTATTTTTCATTAGTTTAAACTGGTTTGACAATTTGGATTGATCGGCCTATCCAGATCGGTGGATGATCCAAAACACTATGCTGCATTTTGAAGGTTATGTTACATGGATTATGGGTGATCCAAAACACAATTCCTCTTTTCCCTTCTCATGGATTATGTTGCACGTGCATTTCGAAGGTTTCCAAATTTGTTTTTGTCAAAGAAGTTGCAGAGGGTCATGGAATATTTCACTAACGAAATTAAGTTTGGTAAGCTCATATTTCACTAAGAAAATTATGTTTTACAAGACCATTTGATGTGTAATCCTCGACCTTTTGGGATTAGTTTGGAGGGAAGGGTGATCTTTAGGCACAGACACCACAACCTTTGAGATCCAAAAATTGGTCAAAGGGATGCAGCTATGGTATCAGTTTGCAAACAAATAGAAGATGTTTTTGCAGAAGTTTGCGTACGATTTTGGGAATTTACAGGGGAATTTGCGAAAAGATGAGAGAAAGTAGACTTAGATGGGCTGGTCTTGTGTGGCTCAAACCTAATACAATACCGATTAGGAGGTGTAAGTTAATTCAAGTGGAAAGTTTAAAAAGGGCAAGGATAGGCCCAAAAGGATATGGTTGGAGGTAGTGAGAAGATATGTGGACTTATGAGCTCACTAAAGGTATGGTCTTTAATAGAGCCTAATGACGAACCAGGATTCGTATAGTCGATCTTAAGTAGTTGGAAAAAAGCTTTGACGATAATGATAGGGAAATCCCCAAAATATTGGATGGGTCTTAACTTTCAAAATTTGAGATCCATTCTTGTTTCCATTGCTCTAAACTTTCTAATGTTTCCTTCTTCCTTCTAGCTAGTTCTAATGGGGCTTTGTATTTCTTCCACTCAATGAATGACTTCTATTACTTTGTATGTAAGACTAATTGATATGTTATGTTGAATGGGTTTTGTGGGTTAGGTCCGGGTCCATTGCCACCCCTGATTTAAAATGACATGCAGAATGGCTTCATTTTTCCAGTTGTTTTTTAAGACAAGGAGAGAAGATCATTTGGGGTTTATGATTTGATAACACCATGGGAATAGACGTGCTCCATCTCATGTCCGGGCGGCGCCTCTTAGATTGGTGCATTGCGATTATGCTTTGGAGGTCTCTTGCTTGAAGCCTGAATATCCAAAATTCCTAATTTGCTCTTGGTGGATTTTGATGGTTGATATCAAGAAGAGATTACTGCTCAATATAAGGTTAATAATGAATGCACTCGAAGAAATCCGGTGTGATGGGAATGAAGTTATTGTTTCGTGGTGTATCATTTCTATTTATTGTTAATGGAAGGTTGTTATCTATTGGGAAAATAAAGAGATTCATCATTATCATCATCGGAGCCTCATCTCAACTATTTAGGAGAATCTTGTTTCGCTATTCCGCTCTATCAAAAATCATATCTTCATTGAGATTATAAGTTACCATTTCTCTTTTCATTATTTTAATCTATGCATTTTCATTGCCTTTTTAGAGTCTTCCTCTTGAATCAAATCGCTCCTTCTAACTGGTGTTAAGTTAGATCGACGCTATACATAGCCAAACTATTAAGTCTATTTTTCCTCTTCTTATTACATATTGGAGCCACAGCTGAATTTTCTTGGATCTTATTGCACACTGTGTTTTGTACTCTTGTGGAATATGTCCCCTTCCTTAGCAAATTTCCAACCAGTTCAAATACTATAGATTCACGAAATCTTCCATTTCTCATGGAATGCGCCTAAATTTACGAGTTGAGAGAGTTTCAAGTCTAGAAAGCTTATGGTCTAGTGAAGTCTAGAGGGGTACCATGCTCCCAAATTATAGCCCCTGCCTGTTGGTTGAATCTTGAATATCATTTAGTGCTTCATGGTTGTGTTGTCTCTTCTGATAAGTTGTGCTCCATGGTTTTGCTGGCCTTGAGTGTTCGTAAAACCGGCCGGTTAGATCTGAACCGTTAGGGTTCGGACTCCGGTTAAAGCTGGTTTTGGTGTTCTAACTTGTATATGAAATACCCCAAAAAATATCCTGTCCAAAATTCGTCGATATCTAGTCGAACAGGCCATTTTTATATTAAACCTACCGGTTGTTTGGCAAACCGGATCGGTTAGTTTAAAAAATGGTTTGTAACATAATATAATGGAGAAATAACGTATAATGTCTGTTATTTTTTATAGGGGTTTTATTTGATGCAGAAGTCACATGTTTCTCTTGATTGAACATTTGATTCCATTTTCCATGCATTTTCAGCCTTATACAAACGTTTGTAGCTAATAATTGATCGAAATTTTTTCTTTTCGCCTATAAATCAATCAATTTGAGATCAAAATGGCATCGAAATTCCACTTTCTTGGCTGTCATTTGGGTATGCTTCA
The DNA here is from genome assembly GCF_000471905.2 of Amborella trichopoda. Next base: position 4,688,507 of record NW_006494904.1, read on the forward strand.
AAGTTTTGCGAGAAATCTGCCAATCTAAAGATTTTGGCCTCTTTTTTTAATTTTTCTACATCAAAAAGGAGGGATTTTGTTGATGACAGACATATCAGCACTACTACACTCCTTATTTGATCGAAATCTAGATATTTCGAGCTCGATTTGAGAATAGGACTTCGGTTAGAAGAAAACAATGCAAGTTTTATCCTGAATTTTTTTTACTTTTTGTCCTACTTTTTCTCCCTCTTTTAGTATTTTTCAGACAATATTTTACTAAAGTTATTGATTGCATCCAATAAATAAACATATTTGAGGATAAATACTCAACGAAAATCTATTTTTTTTGTCTTTTTTTTTTTGTGTTCTTCAATGTTTCAGCAAAAATCCGACAAACTACAGATTGTGGCATTGTTTTTTTATCGTTTCTCGATCAAAATAGGGGGCTTTTGTGGATGACAGAGATGTTCAGATTATTGAACTCCTAATTTCATCGAAAATCAGATATTTGGGGCTCGATTTTAGGGGTTTTTGATAAATTGGTTTTTTTTTAAAAAAATTATTTCGCATATAAAACTATGCTTTATGATGAATATGAGAAGTGTTTTTCTATTTTGTTTAATAAAATTATGTTTTTTGATAAAATTACATTTTTTGATAAAAAAAATATTTTTGGATGAATATGACAAAAAATAGATTCTTCTATTTTTAATGTACAAAAAAAAGTGTATGATAATGCTGCTCGATTTTTTTTTGCTCGATATTTTTAATGTTACAGTGCACGATAATGTTGCTTGATCTTTTCCTTCAATTTTTTTTTGCTCGATAGTTTTAATGTTATATTGCTTTTGCTTCATTTTTTTTTCTCAATTTTTTGCATGATATGTTTTTTTTTATATTTTTCTTAAGTGCAAGATATTACCAAAAATATGCATGCTGACAGAGGGATGGTAAATGAACTAAGACTATGTGATGCTCCAGATCTCTAAGATGTCTTCAAGATGTCAATATTATGAAAGGTTGCAATAACATAAAAGTCTTTTTTGATCTTTACTTGGAACCTCCCCTCTCTTTCTCTAATTGTATACCCATACTCTTATATTAAATTAGTACGTATTGTAAAACTTGAAACTGGAGTGTGTAAACATATATGTATGTGTACTTATATTTATCAGTAATAAGCATGGGAGTTTTTAAGTTTGAAAGTTAAAGTTAAAACTTTTGACCTTTTTCAAAATTTTCATTGAGTGAACCCTGATAACTAGACACAACAGTACCTTTGCGCCCCTAGCTACTCTTTTTACTACCAACATTATTAATTAGACTTTGTAAGTCCATCAATTGAATTGATCTTAAATTATAAATTGTTTTACATATCTCCATAATATTCATATATTAATTTATATAAATGCAGTAAACCTTCCGAGCACTTGACAACTATAATAAACAGTAATATAGGTAAAATTTCAGTCGTCAAATGTTTATCGAGTAGTCCAAAATACATAACACTATTTTAATTTTAATTTTTTCTATAAATCTGATTAAAATGAAATTTTGAGTGTATATACCTAACCTTATTGCGCACCGTATAAAAATATAAAAACATTACTTGCAGTAATTTAAAATTACAAATTTACCTCCATTATTTTCAAGGATATTTCATCATTTTATATTTAAAAAATATTTTTTATATATTTTTTAATTGTGCTTCTATTTTTTAGTACACACATATAAAATTTCATTATAATTTGATTTCTAAAAAAAATATTAAAAATCATATAGTGATATGTATTTTTAGCCATATGATGAAGATATGACGGTTGAGATTCCACCTATATTACTATTCATTATAGCTCTTGGTGTTCGTTAGCTTTTCCCATATAAATGAGTAAATATATTTTAAAAATTAAAAATAATAAGAAAACTTCTGAACAGTTAGTTTCAATTATTTTTAGATAAACCACCTATTAACTGGATGCTTTATACTTTGGGGACCACAAATGTAGAAATGCGGTCCGGCCAAATGAAGCAATTTTCCATAAATGCTCCCAAGCGGCTATTTTCTCTGATGGAGTTCTTTTCCAGAGTGCTCCCGCAGGAACATGCTCTACGGACTGCATTTTACTCCTTTTCTAGGGTTCGAGCGTAGACGAGCAAAGGAGAGAGAGACGGAGATTTGTGTACCTGTTGGGTTTAGAGAGAGAGTGCGCATTTTGGAGAGAGAGAGAGAGAGGGAGGGAAAAATAGCATTTATGTTTGTTGGGATTACACAGGCCTGCTGTTTTGCTCTCTTTTTGAATGTTTTGGGATTTTTTCCCCTCACAAAGTATCAGCTTTTAAAACCCATTTTCTCTATTTGGAGGTTTCTGATTATTTTGCAGAAGATGAAGCAGCTGGATCCACCATTCTAAGTAAAAGAGGTATTTTTGCTCTCCTCTTTACATTACCCTGCCTGGTTTTTCTTTTGTTCTTTATGTACCCATTGTTGGTTGAATAATGATGCTCCCAACCCTCAGAAAAAGCTTGGCTTTGGCAAAACCCCATTCTCTCTATATGCCTCAATTCCTCTTTTCCCTTCCCTTCTCTCTTTCTTCATCTCGCTCTTTCAATGATTCTTCTTCTTCTCTCTCTTTTCCCCCTTTCACTTCTTCCTCCACCTCTGCTTCTCTTCCTTCCATTGTTACTCTTCTCATGGACTATGTTGGCCTCTCAATGGAATCAGCCATGAATGCATCTTCGTGTCTTCTCCACCTTAAAACCACTGAAAAACCCCTCTCTGTAATAAACTTCCTAAAAAACTCTGATTTCAGTGATACCCATATCCAAACTATCATCTGTAAACGTCCCCAGCTTCTTAAAGCCAATGTGGAGAAAACCCTCAAACCCAAATTCAGAGCGTTCCATGATTTGGGTCTTTTGGGGTGCGATCTCGGACACATCATCTCTGCAAATCCAGTCATTCTCACAAAGAGTACTGAGAAACAAATTCTCCCAAAAATTGAGTGCCTCAAGAACTATTTGCACACCAATGAGAAGGTTGTAAGAGCTCTCAAAAGATCTAGTTGGATTCTGATATTTGATATGGAGAAGAGACTAGTACCCAACATAAGGTTATTGGAGAGCTATGGAGTTGAGGACTCACAGTTACATAAATTTCTTTTAAGACAGCCCAGATTCTTTACTATAGAACCAAAACGAATTAAGGAAATTGCAGAGAGGGTGAAGGAAATGGGTTTCAACCCTAATTCGAGGTTGTTTTCTCATGCGATTTTGGCAATGAGTAGTCTGAGCAGGGAGACATGGCAGGGCAAAGTTGAGTTGTGTAAGAATTTTGGGTGGTCCGAAGAGGATGTTATGTGTGCATTTCGAAGGTTTCCATATTTATTCTCTTTGTCTGAGAAGAAATTGACGATGGGTATGGATTATTTCATTAATGTATTAAAATTGGACAAGTTTTATCTTGTTTCGCATCCTGTGCTTTTCTCCCTTAGTTTAGAGGGAAGGGTTATCCCCAGGCACCGAGTCTTGCAAGCTTTGAGATCGAAGAATTTGCTCAAGAAGGATGTCGAATTCACGTCGTTTTGCATAAGAGCAGAAAATGTATTTTTGCAAAGATATGTGTTGAGTTTTGGGAATGAGGCTGAATACTTGTTGAGGGTTTATAAGGGGATCACTTAAAATTGAGGGCTTCTATGTGGTTTTGCCACAGCATTCTTCACCATCAAAGTTGGAAACGAATATTTCAAAAGTAAAAGATCAGTCCACATTAATGGTGAATTGGGGGCCTTGGTCTTAAAGATTAGAAGAATGGGGAGCTTAGTCTTGCAAAAGGTGCTTAGAAGATAGTTTTTAGCTCAATTTTGGTGCATTATATGCATACATAGGTGGCAAATAGCTAAGGATCTTTCACATTGAGGCCCTTTCATCTGATGCCCATGATGAAGAAGAGTGCTTTGGCCCTGCTTGCCTTCTCCTTGGCATTGGGGCATTTCGATACCGAAATTTTGCATGCTGGGAAAATGGTGGAAAAACACTCAAAAGCTTGCCTTCTTTTTTTTTGTTTTTTTTCCAGCTTTTTTGTTGTGGGTGGGGTTGGGGCGCTTTGCTTTTTCATCATGCTATTTTACTTTGAAGCGCAATTTCGTTTACAGTAGGATTTTTTGCTCTTTCTCCTTACCCTGGGAAATAGAGGGTGACTCTCATTATGTGAGCTAGGTGAGACTCGAACCATATGGTGGTTTGCGAGTATATTACTATAGTTTTAGGATGTGTTTCCCTCAACCCATCATCTTTTCCCGCCACTTTTTGTGGCCACCGAAGCGGTGGTCTCTGGATAAAGGAAGGGCATCTCAGGTTACTATCAATTTAGGTGACTAACTTCTATTTGTCTCGGTTTACTTTACTTGTTTACATTGTCTGATTATTTCAGTGTTTTCTGCTGTGTTTTATTGAATGGAATCTTTTCATCAATCATGTAAAAGAAAAACGGAGGTTTTGCCTTTTATAATAGTAAATCAGGTTTTAGGACACTTTTATGGATAAGAGTATGTAAAATATGAAATCCACGGCCAGGTCGGATTAAGCTGTTGGGTTGGGGTTGAGATCATGATTGCATGAGAACATCCTCTACATGGAAATGTTGGTGCATTTTCTACAGAGATGAGGACATTTTCTTGTTGTTTCTGGGTGGGGTATTGTATCTCCGAATTATGACTACTGCCTTCTTTCTTAACCCTTGGAACATTTTCTTTTGTTTTCTTTTGGGGACAATTTGTTGTGGTTTCTGCAGAGGGATTGTACCTCTGTATTATGACCACCACTTTTTTTTCAAAGCTGCAAAGGAAAGTTACAACAGTTGCACCCCATTTCTTCATCATCTAACCACACAGATCAGTGAAATTTTTCATGGAGCAGCTTTATAAACAGTTCTGAGTAAATACAGCTTCAAAAAAACAGTACTTATAGCCCATCTTTAAGTAGCCACACCTGTGATGAAAGTTCCTCTATTTATAGGGAGAGTTCAGTGTATGCTGGTTCTTACCACTTTTCACAACCTAATTGCTAGTATTGAGAACTAATGATAAACTACAGGAATTCAAGAAACTATAATTGTTGATTATGCTTCATGTACCATAATAAACTGAGTCAGGCATGTAATAAACTGAGAACATAAGAATCAATGTTTGAAACTTGGCATTCTGGATCTGGAATTGCCAATCCTGATTGGTTTCAATGGGTGGTCAATCAGGGTCCCCTCCCCCAAAATGGCCCCAATTTTATTTTTCATTAGTTTAAACTGGTTTGACAATTTGGATTGATCGGCCTATCCAGATCAGTGGGTGATCCAAAACACTATGCTGCATTTTGAAGGTTATGTTACATGGATTATGGGTGATCCAAAACACAATTCCTCTTTTTCCTTCTCATGGATTATGTTGCATGCGCATTTCGAAGGTTTCCAAATTTGTTTTTTTCAAAGAAGAAGTTGCAGGGGGTCATGGAATATTTCACTAACGAAATTAAGTTTGGTAAGCTCATATTGCACTAAGAAAATTAAGTTTGGCAAGAACCATTTGATGTGTAATCCTCGACGTTTTCGGATTAGTTTGGAGGGAAGGGTGATCTCTAGGCACATACACCACAACCTTTGAGATCTAAAAATTGCTCAAAGGGATGCAGATATGGTATCTGTTTGCAAACAAATAAAAAAGATGTTTTTGCAGAAGTTTGCGTAAAATTTTGGGAATTTACAAGGGAATCCCCAAAAAGATAGAGAGAGTAGATTTAGATGGGCTGGTTATGTGTGGCTCAAACTTAGTACAACACCGATTAGGAGGTGCAAGTTAGTTCAAGTGGAAAGTTTAAAAAGGGCAAATGTAGGCCCAAATAAAGCATAATGACGGACTAAGATTCGTGTGATCGATCTTATTTAGTTGGGAAAAAGCTTCGACGATGATGATAGGGGAATCGAAAAAGCTTTGACGATGATGATAGGGGAATCCCCAAAAAATTGGATGGGTCTTAACTTTCAAATTCGAGATGCATTCTTGTTTCCATTGCTCTTAAGTTTTCTAGTGTTTCCTTCTTCCTTCTATTTGGTTCTAATGGGGCTTTGTATTTCTTCCACTCAATGAATGACTTCTATTACTTTGTATGTAAGACTAACTGTTATATTATGTTGAATGGGTTTTGTGGCTCATTGGTGAAGATAGATGCCAAATTTTGTTCAACTCTTGACTCGTGAATGGAAATAATAGGCTAGAGGCTTAAAACAACTCTAATTGTAAGTAGTGCAGCTGATGAGAACGGTCTATTGAGATTGTTTTGGGCAAGAAAGAGAATTATGGCTCATTGGGCATAGGGGTGGCAACGGGTCTGGTCTGGACAGATCCAAACCCAAACACTATTTGGATCCAGACCCAACGCGCCTGGTCCAATTTTTGGACCTTGATCGGGTCTACCCCTAGAGTCCTGGGTCAGGTTCGGGTCCATTGCCACCCCTGATTGGAAATGAGATGCAGAATGGCTTCATTTTTCCAGTTGTTTTGAAGACAAGGAAAGAATATCATTTGGGGTTTATGATTTGATAACACCATGGGATTAGACGTGCTCCATCTCATGTCCGGGCGGCGCCTCTTAGATTGGTGCATTGCGATGATGCTTTGGAGGTCTCTTGCTTGAAGCCTGAATATCCAAAATTCCTAATTTGCTCTTGGTGGATTTTGATGGTTGATATCAAGAAGAGATTACTGCTCAATATAAGGTTAATAATGAATGCACTCGAAGAAATCCGGTGTGATGGAAATGAAGTTATTGTTTCGTGGTGTATCATTTCTATTTATTGTTAATGGAAGGTTGTTATCCATTGGGAAAATGAAGAGATTCATCATTATCATCATCGGAGTCTCATCTCAACTATTTAGGAGAATTTTGTTTCGCTATTCCGCTCTATCAAAAATCATTTCTTCATTGACACTATGAGTTATCATTTCTCTTTTCATTATTTTAATCTATGCATTCTCATTACCCTTTTAGCGTCTTGCTCTTGAATCAAATCGCTCCTCTTAACTGGTACTAAGTTAAATCGACGTTATACATAGCCAAACTATTAAGTCTCTTTTTCCTCTTCTTATTACATATTGGAGCCACAGCTGAATTTTCTTAGATCTTATTGCACACTGTGTTTTGCACCCTTGTGGAAAATGTCCCCATAGCAAATTTCCAACTGGTTCAAATACTGGATTCACGAAATCTTCCATTTCTCATGGAATGCGCCCAAATTTACGAGTTGAGAGAGTTTCAAGTCTAGAAAGCTTATGGTCTAGTGAAGTCTAGAGGGGTACCATGCTCCCAAATTATAGCCCCTGCCTGTTGGTTGAATCTTGAATATCATTTAGTGCTTCACGGTTGTGTTGTCTCTTCTGATCAGTTGTGCTCCATGGTTTTGCTGGCCCTGAGTGTTCGTAAATCCGGCCGGTTAGATCGGAACCGTTAGGGTTCCGACTCCGGTTAAGGCTGGTTTTGGTGTTCTAACTTGTATATGAAATACCCCAAAAAATATCCTGTCCAAAACCCGCCGTTATCCAGTCGAACCGGCCATTTTTATATTAAACCTACTAGTTTTTTGGCAAACCGGATCGGTTAGTTTAAAAAATGGATTGTAACATAATATAATGGAAAAATAACATATAACGTCTGTTATTTTTTATAGGGGTCTTTATTTGATGCAGAAGTCACATGTTTCTCTTGATTGAACATTTGATTCCATTTTCCCTGCATTTTCAGCCTTATACAAACGTTTGTAGCTAATAATCGGTCGAAATTTTTGCTTTTCGCCTATAAATCAATCAATTTGAGATCAAAATGGCATCGAAATTCCACTTTCTTGGCTATTATTTGGGTACGCTTCAAAGTTTCACGAGAATTCCGCCAATCTAAAGATTTTGGCCTCTTTTTTTAATTTTCCTACATCAAAATGGAGGGATTTTGTTCATGAACAGACATATCAGCACTACTACACTCCTTATTTGATCGAAATCTAGGGATTTTGAGCTCGATTTGAGATTAGGACTTCGGTTAGAAGAAAACAATGTAAGCTTTATCTTGAATTTTTTTTATTTTTTGTTCTACTTTTTCTTCCTCTTTTAGTATTTTTCTGACAATATTTTATTGAAGTTATTGATTGCATCCAATAAAAGAACATATTTGAGGATAAATACTCAACGAAAATCAATTTTTCTTGCCCATTTTTTTTGTGTTCTTCAATGTTTCGGGAAAAATCCGACAAACTACAGATTGTGGCGTTGTTTTTTTTATTGTTTCTCGATCAAAATAGGAGGCTTTTGTGGATGACAGAGATGTTCAGACTATTGAACTCCTAATTTCAACGAAAGTCAGACATTTGGGGCTCGATTTTAGGGGTTTTTGATAAATTGGTTTTTCTAAAAAAAATTTATTTTGCATATAAAACTATGCTTATGATGATTATGAGAAGTGTTTTTCTATTTTGTTTAATAAAATTATGTTTTTTTTATAAAATTACATTTTTTGATAAAAAAAATATATTTTTGGATGAATATGACAAAAATAGATTCTTCTATTTTTAATGTACAAAAAAAAGTGCATGATAATGCTGCTCGATTTTTTTTTGCTCGATATTTTTAATGTTACAGTGCACGATAATGTTGCTTGATATTTTCCTTCAATTTTTTTTGCTCGATATTTTTAATGTTATATTGCTTTTGCTTCATTTTTTTTTTTCTCAATTTTTTGCATGATATGTTTTTTTTTATATTTTTCTTAAGTGCAAGATATTACCAAAAATATGCATGCTGACAGAGGGATGGTAAATGAACTAAGACTATGTGATGCTCCCGATCTCTAAGATGTCTTCAAGATGTCAATATTATGAAAGGTTGCAGTAACATAAAAATCTTTTTTGATCTCTACTTGAAACCACTCTTCTCTCTTTCTAATTGTATACCCATACTCTTATATTAAATTAATACGTATTGTAAAACTTGAAACTGGAGTGTGTAAACATATACGTATTGTAAAACTCGAAACTGGAGTGTGTAAACATATATGTATGTGTACTTATATTTATCAGTAATAAGCATGGGAGTTTTTAAGTTTGAAAGTTAAAGTTAAAACTTTTGACCTTTTTCAAAATTTTCATTGAGTGAACCCTGATAACTAGACACAACAGTACCTTTGCGCCCCTAGCTACTCTTTTTACTACCAACATTATTAATTAGACTTTGTAAGTCCATCAATTGAATTGATCTTAAATTATAAATTGTTTTACATATCTCCATAATGTTCATATATTAATTTATATAAATGCAGTAAACCTTCCGAGCACTTGACAACTATAATAAACAGTAATATAGGTAAAATTTCAGTCGTCAAATGTTTATCGAGTAGTCCAAAATACATAACACTATTTTAATTTTAATTTTTTCTATAAATCTAATTAAAATGAAATTTTGAGTGTATATACCTAACCTTATTGCGCACCGTATAAAAATATAAAAACATTACTTGCAGTAATTTAAAATTACAAATTTACCTCCATTATTTTCAAGGATATTTCATCATTTTATATTTAAAAAATATTTTTTATATATTTTTTAATTGTGCTTCTATTTTTTAGTACACACATATAAAATTTCATTATAATTTGATTTCTAAAAAAAATATTAAAAATCATATAGTGATATGTATTTTTAGCCATATGATGAAGATATGACGGTTGAGATTCCACCTATATTACTATTCATTATAGCTCTTGGTGTTCGTTAGCTTTTCCCATATAAATGAGTAAATATATTTTAAAAATTAAAAATAATAAGAAAACTTCTGAACAGTTAGTTTCAATTATTTTTAGATAAACCACCTATTAACTGGATGCTTTATACTTTGGGGACCACAAATGTAGAAATGCGGTCCGGCCAAATGAAGCAATTTTCCATAAATGCTCCCAAGCGGCTATTTTCTCTGATGGAGTTCTTTTCCAGAGTGCTCCCGCAGGAACATGCTCTACGGACTGCATTTTACTCCTTTTCTAGGGTTCGAGCGTAGACGAGCAAAGGAGAGAGAGACGGAGATTTGTGTACCTGTTGGGTTTAGAGAGAGAGTGCGCATTTTGGAGAGAGAGAGAGAGAGGGAGGGAAAAATAGCATTTATGTTTGTTGGGATTACACAGGCCTGCTGTTTTGCTCTCTTTTTGAATGTTTTGGGATTTTTTCCCCTCACAAAGTATCAGCTTTTAAAACCCATTTTCTCTATTTGGAGGTTTCTGATTATTTTGCAGAAGATGAAGCAGCTGGATCCACCATTCTAAGTAAAAGAGGTATTTTTGCTCTCCTCTTTACATTACCCTGCCTGGTTTTTCTTTTGTTCTTTATGTACCCATTGTTGGTTGAATAATGATGCTCCCAACCCTCAGAAAAAGCTTGGCTTTGGCAAAACCCCATTCTCTCTATATGCCTCAATTCCTCTTTTCCCTTCCCTTCTCTCTTTCTTCATCTCGCTCTTTCAATGATTCTTCTTCTTCTCTCTCTTTTCCCCCTTTCACTTCTTCCTCCACCTCTGCTTCTCTTCCTTCCATTGTTACTCTTCTCATGGACTATGTTGGCCTCTCAATGGAATCAGCCATGAATGCATCTTCGTGTCTTCTCCACCTTAAAACCACTGAAAAACCCCTCTCTGTAATAAACTTCCTAAAAAACTCTGATTTCAGTGATACCCATATCCAAACTATCATCTGTAAACGTCCCCAGCTTCTTAAAGCCAATGTGGAGAAAACCCTCAAACCCAAATTCAGAGCGTTCCATGATTTGGGTCTTTTGGGGTGCGATCTCGGACACATCATCTCTGCAAATCCAGTCATTCTCACAAAGAGTACTGAGAAACAAATTCTCCCAAAAATTGAGTGCCTCAAGAACTATTTGCACACCAATGAGAAGGTTGTAAGAGCTCTCAAAAGATCTAGTTGGATTCTGATATTTGATATGGAGAAGAGACTAGTACCCAACATAAGGTTATTGGAGAGCTATGGAGTTGAGGACTCACAGTTACATAAATTTCTTTTAAGACAGCCCAGATTCTTTACTATAGAACCAAAACGAATTAAGGAAATTGCAGAGAGGGTGAAGGAAATGGGTTTCAACCCTAATTCGAGGTTGTTTTCTCATGCGATTTTGGCAATGAGTAGTCTGAGCAGGGAGACATGGCAGGGCAAAGTTGAGTTGTGTAAGAATTTTGGGTGGTCCGAAGAGGATGTTATGTGTGCATTTCGAAGGTTTCCATATTTATTCTCTTTGTCTGAGAAGAAATTGACGATGGGTATGGATTATTTCATTAATGTATTAAAATTGGACAAGTTTTATCTTGTTTCGCATCCTGTGCTTTTCTCCCTTAGTTTAGAGGGAAGGGTTATCCCCAGGCACCGAGTCTTGCAAGCTTTGAGATCGAAGAATTTGCTCAAGAAGGATGTCGAATTCACGTCGTTTTGCATAAGAGCAGAAAATGTATTTTTGCAAAGATATGTGTTGAGTTTTGGGAATGAGGCTGAATACTTGTTGAGGGTTTATAAGGGGATCACTTAAAATTGAGGGCTTCTATGTGGTTTTGCCACAGCATTCTTCACCATCAAAGTTGGAAACGAATATTTCAAAAGTAAAAGATCAGTCCACATTAATGGTGAATTGGGGGCCTTGGTCTTAAAGATTAGAAGAATGGGGAGCTTAGTCTTGCAAAAGGTGCTTAGAAGATAGTTTTTAGCTCAATTTTGGTGCATTATATGCATACATAGGTGGCAAATAGCTAAGGATCTTTCACATTGAGGCCCTTTCATCTGATGCACATGATGAAGAAGAGTGCTTTGGCCCTGCTTGCCTTCTCCTTGGCATTGGGGCATTTCGATACCGAAATTTTGCATGCTGGGAAAATGGTGGAAAAACACTCAAAAGCTTGCCTTCTTTTTTTTTGTTTTTTTTCCAGCTTTTTTGTTGTGGGTGGGGTTGGGGCGCTTTGCTTTTTCATCATGCTATTTTACTTTGAAGCGCAATTTCGTTTACAGTAGGATTTTTTGCTCTTTCTCCTTACCCTGGGAAATAGAGGGTGACTCTCATTATGTGAGCTAGGTGAGACTCGAACCATATGGTGGTTTGCGAGTATATTACTATAGTTTTAGGATGTGTTTCCCTCAACCCATCATCTTTTCCCGCCACTTTTTGTGGCCACCGAAGCGATGGTCTCTGGATGAAGGAAGGGCATCTCAGGTTACTATCAATTTAGGTGACTAACTTCTATTTGTCTCGGTTTACTTTACTTGTTTACATTGTCTGATTATTTCAGTGTTTTCTGCTGTGTTTTATTGAATGGAATCTTTTCATCAATCATGTAAAAGAAAAACGGAGGTTTTGCCTTTTATAATAGTAAATCAGGTTTTAGGACACTTTTATGGATAAGAGTATGTAAAATATGAAATCCACGGCCAGGTGGGATTAAGCTGTTGGGTTGGGGTTGAGATCATGATTGCATGAGAACATCCTCTACATGGAAATGTTGGTGCATTTTCTACGGAGATGAGGACATTTTCTTGTGGTTTCGGGGTGGGGTATTGTATCTCCGAATTATGACTACTGCCTTCTTTCTGAACCCTTGGAAATTTTCTTTTGTTTTCTTTTGGGGACAATTTGTTGTGGTTTCTGCAGAGGGATTGTACCTCTGTATTATGACCACCACCTTTTTTCAAAGCTGCATAGGAAAGTTACAACAGTTGCACCCATTTCTTCATCATCTAACCACACTGATCAGTGAAATTTTTCATGGAGCAGCTTTATAAACAGTTCTGAGTAAATACAGCTTCAAAAAAACAGTACTTATAGCCCATCTTTAAGTAGCCACACCTGTGATGAAAGTTCCTCTATTTATAGGGAGAGTTCAGTGTATGCTGGTTCTTACCACTTTTCACAACCTAATTGCTAGTATTGAGAACTAATGATAAACTACAGGAATTCAAGAAACTATAATTGTTGATTATGGTTCATGTACCATAATAAACTGAGTCAGGCATGTAATAAACTGAGAATATAAGAATCAATGTTTGAAACTTGGCAATCTGGATCTGGAATTGCCAGTCCTGATTGGTTTCAATGGGTGGTCAATCAGGGTCCCCTCCCCCAAAATGGCCCCAGTTTTATTTTTCATTAGCTTAAACTGGTTTGACAATTTGGATTGATCGGCCTATCCAGATCAGTGGGTGATCCAAAACACTATGCTGCATTTTGAAGGTTACGTTACATGGATTATGGGTGATCCAAAACACAATTCCTCTTTTCCCTTCTCATGTATTATGTTTCACGTGCATTTGGAAGGTTTCCAAATTTGTTTTTGTCGAAGAAGAAGTTGCAGAGCGTCGTGGAATATTTCACTAACGAAATTAAGTTTGGTATGCTCATATTTCACTAAGAAAATTAAGTTGACAAGAACCATTTGATGTGTAATCCTCGACTTTTTGGGATTAGTTTGGAGGGAAGGGTGATCCTTAGGCACAGACACCACAACCTTTGAGATGCAAAAATTGCTCAAAGGGATGCAGATATAGTATCAGTTTGCAAACAAATGGAAAAGATGTTTTTGCATAAGTTTTCGTACGATTTTGAGAATTTACAGGGAATCTCCGAAAAGATGAGAAAGAGTGGATTTAGATGGGCTGACCATGTGTGGTTCAAACCTAGTACAACTCCGATTCGGAGGTGCAAGTTAGTTCAAATGGAAGGTTTAAAAAGGGCAAAAGTAGGCCCAAAAGGATATGGTTGGAAGTAGTTAAAAGTTTTGGAGACTTATGATCTCACTAAAGGTATGGTCCTTAATAGAGCATAATGACGGACCAAGATTCGTATAGCCGATCTTAAGTAGTTAGGAAAAGGCTTTGACGAAGATGATAGGGGAATTCCCAAAAAATTGGATGGGTCTTAACTTTCAAAATCCGAGATCCATTCTTGTTTCCCTTGCTCTTAAGTTTTCTAGTGTTTCCTTCTTCCTTCTATCTGGTTCTAATGGGGCTTTGTATTTCTTCCACTCAATGAATGACTTCTATTACTTTGTATGCAAGACTAATTGATATGTTATGTTGAATGCGTTTTGTAGCTCATTGGTGAAGATAGATGCCAAATTTTGTTCAACTCTTGACTCGTGAATGGGAATAATAGGCTAAAGGTTTAAAGCAACTCTAATTTTAAGTAGTGCAACTGATGAGAACGGTCTATTGAGATTGTTTTGGGCAAGAACGTGCTCCATCTCATGTCCGGGCGGCGCCTCTTAGTTTGGTGCATTGCGATGATGCTTTGGAGGTCTCTTGCTTGAAGCCTGAATATCCAAAATTCCTAATTTGCTCTTGGTGGATTTTGATGGTTGATATCAAGAAGAGATTACTGCTCATTATAAGGTTAATAATGAATGCACTCGAAGAAATCCGGTGTGATGGAATGAAGTTATTGTTTCGTGGTGTATCATTTTTATTTAATGGAAGGTTGTTATCCATTGGGAAAATAAAGAGATTCATCATTATCATCATCGGAGCTTCATCTCAGCTATTTATGGGAATCATGTTTCGCTATTCCGCTCTATCAAAAATTATATTCTCATTGAGATTATAAGTTACCATTTCTCTTTTCATTATTTTAATCTATGCATTCTCATTGCCTTTTTAGAGTCTTCCTCTTGAATCGAATCGCTCCTCCTAACTGGTGTTAAACTAGATCGACGTTATACATATAGCCAAACTATTAAGTCTATTTTTCCTCTTCTTATTACATATTGGTGCCACAGCTGAATTTTCTTAGATCTTATTGCACACAATGTTTTGCACTCTTGTGGAATATGCCCCCATAGCAAATTTCCAACCGGTTCATATACTATGGATTCACGAAATCTTCCATTTCTCATCGAATGCGCCAAAATTTACGAGTTGAGAGAGTTTCAAGTCTAGAAAGCTTATGGTCTAGTGAAGTCTAGAGGGGTACCATGCTCCCAAATTATAGTCCCTGCCTGTTGGTTGAATCTTGAATATCATTTAGTGCTTCACGGTTGTGTTGTCTCTTCTGATCAGTTGTGCTCCATGGTTTTGCTGGCCCTGAGTGTTCGAAAAACCAGCCGGTTAGATCGGAACCGTTAGGGTTCCGACTCCGGTTAAGCCTGGTTTTGGTGTTCTAACATGTATATGAAATACCCCAAAAAATATCCTGTCCAATATTCGTCGATATCTAGTCGAACCGGCCAATTTTATATTAAACCTGCAGGCTTTTTGGTAAATCGGATTGGTTAGTTTAAAAAATGGATTGTAACATAATATAATGGAGAAATAACGTATAACGTCTGTTATTTTTTATAGGGGTCTTATTTGATGCAGAAGTCACATGTTTCTCTTGATTGAACATTTGATTCCATTTTCCATGCTTTTTCAGCCTTATACAAGTGTTTGTAGCTAATAATTGATCGAAATTTTTGCTTTTCGCCTATAAATCAATCGATTTGAAATCAAAATGGCATCGAAATTCCACTTTCTTGGCTGTTATTTGGGTACGCTTCAAAGTTTGTGATAAATCCGCCAATCTAAAGATTTTGGCCTCTTTTTTTAATTTTTCTACATCAAAATGGAGGGATTTTGTCGATGACAGACATATCAGCACTACTACACTCCTTATTTGATCGAAATCTAGAGATTTCGAGCTCGATTTGAGATTAGGGCTTCATTTGAGTTAGAAGAAAACAATGTTCGTTTTATCCTGAATTTTTTTTATTTTTTTTCCTACTTTTTCTTTCTCTTTTAGTATTTTTCAGACACTATTTTACTGAAATTATTGATTGCATCCAATAAATAAACATATTTGAGAATAAAAACTCAACGAAAGTCAATTTTTCTTGCCCTTTTTTTTTGTGTTCTTCAATGTTTCGAGAAAAATCCGACAAACTACAGATTGTAGCGTTGTTGTTTTATTGTTTCTCGATCAAAATAGGGGGCTTTTGTGGATGGCAGAGATGTTCAGACTATTGAACTCCTAATTTCATTGAAAATCATACATTTGGAGCTCGATTTTAGGGGTTTTTGATAAATTGGTTTTTTAAAAAAAAATTATTTCGCATATAAAACTATGCTTTATGATGAATATGAGAAGTGTTTTTCTTTTTTTTTAATAAAATTATGTTTTTTTTATAAAATTACATTTTTTGATAAAAAAATATATTTTTGGATGAATTATGACAAAAAATAGATTCTTCTATTTTTAATGTACAAAAAACATTCCATGATAATGCTGCTCGATTTTTTTTTGCTCGATTTTTTTAATGTTACAATGCACGATAATATTGCTTGATCTTTTCCTTCAATTTTTTTTCGCTCAATATCTTTAATGACATTTCTTTTGCTCGATTTTTTTTTTTTCTCAATTTTTTGCATGATATGTTTTTTTATATTTTTCTTAAGTGCAAGATATAACCAAAAATATGCATGCTGACAGAGGGATGGTAAATGAACTAAGACTATGTGATGCTCCCGATCTCTAAGATGTCTTCAAGATGTCAATATTATGAAAGGTTGCAGTAACATAAAAATCTTTTTTGATCTCTACTTGAAACCTCTCCTCTCTCTCTATAATTCTATAATTGTATGCCCATACTCTTATATTAGAATAATACGTATTGTAAAACTTGAAACTGGAGTGTGTAAACATATGTGTACTTATATTTTCAACAATAAGAATAATAAGCATAAGAGTTTTTAAGTTTGAAAGTTAAAGTTTAAACTCTTCGCCTTTCTCAAAATTTTCATTGAGTGAACCTTAATAGCAAGACACAACAGTACCTTAGCCCCCCTAGCTACTCTCTTTACTATTAACATTGTTATTTAGACTTTGTAACTCCATCAATTGAATTAATGTTAAATTATAAATTGTTTTGCGTATCTCCATAATATTCATATATTAATTTATATAAAAAGTTGGGTTTCTGGTTCTAACCACTCCCAGCCCCATAATTGCACGCTAAGTTGCTGAACGATGTTTATGGTGATCCAATACTTTGTGTACCCACAGTTATTTGCTACTTCATGTAAAGGGAGGCTGTAGAACTTGGTTGTGAGGAGTGAGAACATGAGGCGTTCTTTTTGCTGTAATTGATGAGAGCTTGAGGCTTGCTTCATGGAAGTTTAGTCTGCCCTTTCCCTAGCTACGCCCTCGATAATTGTAACAAGGTAACGTGGATAGAGAGAGATATAGAGAGAGCAACAATGAATCATAGATGAAACACAATTCGGCACATCGGATTTCTCAGAACCCCTATTTTTTTTACGAAAAGCCATCATTCTGTGGAGCTTCATCTAAAATTTACAATGGTTGAAGCCATTTCTTATCACTTAAGATACATAGATCAGCAAAGTCCTCTTCATTTAGGAGCTGCTAGAAACAAAGCTGCAAATACATACAATATTTCAAAAAAAAGAAATAATTCATCTCAGTGCCACAACTGCGACGAGTTTCAATGCTATTAAAAGAGGACTCTAGTTCATCCTAGTTCTTTCAGCTTTTTTAGAACCCAATCCTCAAGCTTTTCTCTGTACGACGAATAGGCCAATTCTTAAGCACTGAGAAAACCAGAGATAAATTACAGCAACCCAAGAGACTTCAACTGCTGAATGTGTTCTGGAGGGAGCTGCGGAGGGCTCCAATTAGGTTCCATCGCCTCACCATCCACATCCTCCACCACATATTCCTGCAAAAGCCGCCCAAACTCGAAAGTCAATCTTACTTGGTCTACAAATGAATCAAAGCAATTTTTCGAAACATTTCCATTTTGCACAAACTTTGTTGCATGACAAAGTCCTATATGGAATATTGTTATGAGAGAGAGAGAGAACAAAAGGCGAATACAAAAAGGCCTCTGACTCACTTTTGTAAGCATCCTTTTGGCAAGAATATGGTAATGGCGCTGCCAAATCCTCTGCCCCACCATGGTAGCCACGAGCACGCTGTAAAATATCCCTACCACAGTGAAGAGCCCTAAGATGATGATCCCAACAATTAGTAGTATAGGAAGCCCAGCTTCACCAGCACCCCCTAAGCAGGTTCCACATTCCCCTACAGTGCTTGCACAGCTCTCAAAGCAAGTGGCACAATCCGTCCACATGCATATGGTGCCTGGTAAGTGGCAGTCAGCGCAAACTCTGCACAAAAGATACTATGTTTTCATTATATATTCAGCGGCAGTTAAGATAACATAAGAGAAACAGTCAACTGTGGTATACGATGCTCCAAGCAATATCAAACATCTCTTTTGTTGTAGAACACTTGGCAATTTACTATCATTCTCGAGTAGATGTCTCCGTGGGCACACTTTCAATCAATCTCCAGCCATCCGTCAATTGGGGAGTTCATGCAAACTGAGAGTACCATATATATACCATGGTCCATTACACTATGGTATGGTCACCCTAACAAAAAAAAGCATGAACTGCACTCCGCATAGAAGTGGGGTAAAACTAACAGTAGATGCGTGTACATATAAGGGGAGCTATAGAAAGTAGATAATTCCAACTGAAATAATAGTTCAGAAGTGGAGATTCATGATTGCATAAAAGAGCATCTGAGAGAGTTCAAAGAAAAGAAGAGAATCAGGAATCATTTTTTCAATAGCTTAGAACAAGGATCATTAAAAAATAAGCATGAAACGCTAGGACAAGTTATATTCCGAACACTCCGCTTCTCCCTCTCCTCTTCCGGAATAAGCTGCCCCTTGTTCTGGTTCTCAACTACTGGTTCATTTACTTTACCTCCCTGAATATCCAGTTTTGACTCAGCGCTTGTGGAGGTTTTCACTGTGTTTTGAGAACTCTCTAAATGGAAAGATCAATTACATCCAAACTTTTCATAATCCTTTGAGCAAAGTTCCTTTAGAGAGATGTTTTGATGCCGGTCAGGGCTTATTTTCATCTCATCCACTCCCTGTCTGGGACTCCCTCCACTGTACCACAATTACTTTCATCTCATCCACTCCAGAGCCCCTCCCCTTTCTCCTCCCATTAACCACCGGCAAGTCTCCGTTTCCATCCCTCCTCCTACCCTGCTGCCGTCTCAACCTGCTACCACCCCCCTCTGTCCCTATCTCTGATTCCATTAGATGCTTGACTAACCCCCACGCCCCCCCCCCC
>NW_006494904.1:4709849-4731932 GCF_000471905.2 Amborella trichopoda
ACCCCCCCACCACCACACACACACACACACACCCACACCCACACCCACACCTAGCGGTCCTCCAGGCATGCACCCTCCCCCGCCATCCATCATGAAGATTTTGACATGAAACATTAGGGGTTTGGGCAAACCCCAGAAACGTATAAATGTCCTCAACAATGTTTCCTTAGACTCTCTTGCCATCCTGGCTCTAATAGAAACTAAATTCCTCGCCACATGTCTCCCTCCTATTTGTCGAGTCTGAGGGTCAAGACCTTGCCATTGGATGCCCAACGGGCCTTTGGAGGTATCTAGGTAATCTAGGATCCAACCCTCCACAATATCACTTCTTCAACCGTAGGTGCCTTCTCAGCCTCCATCTCCCTTGAGAGAGTGGCCAACGCCTTCCCTTGGAAATTTACAGCTGTATATGGTCTCAATGCTTCCTCTCTCAGACCCCGTTTCTAGGAGGAATCGAATAGGGATGCTCTAGCTTCCCCCCATTGTTGGTTTGGTGGGGATTTCAACATCACCCAATGGTCATTCGAGCGAAACTCCAATTCCTTCATATCCCAATCAATGGCGGACTTTTTTTACCTCATGTTGCGGTTAGAATTACTCAACGTTCCACTACAAGGGGCCTCTTTTACTTGGTCGGACCATTCTGCCAACCCCACCCACTCTAAGTTTGATAGGTACCTCATTTCCTTGGATTGGGATGATGCCTTCCTAAGGACCCATTGACTCGCCCTCCCCAAACCCATATCCAACCACTGCTCAATCTTCCTCGACACCTTCCCTGCCCCTCGCACCTCCAAACCTTTCAGGTTTGAGTTGGCTTAACTAGAGGAACATAATCTTCCCTACCTCATTCACTTCTGGTGGACCTCTTTCTCAAACCAAATCCATAGTTGGGCAGGGTACCACCTCCAAAGAAAGCTTCAGCAGCTCAAGGGTTCCCTTAAAGCCTGGAGTGCTCAACTTTCGGGCAATTTTCGCACCCCAAAAGCATCCCTCCTCCACGATATTCAATAGTGGGATTCCACTGAGGAGCATCGCCCTCTCTCTCGGCTGATGAGAGAATGGCTCGATCCCTTGGCAAAGTTTGAGTTCCAACACTTTCTTAGGAAGGAGGAGATATATTGGTCACAGTGTTCCAGAGTTAAATGGCTTAAACACGGTGATCTCAGCACTGAATTTTTCCACAAAATAGCCAACTAGATGAGGGACAACATCATCACCCAGATTAAAGTTGGGGAAGTAGTGCTCGACCAGGCACCTCAGGTTGAGAATGCCATTATAGACTACTTTCATAACCTTTTTGAGGCTTCCCGGGGGAGCTCAAGACCCACCATGGCAGACCTGATCGTTCAAACCATTCCCCCAAACTTGGCAGCTTGGCTAGAACGCTTCTTCGAGGAGGCCGAGATCCTTAAGGCCATCTTTGACCTTGGCCAAGATAGAGCCCCAGGAACTGACGGATTCACAGTAGTCCTATTTAAAACCTTTTGGGACTCTTTTAGGGGGGATTGCTTCGTCTTCTTCCAAGAATTCCATGCCAGAGGGATCATCCATCGAGCAACGAATTCTACTTTCATCGCACTATATCAATAAAGATAAAAGAGGCCAAAGAACTCAAAGACTTCAAGCTGATTAGTCTCATCAACAGCTCATACAAATACTCTCCAAAGTCATCGCTTCAAGGCTGCAAGAGGTTCTTGGCTGGGTGATCTCTCACCCAGGGAGTTTTCATTAAAGATAGACAAATCCTCGATGGCACCTTTGTAGCAAATGAGGCCATCCATTCTAGGCATCTCGCCAAATCCCCTGGTCTAATCATCAAACTCGACTGAGAGAAACCTACGACCACGTAGACTGGTCCATCCTAAACGAAACCCTTCTTCGTATGGGATTTGGGGCCCGGTGGAGGACCTGGATTAGAGGCCCTTTCTCCATTCTGATCAACAATTCTCCAAAAGGCTTCTTCCCCTCCTCTAGGGGGCTCCGCCAAGGAGCCCCCTCTCCCCATTCTTGTTCGCAATTGATGCTGAAATCTTCAGCAAATTGATCTCGAGAATGTACCAAGCCAGCTTGCTCAAAGGTCTCAAAATCAGCCCTTCAGGTCCACAGATTTCCCACCTACAATATACCGATGACACCCTGCTATTTTGCGAAACCTCCACCGAACAGCTAGAGTCCCTCCACCTCGTCCTCAAAATGTTCGAGATGGGCATGGGCCTAAGGGTGAATATGGCCCAATCAAAGCTGCTCGGTGTGGCTATGGACCCTTCTCTAGTTAGAACTCTAGCCTCTCAATGGGGTTGCTCTTCCGATGGGTTGCCTTCCTCTATTTGGGCCTACCATTATGCCTTGGCAAACCTAGACTCAACCTTTGGAGCCACATTATAGATAAATTCGACTAAAGGTTGGTGGGTTGGAAAGGTAGATTCCTATCATCGGCAGGTCATCTTACCCTCATCAAAACCACCCTCTCTAGCATCCCTATTTTTCAGATGTCTATTCCATATGCCGTCCTCGGTGGCCCAACTCGTGAGTAACTTCCTATGGTTGAGCAATGGGGGTAAGAAAATCCATCTTACTTCATGGCCTAATGTCTGCAAACCCAAGTCCCAAGGGTAAGCTTCTTGGTGGCTTCCTTATACTCATCCTTAGCCCACCCCCAAACCCTCAACCCCCCAGCCATTCCCATTGTGACCGAAGTTGGGCTTCCCTGGTTCCACCAAAAATCCAGTTTTTCAGCTGAATTGTTGCTTCCAAGAGAGCCCTCACAATGGATCTACTGCAAAGGAGGGGGATCCAAATCCCCAACAGGTGCATCATGTGTCTCAAAGAAGAGGAAAGCAACACCCACCTCTATATCCATTGCAAGTTGCCTCTTCCCTTTGGGCTGACCTCCTTCAACTCTTCCATTGGCAGTGGGTAACCCCACCCAATGTTCCGCAACTCTTTCGCATAGCCTTCTCCCCTCCTTGGCCGAAGGCTGGTAGACTGCTGTGGAGGGCCTCAGTGGCTGCCACCTTTTGGGTCATTTGGAATGAAATCAGCGCCAGAATTTTCCGCATCCAACGGTCTACCATAGAAGTATTGACACACAATGATTAAATTCTCAATCATCTTCTGGGCCACCCACAGCAACCTTTTCAAAAACCTTTCCCACTCTGACTTTCTCCATAGCTGGGTTGGGCTACCATTTTGACCTTTAGACCCCACAGAATACCTCGTTCATTGTTTGAAGACCACCTGATGAAGGCCAAATCAAATTAAATTTCGATGGGTGCACTTTCAGCAACCCTGACCCAGCAGGTATAGGAGGGCTATTTCGCAACAAAGACAACACTACTCTATTCTCCTTCTCTCTCTCGATTGGGCATGGGCATTCATATTCCATCACCGCATAAGTAATAGCCCTTCAGGAAGGACTCAAGAAGTATGATCCTTCTTAGCGCCAATCCCTCAGTATCAAAGGCGACTCTGTGTTTCTCCTAGGCCCCAGGCTCAGCCTCCTGGCCTTGGAGACTCAATAATAATTTTGAAGAAATTACAGCTCAATGGGATCTCCCATTTCTCTTGGAGACACAATTGGAGAGAAGCTAATGGCGAACCGACACCCTCGCTAAGGCAGCCGCCTCACTTTCCCAAGCAATTTGCTTACCACGCAAGGAACCGTTTGAGCACACGTTCCCCCATTCAGCTTTGGTTCTTACTATTTTTTGTTGTTAATTTTGAATAAGGCACCTGCCTGTGGGTAGCCTATATTTTTGACTGGAACCCATTTGAGGGTGGCCAACCCCTTCCTTATGTTTCTCCCTTCGTACTTATCTTCATAGAGTTAACGTATTCAAAAAAAAAAAAAGACTAAGCATTTAATGGAGCGAGCAGTTGACAATCTAAGGCATGGTCGCCAAATCCTCGTCATAACACAATAAGGGTTAAAAAATGCCATCCATTATTATTACATACAAGTATAGAATATGACCATTTACTTTTGGTGCAAAGAGGTTATAACTACCACTAGCTGTTGGATGTCAAATCGGATGGCATGGAGACTACCATTAATGGGCGCAAAGTCCAAAAGAAAGCTTTTCGAGACCCATGACATACCCCTTGCTGTTGAATTTCACACCTTACAGAAAGGGTTAATTGTGATCTCCTCGTAATATAGGTAAATCGTCCTGTAGTATACAGTCCCTTATTTTCGAAAAATATATTTTGTGGCATGTTAGTAAGTTATACAAGGCATGCAGTGAAACTCTTATTGCATGACCATTTGAAACCAAGCACCAAACAACAGACGGCCAAGGAACAAAAGAAACTGTTAATCAGTTCAAATAAGTAAACGGAGAAAACCTTACCCAGGATGGCAGCAACAAAGGCACAGTTCTCGACATGGTTGGGCGAGGTCATTCCGCACTCGTCTATCATAACAAGTTATAAAGCATCCAGATAACCCGAGAAAAAAGAAAAACAATAAAGCCCCTGCATCAATGCAAGAATCAACATAAAACATTATATCAGAACCACCAAAGACAGGAGAGAAACAACGAGGCTAAAGAATAAAATGCCTCAAAAGCAGTCAAAGTTAGGAACTCGAGCATCACTGTCATATGCAAGATGCAATCCTATTTGTAGCACATGTCAGCTCATCAAGAAGGCCCTCGGAACCCAAGCCAAAGCCAGACAAAAGTCAACAACAGAAGGTCAGGGAGTCTTGAGGAGTTGCTAGCTGACTGTTTGAAACCTAAATGCCAGAATGGCATACAAAACCATAATTTAAATAAACCAAATATTGAATGGAACAATGTGCCTCAGTATGACTAGATGGATCTGATTTGTTTTTTTTTTTGAGGAAGTAGGTGGATCTGATTTGTTTTCATGGCAGAATATCAAAAATATTTAGTATAGCAGTTGTGTTCCTTTGGCTGAAATGGGTGCCAAGGGAGGTAGATAGGAGGCAGTAGTACAATAAATATACACCTGCAATTACTTGAGAAAAGTGGTCGTTATTAAGGGAATAAACAGGCAAGGACTTGTGTAAAACTTAAGATTTTTTGCCTAAAATTTCAATGATCATGCACTCATGCTCAATGGTTTCCATCACAGGAATTAGGAAGATCCATTACAGTGACTAGGAGCGGATCATAAAATCATCCATAGACTTCACTATCTACTATGGGCCATAACACCTAGGGCCCATTTGGGTGCCTAGAGAAGCCTGTCCTGGGGATAGGCTTTTCCTGGAATTGGCTTCTCCTGGAATTGGCTTGTCCCTCGAATAGGGGTGTCTGCTGTTTGGATAGCACCTAATAGGAAACATGGAAAATGCCTGTCCACTGTTTGGATTGCCTAGAAGATGTGAATCCATGGAAATTCAGTTGCAGTTTTAGTTTTTTACCCTACATTTAATTTTATACTAATTAAATTCTCACATTCATTACAAACTTCGATATTATTTTTACCCTACTAGAATACATTTTTTATAAATTATTTGACATAGCAAATGTATAATACAACCCTAAAGACATCATCATCTCCATTTATAGGCACATCACTAACCAAATCACTAAAGACATACAAAGGACTTGTCCCCATATCATCATAAAGCACACCAAGGCCTTCAAATGCCAAAGCAAGAGTATGCCAAGACGACACTTCCTGTGATGTAATAGGAACATAAGGGACACACATATAAGAGTATGTATCTATAACCAATTTTCTTGTATAAAAGGTATGCAGAAGCTCAAGCAAATGAACTAGGTTCAAGCAACTGAACAAATAATTTAGTGGATAATAAGTTCGCAGCTTTGTAAAAACCAACTAACTCAAAAGCTATACAGATGTCCAGCTTCCAGTAGACATATTATGGCCTTCTTAGGTATGTTGGGTCCGTTTGAAAGTACATAACTCCTCATCTCAAAGTTTTGCTTGCCTACATAAAATGTGTTGAAGCCTGTTTCTACTTTTTTTTACCATGGATTTTCTTTAGATTCATCATCAGATTACTTTGTACTACACTTTATTTCATGTTTCACTGCCAGTCCTCAATGGTTCTTCCCTAAATTGCCTGTGTTCAAAGGAAAAGCAAAAGTAACAGTTGCAGAGAGAAGCAAGCTTTCTCAGCGGTCTGTAATTTAGGCCTTCACAAAAAAGAGCTTCGTCGCAAAGAGAGAGACTTGCATAGAGGAGCAAGCTTTCGTCTTTTTTAGGGCTTCGTCACAGAGAGAGATTTTAGGGCTTCCTGGATTCTCTGTGATTAGGGCTTCTCTGGTGATTTAGGGCTTCTCAAGGGATTCTCTGTGAAGGCTTCATCGCAGAGAATGGGCTTTCTCTAGGCTTCGTCTCTGGTCTCTGTGAGGGCTTCGTCACAGGGTATGGCTTTTGTTTTGGGCGGACCTCAAAAACGTCTTGAGAAAATTACATTGGAGTGTAAAATTTCGAGTCCTCAGGGATTAGCTTATGCCAAAAAAAAAAAGGATTGGGCTATTCCACCTTTTTAGGTGGAATTAGCAAATCCACCTTTTTTAGGGGAAAAAATGGATAGGGTAATTCGTGGGACTATGTAATCCACGCCATATGTGCTACCCAAACGGTGGAAAAGGCCCGAAATGTTGGGTAACCTTCTTCCAAAGAGCCCAATCCAGGTTGCCAAACGGGCCCTTACGGTAGTTTTAGTATTTTTCATGGCATCCTCAACTTTGACCTTCACTTCCTGTGTGTGAGTTTTTGTGTGCATGTGCATGAATGTGCGTGCCTGTCATATAATATTTTGATTAAATTCAATCAACTGGCTATGGGAATAATGACTAACAATCAAAAAACAAATCATGACTCACAAAAAGAATTTATAGAGAAAAAAAACAGTGGGTTGACTCATATCCTGAGCTTAGAATGGAAGGAAACATCGCACCAAATATTACAGATCTTAAAATACTAAATAATAGTCACAAGCAAAACATTTGTTTCCACTATAGGGAACCAGAAAAATGAAATATGGTGATACGAAGATGTACTGAACAAAAGACAAACATTAATGAGGTCCTAATAACTGATAACTAAAATAAGCATGCATATGGATGGAAGTTCAGTAACTGCCACAAACAAGCAATTAGGAACTTAAATCACTTTTTTACTATAGGGCACCAGAAAGATGAAATACTTGGTTAGGAAGATGTACTGAACAAAAGACAAATGTTAATGAGGTAAGCATGCATATAGAAGTTCAGTAACAGCCACAAACTAGCAAATGGAAACTTAAATCACTTCAGCTTCAATAGTGCTGAAAATATCCTCCCTTTATGAAAAATGCATCATGCATTTGCATACTAGAAGCACAAACTATGCCAACAAAAGGGTGGCCTGATGTACAATCAAATATTAAGAGAGTATAATTTAGATTGGGTTTCCAAAAATTACCGCATATATAGTAAAAACTAACTTTACTATCAAAACCCCAGGCCAACCGTAGCCAATAGTTCTGATAATTGTCAATTAAATACACCAAGTAAGCCAATGAAGCAATTACCTGCAAGTAACAATACAAGAATGAATTGCTTCAGATAGAACCCAATTAAATTTAAAAACTTGAGGCAACTACCTTGTGTTGACAGCAAACAAACATCAAAAAGGAGCAAAAAATAGAAAAGAGCAAGATTCGTATAGTATCCAGACTCTCTAGCAAACTTGGATAATTGAGCCCAAGAAAATATCACTCCTTCAACAAAGAAATCATTGTATTACTCCGAGTTTGAACCATTGATTTCTTTCAAGCAAACCAGATGCATGCCACTACCAAAGCCCAAGGGACAATGACAATGCGTGTAATCACATATAAGTTATGCTTGAATGGAATGGTATACATGAGATGAAAGGTACCTTAACCAATAAACAAATTATATCTGATTAATATCATATCTGATTTATAGCATTGTGAATTAGTGACTCACAGTATAAAGCATACCTAAAAGCAAATGCCCTGAAGTCCCCAAACACTTTCTCATGAATAATGGTTTTTGAGAGCATTGATTTAAATCAAAAAGCTCAAAATATCGTCAAAGTGGTCTAACTCAAACCTTGATTTATAGGGTGTTATCTCCTCAGGATACATTAAAATCAACAAAAGGTTGGAAGGGGCCCTACAGCATTCTGTTGCAACATTCCTATCTTCGTAGGTTTTGAAGCTATTAAGCATCTTTCTGCCAATGAGAGGTTCACCAACCCAACTTCCAAAAAAAAATTTATTGAAGCAAGAGAGTGCTGACTGTGCAATTCATCCCTAGGTTTCAAAATGTAACTGAATTTTAAAAAACCATTTAAAGCAAAGAATCAATAACTTACAAGTTGGACAGCAGCAAAAATAAACATTATATCACGAGTAACAAAAAAGCGAAACTTCAATGTTCGCCACTTTCTATCAGCAGGAACATGCACTCTCAAGTGGTAAGGAGACTTGCAAGTTGTACAATGCGCAAAAGCAAAGCCTTCCTGCAGGAAATAAGACCATAAAGATCAACTCAGGTTATTAAAATCACATCTCCGGCACATTCGATTAAAAGAAATCATGAGAAAAAGCTAAAAATTAAACATAAGAAGAAAAGAGAAGGGGACGCAATAAAGCAAGAACTGTCAACAAGTGTGCCCAAGCCCGCACACACATTAATGAATTAGACTCAACACAACTTGAATCCATATTTTACACACACTTGCACACACATGCACATGCACAAACAATTAGGTGTATAGGTGAGTGTAGAAATGATGATGTGCTCCTCCAAAGGAACACCTATTGGTGCTACCCCACCTCATAAACCATATTTGAGGTGTGTGAAGAACCCAAGAATGACAAACATGAAGCAACACATGATTTTGAGTTCAAAACTATACCCTGTTAATGGAAGATTCAACAAGGAAGAAATTTTAAGTAATTTTAAGTAAAACTTAACTAATTAGAGCCCTACATAACAACCTAAGCTAAAATACACCTCCATTATGAAAGCATATCCCCTGAGAAAGAATTAAGCCTTGATATTTATCATACTAAAATAAAAAAGTAAGCAAATGAAATTATTGTACAATATATGGAAATACATGTGATATGTATGCGCTTGCACATACCTTTATGGCTCGCCAATGATCCAAGCACTCACGATGGACATACTTCGAAGTTCCTTTGCACTTACATGGGGCGATGAAATCTCTTCCTGGAGAAAAAATTGCCATATGTTTTAAACATCTTCAAAGGAGCAATGAAATATGCATAAACAGGCTCTTTTTTCATTATGATGTGCACATCCTTCCATTCCATCATATAGGATAAAGTCAAAGAACACGTAAAGTTAAAATGCATCCACCTTCCCTAAAACAGGAAAAAATGACTAGATCATGGAGAAAAGCGCTCCACAAGCCTTGAAAACATCATCGCCCAACAGTTACAACAATAGACCAACATGGTAATAAGTCCTCACTCACTAGCCAAATCAAGGTATGCTTCTAAGCAAAGAGACTAGCATCCATTGGAGAAGTAGCAAAATAAGTGATGTAGGGAAAAATAACAATAACAATAACAAATAATAAATAATAAATAATACAAATAAAAAGTTCAGAGATTAGACCCACTCTCTAGGTCTGTAAGGGAGCCCACCCCAAGATTTTTCCACAAGATCAAACTCTTTCTTTATTCTCCGATCACTATCTTTACAAAAAATGGACTTCTTCCCTTTAAATACAAACTAAAAAGAATAATAAATAAAAATAAAAAATTAAACTCCATCGCTCGCTTATCTCTTAAAAACAAGTTTAACATATCTTAACCAACCAAACATGCTAATCCCTACCTATATCCATCTTTTTAAAAATAAAAATAAAAAATAAACTTCCAATTCTACCCCTTGAATCTCTACAGCTAAAAAAGACAAGAATAACACTAAAGAAAACTAAAAATTCAAATAACATATTTTCTAAGTCCTAGAAAATATGAATATAAAAGTATTAAAAATTTATTTTTTATTTGCATGATTCTCTCAAGATTGCAAGAAGCTCAACCTCGAGCTCATTGAACTCAAATATTTTAGAGGTCTTCTAAAAAGTTAATCATGCAGTCCCAACTTTCTTTTGGGTATTTTTTCTTATCCAAATAAACAATTGATCTAACACAATCTGTAGTGAAACTCTGAGATACAAAACCCTGGAATACCAAACTGAATCTTGATTTATCCTTCAGGCTCACAGGGTTGGATTTCAGACATTACATCCCACATGTCTCCTTCTTTATCATTGATTTTCAAAACTTCTTGTGATTTTGGGTAATTGACGTCTTCTTTTCCATTGAGATCTACCCCTTCATGTTCATTTTACTCTTGTTGTAATCTACCAAGTCGATCTTGTAGATATTGTCGTATCACCTTGCGAAGGTCTTCCATATGTCTCTGAAATTGGTGATCCAATTGCTCAAGTATTTGATCAAATCGATCCAAACACTTCATGTGTATGGATCTTTGATTTCAAGGTTCTAGTACCAACTAATGCAAGGAAAAATAATAATAAACACAAATAAAAAATACAAATAAAAGTTGAGAGATTATACCCTCTCTGGGTTTGCAAAGGAGTCCACTCCAAAATCTTTTCACAAGATCAAACTCTTTCTTTATTCTTCAATCACTCTCTTTACAAAAAAGGGACCTCTTCCCTTTAAATACAAACTAAAAGGCATAATAAATAAAAATAAAATGAAAATAGAAAAATAAACTCTTTCTATACCAATTTGATGCTGAGGAAAATTAATAATAAAATAAAAAAATAAAAAATTGAGTGATTATACCCTCTCTGGGTTTGCAAGGGAGTCCACCCCAATATCTTTTCACAATATTAAACTCTTTCTCTATTCTCCAATAACCCTTATCTCTTAAAAACAAGTATAATATATCCTAACCAACCCAACCAGACTAATCCCTATCCATATCCATCTATAAAAAAAACTAACTAAACTAAACTTCTAATTCTACCCCTTAAATCTGTACAACTAAAAAATATGAGAATAACCCTAAAGAAAAATAAAAATCCAAATAACATATTTTCTAAGTCCTAGAAAATATAAACATTAAAACATTTAGAACAATTTATTTTTTTATTTGCATCAGAAGATCCGTTGTCCTCAAGGAATGCTCAAATAAGTAAATGCTTATCAATTCATCAACGTGGCCAATAAAACTATTCCTGATGACATTTTAGCTCTGAAAGGAAAAATAGATTCTACTAATATAAAATTTCAAAAAAATAAAATAAATAAATAAATAAATTTTTTGCATTTTGAGAAAGTTTGCTTATCTATATTAGCTCGCAATGCTTCCACTAACTCTCAGACAATTCTTCATTGTATGGGTGTAACATCACAACCTCACCTACATGTAAATGCTGCAGAAAATAACGATCTTTGGAAGAAATCAAAGATGTTCGCCAAATAGCTAGATAAAAATTTTGCAAAGTTAATGACAGAAAGAAGAATGTTGGTCCAATTTTGTTATAACCTATATCTATATAATTTTTAAAAGTCAACAACAATTGGTCAACATTAGCATCTTACTGAATCCAATATCAACCACACTATAATTTAGAGTTTTATCGTCCAAAGAATACTGATTTCATTGATTCATGTTGGTTTGATTGTTGTAATAGAGGATTTTTGTCAATTGATAGGTCATTATGGCAATTTTATGAAGCAATGATACTTTATGAGGATAAGATTCATAGCAATATACATCTATATAAATGTTCAACATAATTTCGCAAACATCAAAAGAAGAAGCCCCTATCAGATCATTTAAAAAATAACAATAAATGTAATGCATGTATAATGCCCACAACCTGGCAGTATGGAGGTCCATGATTAGTCGACATGGAAAGCTTCTTCTTTTTTTTGACATGTAAAGTGATGTGCACTAGCGAGATTCAAATCCAAAATTAGTCTACATAGAAAGTTGCAGGTTCAAGTCGATCAATCTCGCATTTGGGAGTTTGCAGATCAAAGTGCCACAAACAAGTGCAGTCATTCAGAGCGTGGCAGTGGCAGATAAATTACCTGCACCTGATTTAATTAATTTACAAACATCAAATGCCAATAAATTTGCCAGTGTGGTGAGTTTGCTACCAACTTCGAAGGATGGTGAACTCTAACCAGATAAAACCAGATAAATAATAAGCAAGTAATTTAATAATTTCACAGGTATTCTGACTATGCCACCACGTTCACTTCCAGTGAGAAACTAAATCAAGCAGAATTGCTCATCTCATATGTACATTTTTTTTTATGCTGTTAACTGTTCTCATATGTACAATTTAAAACCAAATTTTCGTACCTACCCCATGAAATGGAAGTTAAAAAAACTTAACTAGGTTTTAGGTCAAACAATCAGTAAACAATTACAATTTCAACACAATATCTATCAAACTTCCAATGGGAAACCATAAAATTCCCAATAAATAAGAACATTAGATAAACCAATAAGAAAAACACTATAACTACTCATAAAAAGGGAAAATATGATTGCGAGTACCATCAGTTTCGAGGCAAATTCTGCATTGATTTTGTTCTCCAGGTCCAGCTTCGAGGTCAATCGAGTCCCTCTCCATTTGAATTCCAGATTCAGGGAGAACAGGTGGAGATATGAGAGGAGAAGAACTCAAAGGATCCGACATTGTTTTGCAGAAATCGCAAAAAATCAAAGTTTTAGAAGGGGCAAAAAAGAGAAGTTTTACAGTAATTCGATAGAATTACCTTCTGCAGAGGCCCAAATAAACCCTAGCAAAGACAGGTGGAGATATGAGAGGATAAGAAATCAAAGCATCGGCCATTTTTTGTTGCAAAATTTTGCAGCAAACAATCTAAAAGAGGAACAGGGGAAAATTACGTTGATTTTAATGAATTATCGGCTGGTAAAGACCAGAGAAACCCGAGCAAAGGCTATGCAAACCTAGCCATGGGTTTCTCTCTGTCTCGTCTCCCCTCTCTCTCTTCTTTGTAAAACTGATGAAATGACCGTCGAGGAACAAAGAGTGAGAAATACCCCCTAAATATATGTGGACTTCTATCTTGTCTAAAAGTCCTGTGATATAATATAACTTACCCCAAAAAAACACAAAGTCCTGTGATATGAACAGTAAACTGCGATAAATTGGAAGAAACGTCGTTGGGATCGTCAACCCCTCCCAATCAAACAATTAAAAGTAAAACACTATTTATTTTTAATGCAAGGTGGTTATAATTCTTCATATCCGTGGGATTTTAAATCAAGTGGTAATAAGTGTGTTATTGATTAAGTTAAAAGTTTAAAATAAATTATTTCTCAAACTTCATCAAATTTGATATTTAAACGCGAGGAATGACCTTGCCTCCTTGTAATAATAGTAAATGGCCTCATACTATACAATTCCAAATTCCCAATACAAGATGTAGTTTTTGGTGGCAACTTACTGGATATCCTACGATGACTTAAAAAAAAATTTACCCTTTTGATGCTAAATGTTAAA
Source organism: Amborella trichopoda (assembly GCF_000471905.2). The sequence continues at coordinate 4,723,365 of NW_006494904.1, forward strand.
GTTTCAAATCTATAGACATTTTAAAATCTTAAAAATTAGGCGATCCATATAACATGGTAGAAGATAACCTATTTTTACAACTTGAAATTCTTTTTTGTTTTCATATCCATTCATATTGATGTCAAGATGATCAATTCAAAGGTTTTTTAGCCTCTGAACAACCTTGTCCTATGGGTTTTTTATATGTACCTTATTTCTATAATATAAAGTGGGCACCTTATATAAACATTTTTTCATTATTTTATATATACAGATTGGTTATTTTTAAAAATATTATTTCAATCACTTACCCAAAAAATATTATTATTTTTTCAATATGGTTCCTGATTTCAAAGGTATAATTGGGTCGGATGGAGTTAGAACGGTTTCTACTTGGACCGGGACCGCTGGGTCTGTCACACCCCAAGAAATTTCAATACAAATATTCTTGAGATGTGACAATCCAAAACATATATACATCTCTTAATAGGACAAATTTACAGTGGCGAGGTCGTACAAAGTAAATAAAGAAAGCTAGCACAACAACAACATCTTCCAAGGTTGATCTTGACTAGCACTTAAAATGAATCCGCAGTTATCCTGAAAAATATTTACCATAGTTTGATGAGTTTGGCTACTCAGTAAGTGATCATCATAATCCTAAAAATAATCATGATTGAGAGATATCAATATTTTCAAAAAGGAGATCTATTAACAGAAATACATCAACAGTTTCACTTTCAATAAATGCATAATTAAGTATAATCCAAATAATTGAAATGCATATAACACTTTAGTGGCAATGCATAATTCAAAAGATTTCACAAAATACCCTACTGGCGTCCCAAGTAGGTCACCTATATACCCCATCAGCGTCCTGATGGGTCCACTTAATCCTTATCGGCGTCTCAAATATGTCCACTTAATCCCTGCAGGTCCACTTATATCTCACAGGCATACCGGATGAGTCCACTTAATCCCTACAGACGTCCCGGATAGGTCCACTTATACCTCACCGACGAACCGGATGAGTCCACTTGCATACTTAAATTATTTCTAAATCTCTTTCAACATTCGAAAGCAACAAATATCATGTACTCAACATATCACTAAAATCATTAATATGAATTTCACTGAAACCATTAATAACAGTCACTTTCAATAACATTTCAAAAATAACCAATCCAATATTTTGGGCTCAAATTTAGAAAGGTAGCAGTTCGTAAAGACATTCTAACATAATTGCCAGTTTAATATGTATAAAAAAACTCTTATAGAATTTCAAGAATACGGAATTATCACAATTTATGAGATGTCAATTTGTAATTAAACATTTCACAATAATGCTATAATCAATTGTAAAAATATCAATTTTCAAATAATAAGACAGTCATTGCACATGAAATTTACAATGTCTAAATATTAAAAAAAAGTAGAAAGAAATCTCACAATTTTACTAACAGCAGAAATATCATATTTATTTCTAAAATTTTCTAACAATAAACAAGAAAAATAAATAAATAAATTTATTTCTAAGAATTTACAGCATTTAAAATTTATAATATTATAATTTTATTAAAAAATTTATTTTTCAAAATAATGAGGTCACTTGCACATAAAATTTATTGCGCCTAAAATTAACGATAATAAGCATAAATAATTATTTCATTTCATTTTTAAAAAGAACGGATTATTTTTCAAGATAATGAAGTCACTTACACACAAAACTTATAAAATAAAGATCCTGGACGGAAATATCACTATTTATTAAAAACAGACTATTTTTCAAGAAGACGATGTCACTTACACACAAATATTTGAGAAGGAGCTTCCGATAAAAATTCAGCTAGAGAGAGAAGTTCACTGTGTTTCGATCAGAGAGAAAAATCTCACAAGTTTTCTAAGGTAGGAGTCCTCACCTCTCTGAATTTAAATTCTACTAATATATTATTTTATTCTTTTATTACGTTACAGGTGTGAGCGTTAGCTTACGCTTTAAACGCCTAAAGCCCACGTCTTTTAGTGGACGTGGCAAGAGTAAGGAAGCAACAAAGCTTTTAAACCAAAAGCTTTTAAAAGTAACGATGGTCCCTAAGGGCCATCATGTTCAAACGAATTGTCATATATTTAAAAGTTTTTTTTTTTTTTTTAAAGTTTAAGATTGTTACATTCTTCCCCCTTAAAGAAATTTAGTCATTTAAATTTATGTACATGATTACTGAAAAAGATAGGGATATTTTTTTCTGATATCGTCTTCTCGTTCCCAAGTCGACTCTTCTCTTGAATAGTACTGCCATAATACACGGACTAAAGGAATCTCCTTCTTGTACAACACTTGCACCCTTCTATCCAGTATCAAAATTGACTGCTCAATGAAGGATAGGTCTTTCCTGATCGGTAAAGGTTCATATTTCAATATATGAGATGGGTCGGGCTGATATTTTCGTAATGAATATACATGACAGACATTATGGACATTTGTCAATTCGAGTGGTAAGGCAAGTCTATAAGCGACACCTCCAATTCTTTCCAAGATTTCAAATGGTCTGATATAGCGTGGGCTCAGCTTTCCTTTCTTGCCGAATCTCATAATGCCTTTTATTGGTGAGATTTTTAGGAAAACTCGATCACCTTCCTCAAATTCAAGATCTCTCCGTCGATTATCGGCATAACTCTTTTACCGACTCTGAGCTGTCTTGAGCTTTTCACGAATTAATGCTATTTTATATGTGGTTATCTGGACAATTTCTGGCCCCAAAAGCTTTATTTCACCAACTTCGTCCCAACAGATGGCTGATCTGCATTTCCTTTCATACAGGGCTTTATATGGTGCCATCTGAATACTGACTTGGAAGCTATTATTATAAGCAAACTCAATCAGGGGTAAATGGTCTTCCCAGTTTCCTGTAAAGTCAATAACACAGGCCCTTAGCATATCTTCCAAAGTTTGGATGGTCCTCTCCTATTGTCCATCAGTTTGGGGATGAAAGGCAGTGCTAAAGGTGAGTCTCGTTCCCATGGTTGACTATAGCCTAGCCCAAAATTTAGAAGTAAATCGAGTATCCTTGTCCGATACAATACTGACCGAATTTCCATGCAACCGCACTATTTTCTTAATGTCCAACTGGGCTAGTCGATCCAAAGTGTATGTCGTGCGAATTAACAGAAAATGGTAGCTTTGGCCAGCCGGTCTACAATGACCCAAATGCTATCATGTCTTCAATTTGTTCTAGGCAAGCCAGAGATAAAATCCATAGAGATGTGCTTCCACTTCCACTCTGGCACGGGTAAAGACTGCAACAACCTAACGGGCCTTTGATGTTTAGCTTTTACTCGCTGGCATGTTAAGCACTTAGATACAAATAATGCTACCTCTTTTTTCATATTATTCCACTAACAGGTTTTTTTCAGGTCTTGATACATTTTAATACTTCCAGGATGTATCGTATAACGAGAGTGATGTGCTTCTTCCAAAATAGCTTTCTTCACACTCTCATCATTCGAGACACAAACCCGACCTTTGAATCTTAGCAAATCCTAACTATATATCGAGAATTCTTCCAAAATAGCTTTCTTCACACTCTCATCATTCGGGACACAAACCCGACCTTTGAATCTTAACAAATCCTCACTACATATAGAGAATTCATCTCTTTTTCCTTACTTCACTTATTCTATAATTGTTATAAGCTAAGGGTCTTTCTTTTGTGTTGATCGGATCTGTTGGATTAATTGAGGTTCTGCCTTAATGTTGGCAATCATACTTACCACACCATTAATGGACGGAGTCGGATGCCAATCCACTATTTCCTCTAACAATCTTATTTCTTGGATCATTAGATGAGCTAAGACTCCCGTAGATTTTCTATTTAGAGCGTCAGCCACAACGTTAGCTTTTCCTGAATGATAATGGATTGTACAATCATAATCTTTTAATAAATCCATCCATCTTATCTGTCGCATATTCAAATCCTTCTGAGATAAGAGGTATTTCAAGCTCTTATGATCTGTGTATATTTCGAATTGCTCACCATATAGATAATCCCTCCACATTTTCAAAGCGAATACTATTGCAGCCCGCTCCAAGTCATGAATTGGATATTTTTTTCTCATATTCTTTCAACTGTTTGGATGTATGTGCCACTACCTTCCCATATTGCATTCATACACAACCCAAGCTTTTATATGAAGCATCATTATAAATCACAAATCTCACACTCCCCTCAATAATAGTTAAAATAGGTGCTGAAGTTAATCGAACTTTTAGTTCTTGAAAACTCTCATCACATTCACTTGTCCACTCAAATTTGACATTTTTCTGTGTCAATCGAGTCAATGGGGTTGCGATTCGAGAAAATCCTTTTATAAATTTTCTGTAATATCCTGCCAACCCTAAAAAGCTTCGAACTTCAGTCACATTACTTGGTTGTTTCCAATTAACAATGGCTTCAACCTTTGAGAGATCAACTGATAAACATTCATTCGATATGACTTATCCTAAAAATGTCACTTGTTCAAGCCAAAATTCACATTTACTAAGTTTGGCATACAATTTATTTTCTCTTAATATTTGCAATACCATTCTTATCTCTTAATATTTGCAATACCATTCTTACATGCTGCTCATGTTCTTTCTAATTCTTGAACTAAATTAAAATATCGTCAATGAATACCACATTAAATTTATCCAAAAAAGGCTTAAAGACCCGATTCATCAAATCCATAAATGCAGCCGGTGCATCGGTTAATCCAAAAGGCATGACTAAAAATTTATAATGCCCATACCTTGTTCTGAAAGCTGTATTGAGAACATCTTCACTTTTAATCTTAAGCTGATGGTATCCAGATCTAAGATCAATTTTGAAAATACTTGTGATCCTTGTAAATGATCAAATAAATCACCAATTCTAGGTAATGGATACTTATTTTTCACTGTCACCTATAATCGATACACAATCTCATGGTCCCATCTTTCGTTTTAACAAACAGTACTGGAGCACCCTAAGGTGACACACTGGGCCTGATAAAACCTGTATCTAATAATTCTTCCAATTGTTGTTTAAGTTCCTTAAGTTTTGCAGGTGCCATTCTGTAAGGTGCCTTAAAAATTGGTGCTACCCCTGGCAATAATTCAATACGTAATTCAATTTCCCTATCAGGCGGTAATCCTGGCAATTCTTCCGAAAAAACATCGAGAAATTCTCTGATAACCGGAATGGTATCCAAATTTATCTCTTCCTTCTTATCTTCTTTGATATAGGCAAGAAAGCCTTGACACCCTTTTCGATTAGCTCGAATACAGGAGATTAAATATGATGGGGAGTCTTCTTTGATGCCGTGGAAGTGAAATACTGGTTCATTCGGAATACTAAAGGTAATCATTTTCTTGTAATAATCAATACTTGCATGGTATGCAGAAAGACAATCCATGCCTAAGATTACATCAAAATCTTGAATTTCTAAGAGTACTAAATCAACCAACAGTTCATTTTCTTCTATCTTTATTATACATGATTTGTACACTATATTGATGTCAATTGAATTTTTCATCAGTGTGGCTACCTCTAGAATGTATTCTAATTATTCTGGTTCTACCTTTAAGTGGCATGTAAAATGTGGTGACACAAATGAATGAGTAGATCCAGGATCAATCAAAACATGAGCTGCTTTTTGGAAGATAATAAGAGTACCTTGGATCACTGATTTTGAGACCTGAGCGTCTTGCTCGATGATCGCAAATACTCTTTCCTTCATCTGGCAATAATTCAATACATAATTCAATTTCCCTATCAGGCGGTAATCCTGGCAATTCTTCCGAAAAAACATCGAGAAATTCTCGGATAACCGGAATGGTATCCAAATTTATCTCTTCCTTCCTATCTTCTTTGATATAGGCAAGAAAGCCTTGACACCCTTTTCGATTAGCTCGAATACAGGAGATTAAATATGATGGGGAGTCTTCTTTGATGCCGTGGAAGTGAAATACTGGTTCATTCGGAATACTAAAGGTAATCATTTTCTTGTAATAATCAATACTTGCATGGTATGCAGAAAGACAATCCATGCCTAAGATTACATCAAAATTTTGAATTTCTAAGAGTACTAAATCAACCAACAGTTCATTTTCTTCTATCTTTATTATACATGATTTGTACACTATATTGATGTCAATTGAATTTTTCATCAGTGTGGCTACCTCTAGAATGTATTCTAATTATTCTGGTTCTACCTTTAAGTGGCATGCAAAATGTGGTGACACAAATGAATGAGTAGATCCAGGATCAATCAAAACATGAGCTGCTTTTTGGAAGATAATAAGAGTACCTTGGATCACTGATTTTGAGACCTGAGCGTCTTGCTCGATGATCGCAAATACTCTTCCCTTCATCTGAGGCTTTTGAGCTATCTCTCCTTGCTTTAGAGGTTGTTGCATCTGCAAGCTAGGACATTGTCTAATCTGGTGCCCCAATTTTCCACATTTAAAACAAGCTCCGGTATTTCAATAACAAGGGCTGGATCCGTGGTTTTTCCCACATTTTTTACATGGTTCTATTGGGCTTTGAAGTGGTAATGGCCTTAGCTTCTTGTTTGGCCTTTCAAACTGTTGTCGATTAGATGATGCGGGTCTAACATGGCTTTTCTGATTTTTCGTCTTTTGGTAATTTTCGAAATCTTTTTCGACAATTTGGGCTCGATCCACTATTTCAGCATAAGTTTTTAATTTCAAGACTGATATCCTGCTTCTGATAGCTGGCCTGAGACCCCTTTCAATTTTGTTCACCTTTCTTGCCTCATTGTTAATCATATGTGGTGCAAACCTGGCCAATTTAGTAAACTTGGCCTCGTACTATGGTACTGTCCGATTTCCTTGAATTAATTCCAAAAATTCCATTTCTTTTTGGTCTCGAATAAATCTGGGAAATAATTTTCATTAAATGCATCTAGAAATACTTCCCAAGTCAAGGGTTTATTTTCTTTGACCAATACTCCTTTTGCCATTCACCACCAGTGTTGTGCTTCACTTTCTAACATAAAAACTGCCAAGGCCACTTTCTTATCATCAGGACATTCCATTACCTCGAATATTTTCTCCAATTGCATAATCTATCCCTCGGCTTCCAGTGGGTTTAAAGCACCCTTAAAAGAAGGTGGGTTCAATTTCTTAAATTGATCGATATTACTCCCACCATTTTTCCGTAACTGACTGCCTGGGTGGATTGTTGTTTTTCATCTAATGTTTCATTAGAGCAACCATATTTTCCAATGCTTTGTGAATTCCTTCCATAATAGCTTCAGCTATTATGAATCTTAACTTCGTTCCGGTCTGTATACGCAATAAATGTGATTTTAAGTACATTCTTTTTAAATTTCCTAATAATCTTAAACCTATTGCTCTGATACCATAATTTGTCACACCCCAAGAAATTTCAATACAGATATTATTGAGATGTGACAGTCCAAAACATATATACATCTCTTGATAGGATAAATTTACAGTGGCGAGGTCTTACAAAGTAAACAAAGAAAGCTAGCACAACAACAATATCTTCCAAAGTTGATATTGACTAGAACTCAAAATGAATCCGCAGTTATCCTGAAAAGTGTTTACCATAGTTTGATGAGTTTGGCTACTAAGTAAGTGATCATCATAATCCTAGAAATAATCATGGTTGAGAGATATTAATATTTTAAAAAAGGGGATCTAATAACAAAAATGCATCAACAGTTCCACTTTCAATAAATGCATAATTAAGTATAATCCAAATAATTGAAATGTATATAACACTTTAACGGCAATGCATAATTCAAAAGATTTCACAAAATACCCTACTGGCGTCCCAAGTGGGTCACCTATATACCCCATCAACGTGCTAATGGGTCCACTTAAACCCTATCGGCGTCTTAGATAGATCCACTTAATCTTTGCATGTCCACTTATACTTCACCGGTGTACCGGATGAGTCCACTTAATCCCTACCGACGTCCCGGATAGGTCCACTTATACCTCACCGGCGAACCAGATGAGTCCACTTGCATACTTAAATTATTTCTAAATCTCTTTCAACATTCGAGAGCAGCAAATATCATGTACTCAACATATCACTAAAATCATTAATATGAATTTCACTGAAACCATTAATAACAGTCACTTTCAATAACATTTCAAAAATAACCAATCAAATATTTTGGGCTCAAATTTAGAAAGGTAGCAGTTCGTAAAGACATTCTAACATAATTGCCAGTTTAATATGTATAAAAAAACTCTTATAGAATTTCAAGAATACGGAATTATCACAATTTATGAGATGTCAATTTGCAATTAAACATTTCACAATAATGCTATAATCAATTGTAAAAATATCAATTTTCAAATAATAAGACAGTCATTGCACATGAAATTTACAATGTCTAAATATTAAAAAAACAGTAGAAAGAAATCTCACAATTTTACTAACAGCAGAAATATCACATTTATTTCTAAAATTTTCTAACAATAGACAAGAAAAATAAATAAATAAATTTAATTTCTAATAATTTACTAGCATTAAAATTTATTATAGTATAATTTATTAAAATAATTATTTTCTA
>NW_006494904.1:4731952-4829556 GCF_000471905.2 Amborella trichopoda
TGGGTATGGGACTTGACTTTTTTAGAGATCTATGCCAAATTTAATGGTGATCATTTGGGGTCCTACACACATGGGTGTGGGAGGGTCTCATAGGATAATTACTTATAATATATTGATGTATTATACTGTAATATAATATATTTCCTCTAACGTTATATACTATAGTATAATATAGAAAAATTATCATAAATATACATTAATTTTTTACAATTTTTTTTTTTACTTTAAAAAAAAACCTTCAACTTTCATAAACTTTTCATCCACACATGTTTTCCTCAATTTTGGCATTTAAAATACTTAAAGTTATCACATAATTTAAAATGCCATATAAAATGGGGAGTCATTACGGCACTTAATGCTAGGGCTTCACAACAATATGACTACTATGATGGCTATTTGGTAAAAAAAAAAAAAGTTAAAAAAAGGATGTGGATGAGGTTTATGAAAGTTGAGTCTTTTTTCCAATTTGAGAAACTAGAGGCATTTTTTTATAATTTTCTTATATTTATTTGTATAAAACAATATTTAGATATTATTTATATATAACTATTGCAATGTAATTTATATATTAATGATACAATGGTTAAGAATAATAAAACATAAGGATTTCATCTTAGTTAATAAATAATACTGAGGTTTGGAATTAATGGGAGAAGTTAATCAGTATAAAATTAAGAGTAGAGTAATAATATAAAAATTGCAGCTGAATATCCATGGATTCACATCTTCCCGGCAATCCAAATAGTGGACAAGCATGATCCATGTTTCTTATTAGGTGCAATCCAAATAGCAGACACCCCTTTCCGGGGACGAACCAATTCCAGGATAACCCAATTCCAGAAAAAACCTATTCTTAATATAGGCTTCTCTAGGTACCCCAACGGACCTAACAAAACTACCCTAGTTATCCTGAGCCTCACTTGTTCCATGTTGAGTCTCAAGCAGAAGGCATTTTACAGTTCATTCCACTCACTTCATAAACGTGGATGTTTTTTTCAGGTTTCCATACCCATGCCCATTTTAGCATTCTCAACAAAATGCCAGAAGAGGTACATGAGTGAAATGACATTATGAAGAAGCTATCAATTTATCATCAATTATTAAGGGAAATTAACGTGTGGAGATTTTTTTCTTTTTGGATCTAGACAAAGGTTTACTTTTTTTCAAATGGGGAAGTTCCTTTATTGTTCCCAAACAATGCCCTTGAAACTCTTTACAAAATCAACAAATACATCAAATTGTCCTGATTACCATTTAATGATTTACTTATTATTTTTTATTTCACTTAGGTACCTAAAAAAAAAAGAGGGAAAATAGAATTAAAGGGGATGAAACTCCTTAAAATATCATTAGAATGGGCAAATTATCACTATTAGCATTTGAGGGCGTCCTTTTTATTTATCATTTGGAATGATGAACAATAGGGGGACTCGTTCACATGACAATAATACCTCTAATTGTTTTGCATTGCAAATAAATAATATTTTGTTTAACTTTTGTAGTGTGAAACAATTGGGGGTATTTTTCTAATTATTTACTTAATAAATGATTTGCATATGTAGAATAACAAAAATACGCCTAGTTGTTTTGCATTACTAATATAGAACAATTGTTATTTGCAATGCCTAAATATTTAGGGGCGTTTTCTTCATTTGGGTAGGGCCTCATGACTTCGTGGGTTGGAATTCTTAAAATGCCTTTCATTGTTCCTCATTCCAAATACAGGGCCAGGGTAATTTATTTTTATTTTTATTTATTTATTGAATGGATATGAGTGAAACGTCAAAAAAGAAAAAGAAAAAGAATGCCCTCAAATATAAGAAGGAATAATTTGATCATTTTAATTATATTTTAGAGGATTTCATCCCCTTTAATGATATTTTCCAGAAAATAAAAATAAAAATTCAAATTGTTATTGTTCAAGATTGGGGATGAGAAATAATTAGGGGCATTTTTGTAATTTGATCTCTTGAGAGATCTTGACACGACGATGAAAATACCCTTAATTATTCTTTATTATAAAAAATAAATATGCGGTTGGTAATCAAGAACAATTATAAGTATTTTTGTTAAATGTCTTGTATATATCAAATAACAAAAATAACCATAGTTGTTCCTCGTTACTAATCATCAACAATATGTTCAATATCTGTAATGAGGAACAACTAGGGGTATTTTTGTTATTATGTTAGGGCCTCTTGGCGGGTTAAAATTATCAAAATACCCCTGATTTATCCATCATTACAAATCCAAAACAAACATAATTCATTTTTTTTTTGAAGAGGTATCTATATAAAAGATGTTAATTTACAACATAACCCATCAAATGTCAATTGGGATCACTTACATATTTAATGAGTTTGTAGGGGATTTCAACCCCTCAAATGATAGTTTTTCTTTTTATTTATTTTAATAATTACCAAAAATGCCCGTCGAGTTCAATAAGTGTATTTAAAACGTTCAAACTATCAAAAAAAATCACTTGGGTATTTTAAATCAATCAATTTATAAAGTATATGATTCATCATCATCATAGCCTTTTTCCAATTAATTGAGGTTGGCTACATGAATCATGGTTCGCCATTTTGCTATATTAAAAGGCATACCCTCAATGAGGCTACAAGTCCCCATATATTTTCATACTATTTCTAACTAAGCCCTTTTGGGCATACCTTTTACCTTTTTAAGTCATTCCACTTGAACTAACTTCCACTTCCTAACAAGTGATGTATTTGGTTGGCGCCATACATGGTTAGCTTACCTAAGTCTACTTTCTCTCATCTTCAATTATAGGATTAAAAATACTAAAAAATACTTATGTGGAGTTTAAAAAATTGAGCACGCATAAATCACATGTCCCACCTTTGCTAAACTATTTGAAATTTTGCCCATTTACAACTATTATTGCTCAAAATCATATATTTTTTATACGTATTTTGAAAGTAAATAAAAATGTCAAAATAAAGTGTTAATTATTCATCTCTTTTAAGTGATTTGATTATTATTATTATTATTATTATTTTTAACGTTAGTCACATATCCATATTTGGAATTGGAAATAAATGGGGGTAATTCACCATTTGGCTCCACCCATATCGAGATATATAATATAAAGGCAATTTGTTTCATGCGGTCCAGACCGCATGACAATATATGAGGTCAAAATAGTGTAAAGCATCAATCTTAAAGATGGATGCGAGTAGGAAAGGGCCTGAGGTCATGGTGCTAGCATCCACACACCCAATTACCACATCGTGGTATCCATTCTTACCGCGAACACGGCTTGTCTTCTCCACTGAATTACCCAAAAAAAAGATGGATACAAGTAGAAACTAAAGGCCCAAATGTTTTTTACTAGAATTATTATTTCTAGTTTTAAAAAGTTACTTTTTTTTCATATTCATGATCTTTACATTAGAGATTACATGTCCTTAAAAATCAAGTCAAAAAATCCATCTATAAATTTGTTCATATTCATAATCTCTACGTTAAATACTACATGTCCTTAAAAATTAAGCCGCATTTCTATATATGTAGGCTTGCCCACATAGAAACCGGTCCTAATATAAACACTTACTTCTTATCAAGTTCAATGTCAGGCCTAAGATAATGATGAAATATATCCTCTAAATTTGGAATTTGAATAAGCAAGGGAATTTATACCATTTGGCTCAAATTAAACTAATTAAGTAGTGCCAATTTTAAAAGGAAGCCCTCATGTTCAAGATTTCAAACCAATACATATTTTAGCATAACACTAAACGAAATATTACAGGTTAAAATAAGATTATGCGTTGTAGGTAAATTGTTTAATTTTCAACAATTTTTACTGTTATCACTATTGTTAAGGGAGCTAATAGTAATACAAACCTTGCTCCTTTATCTTTACTATAATATTTCTTCCCAAGGTCGCTAATAAAAATACAAAATTTTACTTGTTATAATTTTGGCATTGGAGTTGCAAAAATCTCTTTTATGTCCCCATTTTACGTTTGGGTTCACTTTTGCAAGTAGAGATATAGAGAGAGAGGGAGTGAGAGGTGGAGAGAGAGAGAGAGTTTTGGTGCTTCCAAAGGCCTAGAGAGGGTATTTTGGTGCTTGGAAAGAGAGTTTTGGTGCTCCCAAAGGCCTGGAGAGAGAGTGTTTTGGTGCAGAGAGAGAGAGTTGGTGCCTCGAAAAGCTTGGCGGTCATCTTACCAGTCCTGGTTTCCGAGGTAAAATCCCAGACCTTTTTTATTCTCTCTCTCTTGACCTGTTTTCCATTCTGGATACTGGTTACTGAGCTCTTCGCGGAACACTAGTTCGGCAATCCCCTTTGTTTTTGTTAGTTTCTTTCCTTTTTCTTGAGTTTTGTGATTTTAATGCATATTGGTGGTCTTTCTTTTACTCTGTTCTTTATGATTTTAATGCACTTTTAGTGTGGGAAGCTTCTTCTATGTTTGTGCATAGCGCTCTCTCTCTCTCTCTAGAATTTCAGTTTCCTTCATTGTATCTGTGTTTGGCCTTTGATTTGAATGTTTTTATCTCAGACTACTTTTTGAGAACACCCAACTTAACTTGGATTTCATGGATTTCCTTGAGAGAGGGGACACTCTTAACAATGGTTGGCATGTTGTTGTGTAAGTGTTGTTTCACCCTTTGCAGCTGTTGTTAACCATTAAAGATGGAATTTTAATGAGTTGTGCAATTTCAACACTGTATTTTGAATCCTTATATTTTTTTGGTAGGAATGCATAACATGTGTGGTAAATTCATGCTATTCCTATATATATATATAAATATATATATATATATATATATCTTTTTAATGTTTGGTGTTATTCCTATTTGATTGATCAAAGAAAATTCATGCTATTCTTTAATTGCTTACGTTGAGCAAATTGACATCACACTAGAGAGTTGTGTTAGTCGAATAACATGGGGAAGAAGAACTTGCAAAAGGGAGAACCCAATGAGCAAAGGGACGGAGACCACTGCAAATCCATGGTTTTTGTAACCAACTTGTCGTATTCACTTTCATCCTCAGAGGTACTTGTCAGTTGTTTGTGGGTTGTTTATGGTACTTGCTGTGCATGAATCCTCTGGTGCTTGTTATGTGATTTGATTTGATGAAGTATTTTTTCCTTATTACAGTTAGAGCAAGCTTTCAGTGATGTGGGTCCTGTGAGGCGCTGCTTTTTGGTTAAAACGAAAGGTATGTCATGGAACTGATTATTGAAATGACTTTCAAAGTTGACAAAACAAAAGACACATACTTTTTTCCATTTTTAAGAACTTCGGCTTTCTTTTACAATCAAGTTAAATGAATATGTGCAATGAAAGCAAGTACACCTGCTGCATTTTGAAATTAGAAATAGGGAAAACAAAATAAAAGATATCGTATCTTTTGATTTGTGCGCGCGATCCCTGCACAGGGAAACCTGAGGTTTGTGACTAAGATATTTATTCCTGCCTTTGTTCCCTTTGTGGGTATGGTCATGATGAATCAAGCTGGTGGTGACAATTTCGTCATTTTCCATGACAAGGCGAAATGTTGTTCTATGATTCCTTGACAGTCAGCAAAGAGCGGTCCCATGAATTTGTGTTATAAGTTGTTAGTGTTGGCTCCGCTTTGCCTTTGTTCTTGCTTTGGGCCCTGAGTTTTCTGATGTAGCTTGTGATTAACCACCTGAAATTTTGGCCCCTATGTGGCAAAACTTTGGACGCAGAACCTAAATCTATGTTTATTGCCTATATGCTAGTAATTGCTGCAGTTCTTCCATGGACATCGGCTTATTTGCTACACGTAGTGTTATCTCTATTATTTTACGTGATTCGATCCGTTTGTTTATTAAACATGCACTATTTCGAATTATGCATTTTCTATACTGGCCTTGTTTATGGAAAATGTACTGATCATTGGTTCAATATTTCGATAGTTGCTACCTTCTAATTGAATGTAGCTTTGCTTTTCTTCTTCTTTTTGTTTGGTGTAACGTACATTTAGTATATTCTGTTATTTATTAATGATTTACCTTTTCTTCCCTTTCTTGATTTACATAAATAGGATCGGATGAGAACCGAGGGTTTGGATATGTTCAGTTGTAAGTTCTTTACTCTTGAGTACCTTTTTCCTGACTGTTCGTACCTGTAATGTAGTGTTATGAAAAAGTATGGTACCGATATCTTCCATCATTTCTTTTAGCGCCTGCTCTTACAAATTTGGTATTACATAATAAATGTCATATAGGACGTGTGTTTACTTTCTTAGTTTTTGAAGAATGCAGATGTTCTATCAAGTCTGAAGGTTGATGTTCTATATATGTATTCTGTTTGTACACCCTTGGCTAATAACTATCATGTTACTTATTACTGCAAATTGGAAACAAATAATTTGCAGAAGAGCTGGGAGTGGTTCCCAAAATCAAGCTTATAAAACAAACATGTGGTATTCTATAGTCCTATGATGAATTTCCAGCTTGATTGTTTAAACTGGTTTTAATATTTCTTGAATCAAGTGTCAGATATCAGTCCTTCGTGGCTTTATGTTGTTAGCCTAATCTTTATTGCTGAATTCCATAGTTGAAAACTATTTCTTTTTATCAATAGTTCAAAAGTTTCTGTGAAATTTAGAAAATACTTGTATTGGGGTTTCTTGTTATCTTCATACGTATTCTAATATTTACTTCTACGATTCCTTGCCATTAGTTATGTTACCTGTCTCAAGTGTTGGCATGGTCTCAGTTTTACAGTTTTTCCATCAAGAGTTGTTTACGATTGTCTGAAGATTGAGAGTTTAAAAAATTGTACATGATGTTGTTGCATATGCAACATTTTCGAGACATTCTATTTCTTCTTTCTCATTTCAGATATATCACATGCCGTTTTTGCTCAAAAATACTGAGGGACTTCTCATGCTGTCTTGTAGTGCCGTCATAGAAGATGCTGGTCGTGCCATTCAACTAAAGAATCACTCTGTAATGGGTGGAAGAAAAATTAGGGTGGAATTTGCCAAACAGCGAGTACCCCGTGAATTGCGCCAGTCAGTAGCAAGTCAAGGTTTAGATCTTTCTTTCTATGCTGTTACCTTAAGATCTGCTAGGCTACCATTATTCCTTGTGTCTTGAATCCTGATTTTTTTGACTTGTGTTTGCTAATCTTGTGGTTATGATGGTACACGTCAATTTTATTATTCTTTCAACTGTGCATAGATGATGATTTGCAAAAGGTCCATCCAAAAGATTCTGGTGGTGATCTTGAGGACAAGAGCATGTCGCAGAAGAGCAAAATACCTAGTGAGACCTTTATCAATGTTCTGTTGTTTATGTGATTTCTTAAGGTTTCTGAAATTTGTATTTTTTTTAATCCTTCTATCTGGTATTGTTTACTTGGTAGCTCCTAAACAGCCTTCACCAACAAAACTTGGTGATATTTACATTGATTTTCAAATATGGATGGCGTTGCATGCAATACAAAGATTAAAACCTTCTCTAGGTACCATGATGGAAATGGTTCGGCTCTGTTTTGAGAGGGGAGCTATTTATGGTACCTATGAGTGCCACTTTATACCCTTGTTAAGGCATGTATTTACCCATAAAGGGCCATTACTTGGTGAATTCACAAGTTTTCCTCCAATTCACAATTGATGGTTTTAGGTGGAGCGTTGACCACATGATCATCAGAACGCATGTGGGCATCCAAACTCGGGGAAATATGTCTTGTTCCAAAGCACCTACCATCCAAACATACATTTGTAAAGGCTGGTTCATACTTCTCTCCTTCATCATGGGAGCAAGTAGTGTTAAAAGAAGTTGGATTCGGTCACCTAGGTGGCTAGGGTTATTGCTGCCTGGTTGGCCTGGCGGGCGACTAGTTCCCTAGGCAGCCCATCTAGGGAGTTGGGTGTTCTAGGCCCTAATGCTGTTTGGGGGATTGGGTTGGATACCAAAACCCCCAATCTATCTGACAAAACGATATTTAAAAGAAAAATGGAAAACATTGTCTAAGTTCCTCAGAATTTTATATATACACGAGTTTTAAATTTGAAATTGAACTGCTAAAATTCTAAAACTGAAGAAAATTAAAAGATACCCATATCCTCAAATCGACATTCTACATTATCAGTTCTTCACTTTCAACAAACAGAAAGTTTAACTGACAAATCATAACTTACATAAGCAAACTCATAAGTGTAAATGATACATCAAATATGATGAACTCAAGTTGGCAATTGAGTTTCATCATCACTACCAACAATGTCTACATCTCTACCAACACCACCAAATGCATCTGATGATGATACCATGCCATCATCATAAGAATTGTTTCCCTCCTCATATTATTTTGCATCCCTCGTCTCTTGTGAATTTGCCTCCTCCTCCTTCACTCTCTCCAATCTCTTCTCTCGATATTGAGATCTTGTGGCTGTCACAAAGCTTAATTTGCTTCTATTTGCCTCACGAACTTCGCTTCAAGTCAAGTCTTCTCAAGGGAATATCGGATCATCTTCAACATTGACTAACCACTCGCACGTATCATCCATGTGTCTGATAGTAATGTCAACTACCGCAAGATCTAGATAGCATTCCTTAAGCTTAAGAATAGACTGAATGAAAAGGTGGTCGTTCAGTCTTTCTGCTCAAACCTCTCTCTTTTGTGTATATATCTATTAGATCAAGCATGATTCATGATTAGAACTTAAAAAATTAGAAAACATAATATGTATGATTTAAATGGACAATCATCTATATAAGTCGAGAAATTTTTTTTGAGAGAAGGTTAACTTGTATTAAAGAAGTAAGTAATTACAAGAACACAGTTCCGCAATCACCCACAAGCGGGGACTCAGTAAAAAATAGAGATGTCAGGTTTATACAAGGATAATACAACAATGCTCGGTGGCTTAATAAAGCTGTGAGATCAAACAAAACCAAAAAGAAGGGCTTATAGAGCCGCCCTTTTACGGTGATAGACAAAAAGCTTTCAAAAGTAAGCTCTTGTGCAAAGAAAGAACAAAAGGCTGGGCTAACTGTTAGGCTGCCCCCAGTCTTGCCTCAAAATGAGGATGATCCTGTCTACTAGCTCCTTCTTTCGCCAGCCGATCTGCGTACTCGTTGGACGTCCTCCAAATAAGAGACGTCCATAGCCTTGCAAATATGCTGTATCTCGTCAAAAATAGGAATAAGGTACCAGGGTGGAGGGGTAGAATCGCTAGCCCAGGAAATCAAATTTTTGGAATCCCCTTCTACCATGAGGTGTGTGCCCCCATAAAGGGTTATGATTTTTCAGGGCAAATAATAAGGCCAAACTTTCGGCTTGAGTGGAATCCTTGGTGCCTATGTGCTCTGAACATTCGAGGAGGGCAGAACTTTCATGGTCTCTATAAATTCCTCCTACCCCTGCTGGGCCCGGGTTGCCTAAGGAACACCTGTCGAAATTCAACTTGATTGTTCCTCGAGGGGGGGGGCTGCCCATTATTGGGCCTTGTGGCTGATTGCGGTCTAAGGTGAAGGAGGTTGAGCCATCGAGGGAGGAAGAAACTCCCTGGAATGCCCACAAAAATCTTGTGGTTTGAAGCCCAAAAGATGACCAAGGATATAGCTCTTTGGAAGATAGCCGGAGGTTGGAGTTTACTTTCGCGAAAGATTCTAGAGTTTCTCCCGAGCCAAATAGACCAGATGATTGCTGCTACCACTGCCCTCCACAGGATTCCCCCATATGAAAAGAGGTCCTTGACCGATGGTGGGGTAGCCCAACAAATACTAAATAATTTCAGTGCTGAACCCCAAAGCTCGAAGGAGAAATCACGGAGGATGAAGAGATGGACATTGGTTTCCTCTTCCTTTTCGCAAAGAACACATTTGTTGGGGAGTTGGACTCCTCTATGCTGGGGTTTGTCCACCGTGAGGGCATTGTGAGGAAAAGCCAGCCAGTTAAACATTTGAATGGAGCAATGGAATTCCACACTTTTAAGAGTGCCGAGCAAGGGTGACCCGAGAGCGTAGGTTGAGGTGCTAAACTCTTATAGAAAGAGGCGACCGAAAAGTTACCCGAGGGTAGCAGTGTACAAGCAATAGCATCTCTACCTTGGGGCAGGAAGAACCGAGAATGAAGAGTAGAAGCTAGGACCTGGAACTCACTGGTCTCTTCTTCGGTTAAACTCCTTCAAAAGGAGGGGCTCCAGACTCTTTGGTCTCTAGAGAGGACCACCTCATCCGCTATAGTAGAGTTGGCATTGCGTGTAAGGGAGAAAAGAGAGGGGAAGGTATGACTGAGGGGGGTGGTTCCCAACCACAGATCAGTCCAGAACTTGATTCTTGATCCATCTCTAGGGATGAAACTAATAGACCTATTAAAGAGAGCGAATGCCTTAGAGAAAGATTTCCATGCACCTGAAGCATTGTGTCTTGGGTCCTTTGAGGTAGCCAATCTTTTTCAGAGGTATGGTATTTGTGCTTGAGGACCCAAGCCCAAAGAGCACTCGGATGGTTGGCTAGACACCACCACCATTTCCCTAGGAGAGCAACGTTGTGCAATTGGAGGTTTTTTATGCCAAGGCCACCCTGTGTTTTGGGATGGCAAACCATGTCCCAGGAAACAAGGTTGTATTTGTTCTTTTCCCCCTGCCCCGACCACAAGAAGTTCCTCATAAGTTGGTTAAGACGATTGGCCACTGAGGCAGGCATGTGAAAGATGGACATGAGGTAGATATCGCGAGAGTGGCTTTATCAAAGTAGATATGCCTGCCATGGAAAGGAAACAACCCTGCCACCCTGCCAAACGTCTATCTACCTGATCTATTGCAGTCGATCAGTGTCTTTTCTTAGGTTTGCTCAGCCTTAGGGGTAAACCAAGGTAGGTGGAACCGTGGAAGGGAGGTCCTCCACCTGGCAACCACAGCTAGGCACAAAGGCACGAACTCGAGTAGAGGTCAAACCGACTCCCAAGTTTGGATTTGTGCATGTTAAGCTTGAACCCTGTTGCCTTTTGGAAGCAATGGAGGAACAATTTCAGGGTGTTGACCTCTCTAGTAGAGGCATCCAAGAATAGAAGGGTGTCATCCGCGTACTGCAGATGGGAAACAGTTGGGCCTTGTCTGTTGGTCTTGAATTCTGTGAGCAAGCCCGCCTGGTAGAGTCTGGAGATGGAGTGACTAAAGACTTAAGCTGCTATCGCGAAGAGGAAGGGGTAGAGGGGGTCGCCTTGACGGAGTTCCCTCGAGGAGGGAAAGAAACCTTTGGCCGTGCCATTAATGAGGATTGAGAAATGTGGATGGGAGTAGCAACCTCTCATCCACTTTCTCCATCTATCCCCAAAGCCCATTCTGGCCATGGTCTCGTCTAGAATCGACCAATCGACATTATCGTAGGCCTTCTCCCAGTCGATTTTGAAGATGAGACTAGGTACCTTGGAGAGGTGTCTGGAATGAATACATTCATGGGCAACTAACTCCCCATCCAGAATTTGTCTGTCCCTGATGAACGCAGTTTGAGAGGAGGAGATAACACTAGGAAGTACGAGTTGGAGCCTAGAGGCTAAGTTTTTGGCTTAGAGCTTGTAAGAGGAGTTGAGGAGACTAATAGGTCGGTAATCTTTAATTTCCTCGGCTCCTTCTATCTTAGGGACCAACACCAAGAAAGTGGCGTTCAAAGCTTTGTGGAGGATACCTCTGTGGAAGAACTCTTCAAAGAAGAGAAGGAAGTCTGGATGGATGATCTCCCGGGGGCAATCTGAAATCCCTATGGACCCAGAGCCTTGTCCTTGGATAGAGCATTGAGTGCTAGGGTTATTTCATCCTCTGAAAAGGGTCCTTCTAACCATGATACTAGGTCAACAAGGAGGGTTAAGAAGTTTAGGGAGGTCATTCTAGGTCTCGACCCTTGAGGGGCAGAGTAAAGGGATTGATAGAACAAGAGTATGGCCTGCTCAATTTCACCTGGTTGGGTAAGGTAAGAATTGTTGTGTTTAACGAAAGAGATTGAGTTATCTCTTCTTTGGCAATTGGCAATCTTATGGAAATAGGCTGTATTGAGATCCCCTTCTTTCAGCTAGGAGACTCGGGACCTTTGATCCCAGTAGGTCTCTTATTTTTTGATGGTTGAGAGATAGTCCAGTTTAGTTTTGGTTCTAAGTTCCTGCTCTGATGGGTCCAGGGGTCGTGTTTCCTCGAGGTCATCCAGGTTCTTGAATGTTTCAAGAAGGTTGGCTTTGAGGAGGGAAAAGTTTGCAGGGGAGGATTTACTCCAAGTTTTTAGGGCAGACTTTAGGAGTTGGAGCTTGGTCTGAAGGATAAACCCTGCTCTACCAGACACCTGTGAAGCGAAGGAGTTCCACTAGGATTGGACCAGTGAAAAGAGGTTAGGGTCTTGCAGCCAATGGAGTTCAAAACGAAAGGGTTTGGGACCTTTGTTGATAGCATTGGTATCCAAGAGGATAGGGCAATGATTTGACGCCGGTTTGGGGCTTGGGATGTGGTTTTCAGGAATTTCTCATCCCAATCAACTGAGATGAGAAACCTGTCAAGTTTGGAGAGGGTCGGGTTGGTAGAGTAGTTAGACCACGTGTATTGGCATCTCTGAAGAGGGATGTCTAACAATTCATTTTGGCTGATACAGTCAGAGAAATCAATCATCTCCTGAGTAAACGAGGAGGAGGTATTCCTTTCGTAGGACCAACGAGTGACATTAAAGTTGCCTCCCAAACACCAGATGGGATGAGGTAGAGAGGAGATGTGGTCCAACTCAGTTTTGAAGCTATGCCTGAGAGAACTAGAGTTCGAGCCGTAGACTGCTGTAAATTTCCATTGAGTATCATCTGAAATGTTGGTGAGGAAGAGAGTGACAGAGAAATTTCCAATGTGGTGGTTGTTAAGGGTCAAGTCGGAGGGGTCCCATACCACCCAAATCCCACCTGAGGCCCCTGTTGCCGGCATCGAAATCCATTGGCAAGGTCTTCTGCCCCACACACGATGGACAAGCTGGAGGATAGGATCAGGAAGTTTGGTTTCAACTAGGGCTAGGATAGAGGGAGAAAGAGGAGTAGGCTCTAACCACAGATTTCCTAGAGGCTTGACCTAAGCCTCTCACGTTTCAAATTAGGAACTTCATGAGTTAGGAGGAAGGAGGTGGGAGGAGGCTAATCTAAGGGAACTCCTTGGGTGGTTCTCTGGGGCCAATGGCAAAGAGGAATCTAAGGGTTTACCAGCAAAGGTTAAGGAAGTGAAGAGGTTGCTGAGTTCCCTCTGTCCCCTGTGTCTCACCTGCATCCTACTCTGGGCGTCAGCTGTCAAGAACCGCTGTGCTGGACCTTCAGGGCCTTCGTACTCGAAGCCCATGAGTCTATACATCGAAAGCATCCTGTCTTCGACTGTGTTCGTTCCCTCTCTGTTGGGCTCCCTTAGGTGGTCTTCTCTGCCTTCTTCCAAAGGAGTTGCATCAGGCGAAACTTGGGAAGAAGAGGTGACAATCTAGGAGTGATCCTTGAGGGAACTGGTTGAAGCAAGGGGGGTTGGGGGCCTTGGACTCCTTCGAGGCCAAGCTTTGGGCAGTAGACTGAGCTGGATCCTTCGGATGAAAAGAGTCCAGAAAATTCTCTGATGATCCATCGTATCTAACTAGGAGCTTGTGGAGATCATTGTGTTCTGGGTGGGCTTGTTCAGGTCAAGTAGAGGAGGGATTAGACGGGTAGAGGTCGGTGGGAAAAGAGGGGAGGGGCAAAGTGCCACGCTTAGGCGAAGCGTCACGAGAGAAGTTTTAAAAGAATGAGGGGGAGCTGAGAGGGGGAAGGAGCACAATAGCAGACACTGACGATGCCTGCTGAAGGGAGTGTTGGAAGGTAGGAGGGGCGCCGGTAGGGGGAAAGGGTAGGAAAGGAGGGGGTCCAAGGGGTGAGTTAACTGGTGAGGGTGAAAGCGAGAGGGCAGAGGGTGCAAACAAGCCCTGTGAGGAAAGAGAATAAAGGGAGTAAGGGAGGTAGGCTAGAAAAACGTAGGATTGGAAGGAGGAGTAGGTGGAAATGGCAAAGGGAAAGGATGGGGGCCAACTTGGATGGTTTGGAGGTGACGGATATGGACTAGGTGAGGGACAAAGGTGATGTGAGGGGTCAGCAGGTTCGAAAGGAAAGCTTGGTCAGGAGGGGCTGGGTCCATGGAGAAAGCTGCAACTAATCCAAGGGGGACCAAGTCTTTGGGAGGAACAGGGTCCGAGAGCTTCAGGCCGGGAAAGTCAGGTCTTTAGGGGAAAAAGGCCAAAGAGAGAGAAAGAAAGGGTGCGGGGGAGGAGGGATTAGGTGGGGAAAGAAGGGAAGAAGGGGTCCCTTCGAGTTAACCTGTGGCTGAGGAGACGTAGAGCTCAGCTCATTTGGGACTCTTGGAGCTTCTACTGGAAGGAGGGAGGAAGGAAGTGAAGGTGAGAGGGGAGGGGAGGAAGATGGAGACGGCGAGGGGACGCTCTTCCCGGTGGAATCAAAGACTCGTGGCCTAGGGGCGATGGGGGCTCCGGCACGATGCGTGAGGGCGACATGGGGGGGAGTGGCGAGGGCAGCGTTCCGTACCCGGGAGGGGACGGTTGGACTGCGGAGGGCGGCTGCGTCAAGGATAAGGACGTGGGGACTGCCTTATCGGCTGCCAGGTGGTCTGGGGTAGGTGAAAAGATGGGGCGCATGGAGGGTGGCGAAGGAGAGAGGGGGGGGTAGAGTCCTTGATGACTTCTTTCCCTGGTTGGTGCGAATCAGCGGGCCACTCTACAGTGTCATTTTCGGGTGTTCCTCCCTTAGTCTGGAGAGTCGGGTCAGGGTCCTGTAGCTGAACTAACCTCCCGACTAAAGCGGGCCTTGGTCAGGGGGATGTCTCAGAGGCCTACGTCTGTTACGCTTTCTTCTTGCCACCACCGTCCAAGACGTTGGGTTTTTCGGCACCGGAATAGGACTTTCCTGTCGCAAGAGCCTAGGGGAGGTAGGCGAGGCATGAGGTAGAGACGGGGAAAAAGAGGCCCTCAGCTTCAAGCCACACCGTTTGGGGGATTCGTTGTGAGTCAAGGACTTCCAAGAGCAGGCGGATGGCTCCCAGGGGGAGTGATTCAATGGAGATCCAGTGAATGGAGATGAGAGACCCATAGGCAGCCGCTATTCTCCTGAAGGTTTCAGGTGACCACACATGAAGGGGGATATGGGAAAGGGTGAGCCAGATCCGCTGTTTCTTGAAGGAACCATCTTCCGGAGACCAAGGCCATAGGGAGCTGGAGGCCCCTTTGAAAGAAAGAGCAACTGATTTCTGTAGGGCAAGCTGGGCTCCTGATGAGGATGGGAAGGAGAACAAGACCTGTCAGCCGGAGACTGTAAATGATATTAGGCTCCTTCCAATGGCCTTTGGCCCGGCCCAAATCTCTATACCTGTAAGGTCCCAAATCTCTATACCTGTAAGGTCATCCCTTCTAGGCTTCAAGCTACCCACGAGGGAGGCTGCAAGCCTGGCTTTGTAAGCCTCTGAGGCCGCAAGGGAGGAGGGAACATAGAAAGGGAAGAGCGGAGAAAGAGAAAGAGGTACAGGAGAGGAAGAGGCAGCGAGGAGAGGAGGGTGGCTGGTTTGGGGGCAGCAACTACTTGGGCAAAAGAGGCAAGGCGGCTACTGGCTTGCTGGGAAGGAGTCTTCGGAGGAAGACGAACAAGGGGTAAAATAGAAGAGGAAAGAGGAAGGTGCGTCTTAGGATACAGGTCGTAATGTGATTCCAGGTTAGCAAAGGCCTGTAATGGCGACGCTTGCCCTTCATCTCTTCTAAACCCTATCTCTCTTTAAAACGGGAAATTTTTAACCACAACATAGATCTTGAGAACAATCTCTTCGCCAGCTTATAAGTCAAGAAATTACCATCCCAAAGGAACTAAAGTTCTGCCTCGCAAGCAAATGAGCTGCATTTCAAGCTGATTGTGCACATAGCCATCCTCTACAAGTAACTAGCACTTTGCCTGTTATTGTCCACCATTAACCTACATTACAATATTATATAAAAATAAATAGTGTATGATAATATATAGCTATATTTAGAAGTCAAATCAGATACTTAGAAGTTAGGCTTAGAACCAAGTACTCAAATCACAAATGACAATGGAGAAGCAAACTTTAAACTTACTGGAAAGAATGTTACTCTAATCACAAATGACAATGGAGAAGCAAACTTTAAACTTACTGGAAAGAATGTTTTGCTTTGCCTGATTGCCAATTCCGTGCATCTCCATCTTGATGATCTGTACTTGTCCAGCACCATTGACACTTAGTATTTTTCTTCTATATTAGGGATCAGTCTCATTAAGCACTTGTTGATTGCAAGCATAAAACATCCAATAGTATTGATCTAAGGATTATCATAAAATATTCAGGTTTGAGATAATGCCCTGCTAGGTGAAAGGGCCTTTCTAACTGTGAGTTCCATTTTTCTTCAACAATTTTCAAATAGGAGAATAATGCTCTTCATTATATCCAAAATTCTTCATAATTTCTTCCTTGGCAACTTCCATTGCTCGGTAAATATGACCCATAGACTGTCCACAATGTGCAAAACCTTAACCAAAGGTTCGAAGGCCTGGAGAGTTTGGATAACCCCATGCTAAAAGTTTGTTCAAAAAACTCAGTCATTGTCTTCCCACTTGCTCTCACTCTTAAGATACAAACATGACCTGGAGCTTGTCTTTTTGGGCCAAATTAGACTGCAAAGACAAATTAAGAGGCGACAGATCTAGTTAACCTAGGCCTACCAAGTCCTTCTTTTGAACCTCCTCATCAAGGCCAACGCATAGGTGCGGTTGTATATGGATACTGTGATCGCTCTTTGCGGTTGTATCTGGATATCGTGATCGCTCTTACTTTCTTAAGAGTTGAGGCCCTGCTTTCATTTTGCTAATCGCGTCAAGCATGGGTTCAATGTAGTGAGCTTCTGGGGTCCAAAAATATGTGGCTTCCTCATCTTCACATTGTCTGCAACCATGTGTATAACCACTTGCGCTACATTACTCTCTCCCACCTCCTCAATGCATTTTTTCCCATATTAAGAGTAAACACTGCATCATGAATATTCTCTAATGTGTCAATGGACTACAAGAACATTGTCCCCATGAGGCAATTCACCCTCAAGTTGATAACACTCCTTTGCCTTCTAGCGGTCCATGTGTAGGTCACTATGGTGAGTCATACTGACCCCATGCATCTCTGTGGTCTTGAAACAATGATGGTGAGTTGCACCTCTTTTTTAAGTAGGGCTCCTTAAGATCATATTGTGTAGGAACCTTATATTTTGGCTGATATTGCTGCACAGTGTCCATCATGATTTGGAAGCTCTTTAAGCTAGTTGCATTGAGTAGGACCTCCTTTAGTTATTTCTTGAAGCGGTTGTCTATTGTTGTTTGTCCCTTTTATCGAACTCTCAAGATTTGTTTGGGGTGGGGGGGAAAGGGGGGGGGTAAGAATCCATAAGTCGCTTTGCTTGAGACCTTCGCTGCCCAGTCTTCAATTGCTTACTACTAGAGCTTCCTTCTTGAGCATATACTTCTTCTCTTCTCTTTCTCACCAAATATCAACCAATCTGTTGATGTCATCAAGCCTTTTTTTTCACCGCTTCTTTCTTCTTTTTGACACTGCAAATGGGCCTACATCTCTCTCCTGACTTTACTGGGACTTTAGTACATCGGGCTCCTTCCCCTCTAATCCCAACCAAATGTTTCTTCAATCTATTAATGCCGACGTTGTAGCATTTCTTACAAAATTTGCACTCAACAAAATTCTTTTCATTTGGATTTGGGCATGCTTCGTATCTCCACCTTGGACAAAGCGTTTATTGGAACTAGAAGAAGATGTCTCCACCTAATCAAATCCTGAAAAACAAAACTAAAACTTTGTTAAAAGAAGTCACTATTGCCGAATATCATGAAGACAATGATCTCGCATCTGAGACGTTCAAGAATTAGATTGATTAAAATATTTTTTATGTATTTTATCTTTAAAAATTGATGTTTAAGGATGTAGTAGACTTTTTATCTTTTATTGGGGTTAGTTTTTAGGAATGAAAATCAATTTTTCGATCCTTAGACAAATAAAAATCGACGACAAAATAAGTTTGAAAAGTTTTCTAGTCTTCAGAAATCTCAAAAATCTTGTGTCCTGGAGGTTTTTGTCTCTCTAAAACGATCAAAAATGGTTTTTTTCTTTTTCTTTTTTCTTTTTTTTGGTGGGGGGGGGGGGGTGTGACATATTTTGCCCTTGATGGAGGGCATTTTCTCTACCTAGGCCAGGTGGGCACCTAGGCAAATCCACCTAGGTCACACCTCTAGGCTACTTCACTATGGCCATGTGTGCTGGCTGCCTAAGTGGCCGAATTTTTTGGCCTTGGATGCAAGACATCCACTTTCAATAGGTTTATTTCCAATTTACCGGTCAATGAGGTACTGCCAAGATCATACTTACAAGAATGACAGGTTCTTGCGTTTGTTTGTGTGAAGTCATTGCAGTAAATGATGACATTGTTGTTGGATAATGGATTCATAGACTTGGGTCATATCTTTCTTTTATTATAATTCCTTTCTATTTTCAGGAAAATCAGAAGGTTCTCTGCAACAAATGGATGCTTCTGGCAATAAACTTGTGAACAAAGGAGATGGTTCTGAAAAGCAGAGGTGCTTGCTTTTATATTTGCAAAAACTCTTGCCCTTGTTTCCCCTCAAAAAAAGGGCTTTTCACAAATTTCATTGAACTCAAAGCATCTTTGTCCTAACTCAACAAAAAAATCGTTGCTATCCTGATGGCTATTAATTTTGTCATTTGTTTTATTTGTAGGATCTTGTATGTAAATTATGCTGGAAATTTTCATTGACATTAGGGTGGATATTGCTTCAGGCTAGCTGATTAGATGTAGTTACCTTCCATTACTCCTATTAGGTCCTCTTCTCAAATGTTTTCTTTTCCCTTACTAATATGATATAACTCTGTTTTTGGCGTGCCATCTGTTTGCTTATAACCCTTTGTAATAACCATATTTGCTTATAATGTTTAATTCTTATTAAAGTGAATATAAAGGCTGGATTAATTCGTGCCTGTCTTCTTCAAAAAATACTAATGGCGCATAAATTGCTTGGGCTTGTGGAACCATCCATGGATGTATTTGTTTACAATGGAACAAAATATGGTATGACTGAACATTATGACCTAGGAATCATTTATTCATAGATGTATCTGTATGCATTTCTTGGCTATATATATATTTGTGATGTATTCATTTGAAGATGATGCAGCAAGTGTTTGTTAGCCATGATAATCAGATGATACATGTATAGATGCTCTCTTCTTAAGCAAAAAAAATAATCCGAGATCATGGTAAAAAAACTTGAAGTTAAACTAAGAAAGATGTGAGATGCTCTCTTCTTAAGCAAATAAAAAAATAAAAAAATTCCGAGATCATGATAAAAAAACTTGAAGTTAAACTGAGAAAGTTGTGAGACGTTACATTAAAATGTGAAGAAATAGTTTGAAACTGTTGGATAGCTTATTCTAGGAAACCGTGTTAAAGATTCACAATTGGAACTTGGGTACGGTTATGCACTCGTGCAGTGGATCCCATTGGAATACCAAGATTATGTCTGTTACAAAATGTACTAAGATAAGTAATCTTTGAGTGGCCCTTGTACCTTATCCACACTAATAGGTGAACTATCCAAATCAAAACTTTGGAAGTGACAAATATGAGTTCAGGTAATAGATATAAATTTGCGTCGGTTTCTTGTTTCAAAAAATAAAAATTCATTAGTTAAAAATAAGGAAACTTTGAAATGCTAATTTCACTTACTCGATACATGGATGAGATATGACATTATGACTTTCTTGTTACTCGACCACGTTCCTTCAAAACATACCTTGATTAACATCTTTTGATCAACCAGGGAGAATAAAGAATGTTCTTATTTTAAGTACTCCATTTGGGAGTTGCATGTGTAAAAGCTGTAAATATGTTATTCTCTTAAAAAAAGAGCTGTAAATCTTTTATTTATTGAAGTTCTTAGTTGTGAGTATTTGGGAAGGTGGCGATCTTTAATTATAAACCATTACCCAGGCGTGGATTTGTTCGAGTTCATATACTGGTTTGAGTAACTAGCAAAGTCAAGTTGTACTCAAATTCTACAAATGGTGAAGTTATGTTGTAGAGGAGTTCCTTTGGTTTATAAAATGTAAATAATGCACTTATTTTCTGCTTGCATCCAAATCCAGACGTACAATTAGCAGCAGATCCTGTTGTAGCTTTCTGTGGTCTTTCAGTACTCGAATGTTGCTTTGTCACTGATGTGTCTGTGAAATCTGTTTTTTCATATTAATGGTCATTTATGTCACAAGGAACTTGAAAAATTTTCTTTGTTTTATAAGATGCTTCAATGGTGTTTAAGTTAAATGTAATGGCTTCTTTTGCATAATGAATGGGCCTTATGGTCTTTCTGCAGGGTTGCTAAAACCGTTGTATTTGGTGGGCTTGATGGTGCTGAGATGGCTGAAGAAGTGTTTCGATGTGCTGGGGAAATTGGTTCTGTTTGTTCTATTGCTTCGCTTTTGAAACAAGATCTTGAATTCCATGGTTTGTAATATTTCCAGCCAATTTTGTTTATTCATGGGACAATAATGTGATAGTCATTTGGATTTGCTTTTGTATATTTAAGATTCAATAAAATGAATTTTGATGATAATAGAGGTCAATCATCATTGGCCATGTGCTATGGTGATTGTTGTTGCTACCCCTAGTATATGGGGTCAAGTTCCTTTATAAAGCTATACAAAGCAGTTTCACTTCTATTATCATTTCATGAAATAAGGGAGAACAATATATGGATTCTGGATTTTGATGTAACATTACACTCTGATCATCATCATCGTCATCCTAGCCTTTTCCCAATTAATTGGAATCGGTCACGCGAATCCCGCTCCGTCATTCTGTTCTATTAAAGGTCATACCGTCAGTGAAGCCATAAGTCCCTGTATCTTTTCGAACTACTTCCAATCATGTCTTTTTGGGCCTACCCTTTGCCCTTTTAAGTCCTTCCACTTGAACTTACTCGCACCTCCTAACAGGTGCTGTACTTGGTCGGCGCCACATAGGGCCAGCCCACCTAAGTCTACTCTCTCTCATCATATCGCTTATTGGTGCCACACCTAAATTCTCCCAATTTTTTTGAATTTGTTTTAAATTCTATCCCTTCTTGTCTTGTCACTCATCCATCTCAACATCCTCATCTCCGCTACACTCATTACACACTCTGATGCCGTTAGAAAATTGGAGTTCAATTTTTTTAGCTATTTTATTTATTTTTAGAGTTGGAGATTGTGGTGTATTTTTAGTCATTTGTTATCATAGAGAGTTTAAAGGTGGAATCAAAAGTTTTATTTTGGGAGGAATTAGAGGTATTTTCAATGTGGACTATTTGTTTAAGGAGGGTGTTAGATTTGGAGTGAGGAATGGGGTGAGACTACTCTTTTGGCTTGACTCTTGGTGTGGGGCAGCTTTTTGGTTGTCATGATTCCCAGCCCTTACCAGGTTGGCACCAACCCTTTCATGGTATTTTGGGATTCCTTTTAAGTTTAGTTGTGTTTTTTTTTTTTGTGGGAGGGGGGGGGGGGGAGATGGGGGATGGGCCGATGGGGGATTGAGGGAGGTCGTGATGTGGGGGGTTGGGAGGGTAGTCTATCAAAGTGGTGTTCTTCCTTTCGGAGAAACCTTTAGGAATGTAGCTTCAATATACTGTGAGTGGTTGGCCAGTTTTCTCTAAAAGGTCGGGACAATCTCATTGGGATCTTTTTGCTCTTTTCTTGTGCACAGCGCTTAGCCCACTTGCATGAGTGATATGGTCCATGGCCACACCAAGAGCAATTGCTTTTGGATGGCTGGCAAAACTTAAGAAAGCTCTTACCTGTCATCGTTTGCAGCACTGAGGCTTTTAGTTTCCCTGCATATGCTTCTTTTGTTGAGAAGCTGAGGAAACAGTGGATCACTCCTAATTCATTGATGTGTTACCTGACACGTGTGGAGTTTTTTCTGGGTTTATTTCAAATGAGTTGTGTGATGCCTTCCTCGGTGGCCCTTGCCTGATGTTTGAAGGTTTTTTTTTTCTTATTGTTAATTATATGTCCTATCATTGATCGCCGAACTTGGATGTCCATGTAATACTTTTAATGCAAACATGAGTCTGTACGAAACAGAGTTGGTTGTGTCAAAATGAATAACTACCAAATATATTTTTGTCACAACCTCTTTTGCCAAGTAACTGTTTGCAAGAATGTTGGTAGGGGTCCTTGCTCGAGAACCTGTGCCTCCAGCGATCCTTTACGATATTTGGAAGGAACATAATAGTGCCATCTTTATTGGCCTACAACCCACTGCGCCATGCCTTACAAGAGAATAAGAGATGTGATCATTTCCTTGGTTCGTACTAAAGCCAGTTTTTGTGGGGTGAGAGCTCCGGAATTAGGATTTCATTATTGATTTGATGACGGCTGCTCTAAGAGCTAAGTCTAGATCCATACCACAGCTTATTGTGCCCCTCCTGATGTTGAAACCGGTGAACTAAGACTGGACTTGACCAGCCGGTCCGGAAAGTATACTGGTGAATCGGCGTGTATTCCGCTCTGGTCGAACCTCCTGGATCAGAATGTCCATTGAACCGGTGGATTGTCCTGTCCAATGTCTAGACCGGCTGGTCCATCAATCCACTACCAAACCAGCCAGGCTAGATACTGACTAAAAAATACTGAAATTTGCCCCCCTTTTTTCTTTTGGCAATTTAAACCATTTTTAGTTGGGGTTTTTCATCCTTTTGATTTAGATAAGGGGTGTTTTGGTAAAAATAATAATGTTTTGGTCGGTTTTCAAGTTTAGAAACACGTTTATGAAAGAGATTGAATCTTGATGATTCTTTTTCTCTTTTTCTAAATTGAAGAAACCCTAAATTTGGATGATCGACCTGCGACTTTCAGAGGTTGTTCTGGCCACGAAATCCGAAGATCTCAAGCCCTAAGTTAGTCCATTCTCTTTATTCTTTAGTTATGTTTTTTAGATCTAAAAAGGTAAAAATTTGATTTTTTTTTGTTTTTAAGGTTTTTACAAATAATGATTTTTTCTTCCCCAAATAATTGCAATGGGTGTTTCTTGCATTCATTATGAAGGTTTTTTAGCTGTAATCTTTAAGTTGTTGTAGGCGCTTTCTTATTTGTGGATTTTGTGCATTTTTTTTGTATAACTATTTGGTTTTTTGATTTTTTTTCAATTACTTGTCTCATTTTATTATCTATTTTTTAATGCTTCAATTGAAATATGGAGAATTTTCATATATGGAGGATGTTTCCTATTTATAATTTGATCTAAAGAAATGTTTCCTATTTATAATTTTATATAAAGAAATGAATTTTTTAATCTTTTTGATCATTTAATTACTAGATGTGTCTATGGAAAATAGGGAACCATGGTAGTTGTTTCTAGTTACGAGTTTTTGTCTTTTTTTCGTATATTTTCAGTTTTCTTTATAGTTTATAACTTTATATGTTATTGAGATGAAACTTCCCAATAAGTTTTTGAGTTGTTTTTAAATTTCCATATTTTCTGGTTTTCCATAATTTTTTTTTTCATTTTTCACAAAATTTTCTATAGTTTCCTATATTATTTTAATTTTTATTTACTTGACGCTCTGACTGTTGAACTGGTCCAGTTTGACTAGATTGGTTCTACCACTGGTTTGGCCACTGGTCCGGTCTTAATATTATTGGTTGAAACCATCAAAGCCAACTTCGATGGTAGCTTCCTAGATAATCTAGGCCTTCTTGCCAGTGTGGGAGTAGTAATTAGAGATAGCACAAGAGGGGACTCATGACTGTACCCCATGTTAAAGAGTTGGTGGTTCGAATGGGGTTGAGGCCATATGAAGATTCTTTGCCTCTTATTTTTTAGCGTGATTCCCTCAATGTTATACATTGGGCCTCAAGGGAGCCCCTCTTTCTATGGTATTTGGCGGATATTGGTGAAGGAGATTCTCAAGTGTACATTGAAATAAATTGAAATGATACTTTCTCATTTGATCTTTTGTCATGAGCAATGAACGAAAAAACGACCGCCTTGTCACCTAAGCGGCCGCCTAGGCGGCTTTTTTCCCAAAATGCCAAGTCGTGGACTAGGCGGCCTGCTTAAGGCGGGTCCTTCATGGCGCCCGCCTAGGCAGCATAAAAGGCAGGCGCCGCCTCGCCTAATGGCGGAAAAAAAATCGGGTAATGTCTAAAATCGTTATTTTACCCCCTAAAGGGGGGGGAAAAGGGTTTGGGAGCCATTCTTGCTCCCCAAAACACTGTTAATGAAGTTTAGAGTGAGAGGAAACTTGAAAAAACAATATTTTGAAGATTTGTAGAGAGATCGAAATTTTTTTTCGACCTCCTCGAATGGTCATGAAATTATAGGATATTCATCCCCGATCTTTTTGAGATTTTAAGTGGTTGTAAAAGAGGAGATTTGGGAACCAAAACATTTGGATTTGGCCCGATATTGATTCCACTTCAAGAAGATTGGTATATTTCAATAGTTTTATTAGGTTATGTATTTGTTTTTTTTCACAATGTCTTATGATGTTATTCTTTGCTATTTGTGTTTTTTTTTTGTGATACTTTATGATATATATTTGATATGTTATTGACTATTTGCATTATTACTTACCCATTTTGATATGTGGTTTGGGTCTTTGGGAAAGCAATTCAATAAAAAAACTCCATTGCCCCCAAATTGAGTGAATACTGTTTTTTACCCTTTTTTTTTAGTTTTAAATGTGAGTTTACTTGTATGATCCATAAACCATAACTTTAACTATTTAATTTACAGTCTAAAATCGCAAATGTTTATGTTTTATCTGTACTTTTGACTTCTGAGTTCTGAACAATATATTATATACAAAACTTATTAAATAAAAAAAATCATTTCTGTATAAAATGAGGTGGGGGGAGGTGTGGGGGGGCCAAAAATCCGGAAGGATATGCAGTTCCCCAAAAGGCAGGCCGCCTTTGTGTCTGGGCGCCCGCCTAGGCGCCTAGGTGCCTAGGTGGCCTAGAGCCCAAACCGCCTAGGCGACCGCCTCCGTGTTTTTGAACATTGGTCATGAGCACACTAGTTGGCACCGGACGTGGTCTATGATAGACTTGGGGCTTGTCCGGGGAGGATGTATGAGCTCTACTATGATGGACAACTAATGTAGAGAAATGAATAATGGCTGGAGCTTGAATGGATTCGATCAGTGTTTCAACATGCAGTGATTGCATGTAAAGAACATTGATAACTTGTCAAATGGGGCAAGGGGTATGCTACATCATATTAAGGGAGTCATCTTCTGTAGTCATATGCTTCAAATTGGAAAGTGAGCCTCGGATTGCTGAAACCTGTTGGAGAATAGGTGTTTCAGCATCTCCAGAAATTGTTTTTTTGGTTGGTAGTTTAGTGTTAAGACTGAGGTTAGGATGTGGAGTTGCATTATTAATACCTTAACCAATCTACTCTCAAGCTGAACCTGAACGTGTGTAGAAGTGTTTCATCTTCTGAATTTTTGCTGACACATCTTCTGCATCTTCAAGATTGCTATGGGTCACTGAGTCAGCATTTGCAAGTGTGCTTGCGTGGGAAATCCTGATTGACATTGTTTGCAGTGGTGCCCATGTGATGTAAGGTGGATCCTTTGACATCAGTTTTTGTCATTGCTTGTTTGACCTGGTCATTGAGAGGGGTGGTTGAACCCATGGAGAGGTTTGTTAATTTTAATGGCCAGGCTAGTAATACTAGCTAGGCAAAAATAAGTTCTATCCCAATCTAATTTGCCTATTCTTTAAGCACCATGCTTGGTAGTTGAGAAGCTTGAATGTATTTGATGTAGGAAAATTGATGGAAAACAGAAAACGACAGTAATTCAGGCCAAACCCACGCAACCGGTATAATAAACCTAGGGTTTCTTTCTCAAACCCTAACAAAGGAGCAAAAGCTTCCTTTCCCTTATTCCTCCCTCTGAAAAAAACCACCGCTTTGTGGGCCCCATGCACCTCTTAATAGTATTATTTAGCAATCCAAGGACAAAAAGTGTATATACAGATAATCAATTGACCCATATGTCCTAACTTAAGTGACTTTAAAAATAAATGACACTAACAATAAATAAAATAACAAAATATTCCCAACTGGTCCAGCAATTAAAATTGCTGAAATAACTAGAAAATCATCCCAAACAATGCTTGCTCTCGTTTTCTTCTTTGTAGCCCTCCTAGAATTCACATCCTCCAAATGCGCACGAGAATTAGGAGGAATCTGCTGCACCCATTGAGGGTACTTGTCCCTTTGTCCACTTGATGCACTTTGCGCATCATCAGTATTCGGAGGTATTAACTATGGAAAATAAATAACAGGAGGCACAATTTATGCTTACTCAAGTGGGATGAATTGATGTAGAGGTTGTTGACTCATGCAGACGTTTGTTAATTTTCCATTTTTTATGGCTGGGCAAATAACATTAAGTCAACGACAGGTTCTGTTCCAATCTATTATGTCACTTCTGCAAGAGCCATGATCAGTAATTGAGAAGCTTGAACGTATTCTACGTGTTTCCAATGGCAAAGAAATAGTAAGATACAAGTTTCATTTAGTAAATAACATTAAGTCAACGACAGGTTCTGTTCCAATCTATTATGTCACTGCTGCAAGAGCCATGATCAGTAATTGAGAAGCTTGAACGTATTCGAGGTGTTTCCAATGGCAAAGAAATAGTAAGATGCAAGTTTCATTTAGTCATTATCAAAGAATAATACAAGCCGTGTAGATGCCTGTCTTGGAGTGAGTAGAGTGTCTCAAAATCTCCTTGGGAAAGCAGGTTTTAGAAGGGAAGATTACGGGCTATGACGATGGTTAGAGTGAGGTATATCTTGTATCCCAATGTTCGTAATCTGTCATTGCGATAGCAGATTTCTATTTGTCATGCCTCCATGATCTTGGGTGGGAATTTGTTTTATGTTCCCAGTGCCGCAAGTGCGAGGTTCTAAAAAGTAAAAACCCAGTAAGTTTATCTGAGGTTATCATTGGACTTAAAATTTCCTTCCATTCGTACTTGGGCCCTCTTATCATTGAAGGGGATTCTTCGATCATTGGAGGCCTGTTGATGTTAGGAGGAAATTTGTTACTTTTCGGGTGGGAGTTCAATGAGTTTCTAGTGTATGCTGGGGATCGTTAATGATTAGTGGACTCGTTAGCCCAGGGTGGAAATACAGGGGAGGACCAATACATTAGACCAGTCTCCTCCCTCTTAACCCATCCCTTTCTTGTTCTTTTCTTACTGCTGTCCCTCGCACCATGCACTTCTATGTTTTATTTATGTATCGGAGCAATATTATCTGACTTATTTCCCATCATATATTAGCATTTCTAAAAAGAAAAATTGATTGCCCCTTTGTCATCTTGAAGCACTGAGATGAATTTGAGTTAGTCTGTTCTAAGAAGATAATTTTAACATAAATTTTGAATTTTAGACTTCTTGCAACTGGTAAATATGTTCTGTTGTGTCTCATAGTTGTCTAAGTTAATTCATAATTCTTGTTGCTACTTATTTGAAGTTCTTGTTCTGTTTCTCTCAATATTTTGGTATTGTGATTATTTCTGGAAATATTCAAGAGTGCTATGTTCAATATTCTTTTCAGACTGATATGTAACATCTGAATTGTATTGTGGGTAGTCAACGGCTTCTAGCCTGCCTCATATTGGCTCATTGGTAATACATTTGGCAAGTAATTTTGAAAAGCTTATATTATGGAAGCACTTGGATTTTTGCCCCATAGTATCTGTGATTATGGGGGCAACTTGTATTATTTGTACTTGCAGAATACTATTTGCTTCAGCCATCCTCATTATTTTCTATTATGGTAGATTGATACAATGTTCTTGCATAAAAATCTCTACAATGGATACAAACTACTGATCATGTGGAACCCAATAAACTGAACAAGCATATTTGGTATGTAGAATATTTTTGCCCATAATTTGTAAATTGAGATACCGTGTTGATTGTCGAGGTTATGTTCATGCTATTGCGCTAGGACTTGGCAAAGATGGCTGTACTATGGATGCTTCATCTGTACTCTTCACTAGCGTCAAAGAAGCACGTGCGGCTGTTGTCTCTTTGCATCAACGGGAGATCAAGGGTAAATGTGTTTGGGCACGCCAACTGGGTGGGGAGGTACTGTCATGGATTCCTACCTTTTGCCAAATCAACATCATTGTATGATATAGCGGCATGTTCCTTGTGCGTTTGGATTCCGTGATGGAGCTGTTTTGTTTCATGCATGGAATGTGTGAGTTCTCTGTGGTACTTTTTTGTTTGTGGTGTGAGAAACATCTTTGGGTGAAGGAAAAAAATATTAGCTTCATAACTTATAATTTGGACTCCCTTGAAACATAGGTTGTCAAAACGCTTGGTGAAAAATGTGTTTTTTCTAGAGTAATGCTAGACTGTTGCGATTATGGATATGCTATATCTGGTTTCTAATGTGTATGGTTGAGTGGTGATTTCTGTCCAGGTTATTGGCACTTCTGGTATTATTTTTAGCTGTGTGAAAGTCGTGCATTCATATGTAGATGGTGTGTGGAGCTTTTGCCTGTAATCTGAGATGGTTTTCTTTCGTGTTTTAAGCTCATGATTTATTAGCTTCAGCTTACAAATTTAAATTTCCATAGACATATTCCTGTTCTGAGGCCATAATGCATTCAATGGAGCACATTTTGTAAATTTTCCCAGCTGGAACAGTACAAAGCTTTTCTGCAACTTCTTGTATCTGTTTTTTTTTTTTTGATGAAGGTGACTTATTTCTAGGTAATAGATAGTTACAGAAGGACTCACAAGATGTGAGTCTAAGGTATCCCACAGGCCGGGTGCTCCATACAAAAACTTACATAAAGCAGTGGCTATACTCTAAGAAATTGGAGAAAAGGGCTAGGCAACGCGAAGTATTGTAGGGAGAGATGGAGAAAAGGGTGCGAGAGAGGGAAAGAAAGAGGGAGCAGAGGATAGAGAAGAAAAAGGGTGTGTGGGGAGAGAAAGAGGGTAGGGAGTGTGAGAGTGATTAGAGAGTGAGAAGAGGTAAAGAAAAGAATAGAGAAGAGGAAAGATGAGGGAAAGAGGGAGAGGGGAAGAGAGTGAGAAAGACAGAAAAGGAGAGGAAGAGGAGAGAGTAAGGGGATAGAGAGTAGATGGAGAGGCCAATAAGAGGTTAATGCGGCCAGCAAGAGAGATGATAGAAGAGGGCAAGAGGAGGCGGTGCATCATAGTTGTGGTGTGGTTGAGGTTGCTTGTGCTCCTTGTTCGGCGAGGCTGTCAGCCTCGTGGTTCTTTTCTCTCCAAGTATCATGGAAGTCGACTTGAAGAGGCCTGCAAAGAACGAAGACATGATAAAAAATATGTGTCAGTCTCCAAGGGTGATCAGATGACAGTGTGGCCCAAGAGATGACATTCTTTGAATCTGCCTCCACGATAAGGCGATGTCCCCGTGCTGGTTCGAATCTTTTAAGGGCCTCAAGCAAGGCCGTGGACTCAGTCCAGTTGGAATTTTGTGGCCAATGTAAATGGAGAAGGTGCTAAGAGAATTTTCCCTCGTGATCCCTAAGGATTCTGCCAAACCCCCACAGTGGTCGGTATTGGCTAGGGAGCGTCCATTGATGTTGACCTTGTTGGTACCTCAAGAAGAGAGGGAGGGATCCATTGGTGCAATCAGGGGATAGTGTTGGCTCTGGAGGGCATGATGTTTTTGTGGAAGTCCTCTGTGGAGAAATGTTTGAGGGGTTTGAAATAGGAGACCCAGAAGATGGTGAGAGATCTTGCCTTTGAGCGACTGCTTGTGCACTGCTGCTGGTTCCCAAAAATGCGGGAATTGTGTTCGTTCCAGCTAGCCCAAAGGGTGGCTTGAATGGAGGCCCTCAAAGGAAAGTTCCCGCAGCAGGAAGGGAATAATGGGTGGAGAACAGCGAGTCAATATTCGGGGAGTGACCCAACAGTAACTAAAAGTCTTCTAAGTGTTTGTTCACCACTTCTTGTATCTATTACGTAGGAAATAAACAAAACTCGTATGTTTATAATCCCCTTAGAGATGACATGAGAATCTTATATTGATGGGATTATAATGAGGACCATTGATTGAAAGGGACCAGTGATAATCTATTTTTTATACTTCAATTTCATGAGGTGTAAAGAATGATCAGCTTGTGGCTGTGGTCTTTGCCTGTGCAGCCAAGTCTGCTGCTATAGAGTTTATGTACACCTGGCAGACTAGCGAAGCACACAATATTCCTATGAATATCATTAACCATCTATCTTTGAGCTATTTGGATCCTACTTTGGAAAACGGTGGTGGGAGCAACCATTTGGGCTATTTGGATCGAGAGAAACAATAGAATCTTCAGGGGTGTCTCATCCACTTACCCAACCTGTTTTGCCAAGCTCAAATCCTCTATGGTGTTTTGGGCAACCATCACAAGGAGTTTAAAGGAATCCCCCACACTGTTTTCTTCAATGATTGGACTGCTATCCTAAAACATAATATATATCACGAAGTTCTTGTTGGAGACCTCCTGAGCTGGGTTGCCTCAAACTGAACTTCGATGGGTGCTCTTAAGGAAACCCTGGACCAGCTGGAGTAGGGGCCCTCATAAGGGACAGCTCAGGATCCACTCTAGCCTCTCTATCCAAATCCATGGGACATTCTGACTCCACGGAGGCAGAAGCACCTGCCCTTCTTGAAGGGCTCAAACTTTGTTCTCCTTAGCTCTCGGAGCCCCTCATTATCGAAGGAGACTCCAAAAACGTCATCGCATGGGCTTCTAAACTTTCACCTCCTCCATGGAATTTGGCACACCTTTTTGATGATAGTCACTACATTTGCAGGGATATTTGCACCTCATGGAGGCATGTCTGGAGGGAGGGAAACCAGGCAGCAGACACACTAGCTAAAGATGGAGCAACTTCAATAGACAGATAATTTTTTGGGATCGACATCTTTTTGTTGGTTGCTTTGTTTTTGTCAATGTAACTACTAAAAAGATGTTTTTGGATTCTACTCTCTCTCACCCCCCTTTTTCATAAGGGTTATGTTTGCTTTCCATCTGTGGAATAGCATTTCTCTTCTTCTCTCTGTATTCACCTTACTATATATAACTGTAACACTCTCAAAAAAAAATAAAAAAATAAAAAAAAACCATCTATCTTTGAGTAGGAGCTGAATTAATTTGTCATAACGGTTGTCATTCTCATGTTGTTAGCTACTCAAAATTCCTTTGGCTATATCATCAATGGAATATTATCTGTACTTATTCTATTCATCAGCATGAAAAAGCAAAACATGTTATTATGTATGAGTTGATCTACATCTGAGTATGTTTGCTGTTATAGTAGTGCCTTTGTGTCAAAGCTTCGCTAAGAGATTTGTTTATTCATGTTTTCCTTCGTCTTGAATGTGATGTCAAAGTCTTCATGCCACTTTTTATATCTATTCATTTCCTAGACTCTTGCTTTTGCAGTAGTTGTAACTTTTGTTTTGAACTTATACTCTGTATTGTCTGATATGCATTCTAATCAGGGATCAAAGACAAGGAAATGGCGGCTAATTGTTCGAAATTTGCCTTTCAAGGTTTCCACTACAAAAGCCCATTATCTCCTTCTCATCTTTCTTTGGAAGAAGTTCATGGTTGCCTTAACTTCTTGGAACTTCTGTGCAGATTACAGTGAAAGAGATTAAAGATGTATTTTCAAAAGCCGGTTATGTGTGGGATATATTCATCCCCAAAAATACTGGTGAAGGGTAAATGTGTGCTTGCTTGGGAACTGAATTTGTTCTATTTATTGCTGTGCTTTGGCAGACTGTCTTATGCAATCGTTTCCATTTTGTAGTGGATCATCCAAGGGATTTGCATTTGTCACCTACACATGCAAGCAAGATGCAGCAAATGTATGTTTGACTTTCCCAACAGTTATTCATGGATACATATTGTTTTACCATATATTATGACAAAAAATTTGCATTCTTAATATTCAGGCGATCAGTATGTGTAATGGACACAAAATTGGGAAAAGACCTGTTGCTGTTGATTGGGCCCTTTCGAAGAAGATCTATGATTCTGCGGCTGTATTGGATGAATCCAAGGAACAAGGTTGGTGCCGTTTTACCGTTCTTCTCATCCAAACATTGCTCCCACTAGGGCTTGGCTTTTTTGAGCTGGATAGAAGTGGTCCCTTGATTGTTTTCCTGCGTTTGTTGTGATATGGTAAAATATCATATGCCTATCATATGTATTATTGATGGAAGTAGTGAAAAGAGAGATGGTGACTTATGGTTTGACGGAAGGTGTGGCCCTTGATAGAGAGGAATGTCGGAACATAATTCTTGTAGCCAATCCCAAGTAGTTGGGATAAGGCTCGGATGATGATGATGATGTACTATGGATCTTTCCAATTGCATTATTGATCACCATTCATATGTCTTATCGATATAATTATTTATAGGTGTTATCAAAGTTGTTTCTTTATACTTTGTCGGGGGAAGCAGGTTGGTGACTCAAAGTTTTTTATTCAAGAGCATGCTTAAAGACTTGATCACTATTAGGAATCGGGCTTGGGCATGCTTTGGTTAAAGTGTTGATCACTCTAACACAACATCCCAATTTTGAACCCTACTGCTGAACTACTGAGGAAACTTCACCTCCGTTTTAAGCACTCTTGTGGGGGTAGGACTGGTGATCAGCGACGTTTATTTTTGAACTTTTGCCCTTTTTATTTTTAGGGTTAAGTTAACCATACTTAGGGTCTCCACGTTATTTAATTATTCTGAATATGTAATTTAATTAAAAACTCAGGCCTTAATCCTACCAAGAGGGGGAAGGATAGGATCAGGAACCTTCTTCTCTGTTTGGGTAAATAATAAATCCATTCAAGGGGTATGAATCATAGAAGAGAGAATCCCAAGCCCATGATTTGCTGCAGGACCCTGATAGAAATTATTAATACTCTTTTGAAATTGGGTATCTACTATATCATTGTACTTGTTTCTAAGCATTAGATTATCAATAAATAAATAATAAAAATGTCAACCTTAATTTTTTTTCCTTTTCTTATAGAATGCATGGCTAACTTAATTTCTTGTTTCTTGTCATTCATTTTTTTTTAATCTGGAAACTGCAGTTACATTTATTTCTGTCTATTCATTGATTCTGTCTAGTCATTGATTCAACCGTCCTTTTGAGGCATGTGTTTTTTCTTGTGCACAGGACAGCAGAATGATACTTATGAAAACAATGGTGATTCGGCTAGTGAGGATAACATAAGTGAAAGCTTTGAAGCTGAACCTTCCGAAGATCTTCCTGAGCATAGTGAAGATGAATCTAGTCCAAGAGAAATGCCGTCTGAGAAGGAGATGGACATTACGAAGAAAGTTCTTGAGAATATCATCAAGTGCAATGCAAATGGAAATCAAGCTCTTGCCAGTAAAGAGAACTATTCTCTTGAGGCCAGTAAAGATCCAAGTGTTGCAAGGTCAGGAAACAAGTTATCTGCCAGTGTTGGTAAGGTTAGTGGTACCCTTAACCCTGAGAGTTTGAAAAAAAGAGAAGATCCAGGTCATGATCCTACTGAAGAACTCAAGAGAACCATTTTCGTGAGTAACCTGCCATTTGATGTTGAAGGTGAACATGTTAAACAACAGTTTTCTGTATTTGGGAAAGTGCGAAGTTATCTTGTGGTTCTCCATCCAGTAACAAAGTAAGTTATGATCCTGAACAATGTGTCTTTACTTTCTGCAACCATCTCAGCTTATTAACCATCCATTTGGTGCCATGTTTATATGTCTTGGTCCTTTATTTTTTGTTATGGGCACTTTATCTAATCTCAATTTGTTTTGTTAAAAGGCGCCCAAAGGGAACTGCTTTTATCAAGTTTGAAACACCAGAGGCAGCTGATGCAGCAATTTCAACTGGCAATGCAGAGACTGGCTCGGGGATTCTTATGAAGGGAAGGCGTCTTACTGTTTTGAAGGCATTAGACAAGAAGTCAGCCCATAAGAAGGAGTTGAATAAGATAAAGAAAGAAGAACATGACCAACGAAATCTTTACCTTACAAAGGTTGCTGGTTTTCTTTAGGATTAAGCATTCTCTTACACATGAAAAATCAGTTATAGCTAGTTGTAACTAACCAATTATGCATATTCAACTCATATCAATAGGAAGGTGCAATTCTTGAGGGTACGCCTGCTGCTGAAGGAGTTTCGAAGGATGATCTGTTGAAGCGCCAAAAGTAAGTCAATGACATTAGAAAGCTTGTTTGATTTTTGATGTGCCACAAGCATCACATTTTGATTTGTGTTCTAGATTTCCAGTTATATATCTTAGGCTCATTAATTGCCAATTCTATAGTTTTTTTTTTGAGAATGTTAACCTTTAATTGATGACTAAAAGAGTGCAGCGGACCACAGAGTTTAGGTTATCCACAGGGCGGAAGCTCTGAGTACAAAATACCTTTCTGAGATAGGGGGTGAGAGAGAAAAGTAAAAAAGCCATCTTTTCATAAGCTACATTAACAGCAAGGCAAAGCAACCAACAAAAAGATGCCGATCCAAAAAATTGATCCTAGAAGCCATCCAAAGTAGCCACCTCTTTAGCTAGAGTGTCCACTGCCTGGTTTGCTTCCCTCCAGGTATGCCTCCATAAGACGTGCATATCCTTGCAAAGATGGTTAATCTCATAAAAAATATGAGCCAAAACCCAAGGGGGAGGGGGAGAATTGGTAGCCCAAGAAATAACATTCTTGGAATCTCCCTCTATTATAATGTATTCTACCCGGTGTGGTTGAAGAAGCTTGAGCCCTTCCAGTAATGCTATCGCCTCCGCTTCCATAGATTTAGTGTGACCGATATTTTTTTAGATGTTTGAGCCAGCATGGTCTCTGAGGATCGCACCTATACCTGAAGGCCCGGGGTTTCCAAAGGAGCACCCATCGAAGTTAAGTTTGAATTGGCCCTGGCCTGGAGGTCTCCAATTTGACACCCGAGGTTGGCGCTGTCAACTATACTGAAGGGTAGCAGCCCAATCCTGATAAAAGGCAGAAGTTGGGACCCCTTTGAAACATTTGTGGTTGGTTGCCCAGAATACCACCAAGGATTTAAGCTTGATGAAAGTATTGTACCATGAGGAGTGATCTCCCCGAAATATCCTGTTGTTTTGCTCTATCCAGATTGCCCAAATAGAGGCTGCCACCATGGATTTCCAAAGCAAAATACCTGCTTTAGGCCAGGGGAAGGGTTGGATGGAGGTAAGGACAAGGGGTACAGTGGCAGGAAGCACCCACTGGACTTTGAAGAGGCGAAGAAGTTTTCCCAACAGATTAAAAACAAACGGGCAGTGCAAGTAAAGGTGGGCATTGGTTTCCTCGTCGACCATACAAAGAACACAACAATTGGGTATCGGGATTCCTCTTCTTTGTAGTTGCCGTTTCTTGATCCATCATTTTGTTCGTTCTGTCCTACCAAGAGTGGATGTAGACCATTCTCCATTCATGAATTGGTATTCTAAGTATATGGTGCTGCTTTTTTCTAGCAAGATTGCTTGCATTGGATTGTTAAGGCAGTAGGATTGTAATTCATTTAATATGCCATTCTTTGTTTTCCTTTTCATGCAGTTATAAACAGAAATTTATTGTGATTAAATTTACCAATTGGAGTAAGTCTGAGCCTTTGTTCTATTAGGAGCTGTCTCCTGTCACAACCTTGTGGTTGTGTGTTCCAGCCTAGTTTTCCTACGCAAGAACAATGAGACCAAGGAAAATACAATGTGAAGAATTAATAGGAGAAACTTGTCAATGATGTGACAAATTGAGATGCTTTTGAACTAAATATTATGTTAGGCAGTTGTGAACTGCTTTATTATGAATTCCTTCATTAGTCAAGTATTTTGCTTGTCTATTCCTAGTAATATAGCATTGTGTCTTTCTTTATCAATTAGCAAAGAAAGACATTGCTCTGAAATTTACTCGCTATTATGGCTCCCTTTTGCAGTTTAGCTGAGAAAAAGGCTATTAAATTACAAAATCCGATTTTCCATGTTTCAAGAACTCGGCTCATTGTTTACAATGTGCCAAAAGAAATGACAGAGAGTGAATTGAAGAGGCTTTTCATTGAAGCTGTTCGTTCTCGAGCGTGCAAACAAAGTCCTGTG
Organism: Amborella trichopoda; assembly: GCF_000471905.2. The sequence goes on from NW_006494904.1 coordinate 4,768,193, forward strand.
GTTCGACAGGTATGCAATCCAGGGTAATGTTGGGTAGTCATACTCTCAGTTGTCAATTCTTTTAACTCCCTTGTAATGTTGTTTACATGCAGGTTAAACTTCTAAAGGATACCAAGAAATCAAATGTTAATAGAAAGGATAGAGCACGTGGAGTGGCATTCATTGAGTTTAGTCAACATGAACATGCACTTGTGGCCCTGAGAGTACTTAACAATAATCCTGGTATGCATCATTCAACTTCTAATTCTTCTGTTATGTTGCTGGTGCAAATCTTTTGAGAGTGTTTATCGAGTTGCCTGTGAGGGGTGGAACTCTACTTTGGAACTGACCGTCCATTGGTGGTTAAAACTTTTGATGCATGGGAAACTGTGACATATTATTAAGATTCTGAACTTTTATGCTTTTTGACATGTTTGACTACGTAATTCGAAGCAAACTTTCTAAAGAGGCTACTATTGAAACTCATGTGAGGATCTTTTATTGAAAAAGTTAATCCAATGAAATTTTGTTACTCCATTGCAAATCAGGGGATCAGTGACTTTCTTGACCATCCACCCACTGCCTTCTTCAAGATGTGCTAAACTTAGATCTTATCTTACCCACCTCCGTAACCTCTACAGATTTTACAGAATTCTTGGTATTAAGATATGAATTATGAAACTACATGAAATAGCACAGGTCTGATATCTTTCAGAGAAAAGGAAAGTCTAAATTCGTATTTTATGGATCTTGGTCACACATTTCATTTGAATGGTAAGCAAATTTCCCAAGTTATCGGCTTGCATTTGAAGTTCTTAAATGGCAAGACATGCTGAGAGGAGACTAAAAGAAAAACTTGTGCCGAATCCATGTCGATCAACTTGGATCAATATGAACTTAAAAAGTGGTTCATTATCATGGCTTCTAAGTGGAATTTATGATGAATTCTCAATTAGAAGAGTTGACATACGAATAAGATATGGTTGTACTGCTCATTGGCAAGTTTTTAACTATGTTTGTACTGCTCGTTGCTTGGATCTTTAGGTTGTGAGGACTTATGATTAGCGAAGAACCTGAAAAGTGCGGAATTTCTTAGGCACCATTGATTTACAGCTCAAAGGACCATTTGGAATTTTACTGTGAAAATTTATTAAAAAAAGGGGCCTATTTGGAATTTTGTCTCCTGCAATTTGACCTCAAGGTTTGCTTGGATTTCAAAATTGATTTGATTCCATATTGCAACTAAGCTTCCAAATTGAATTTTTTGCAGAATCTGTAAAATTTCAAGTTCTCTCACTCTCTCTCTACACAACCACCATCCTGTCACTACCGTGACCTTTACCAGTAGTAGCAGCATCACCACCCTCACCTGGCCACTACCTGCTCCACCACCACCACTACACCGCCTCCACCACCACTACTGCCCACCACCATCACCACTACTATGCCGCCACCACCATTATCATCACCATCCACCACTGCTACCATTCCACTACGTCACTACCTTCAGACTGCTGCCACCACCTCCACACAAAACACTTCTAGAATTCAAATGATTTTGATTTTTATTTTTAAGAAATATTTGACTCCTACAATGCAAATGATAATGGACCAAATTGCCATATGATCAATAACAACTCGAAAATGACAGTTGAAGAAATTTGATATCTTCCCTCTTACTAGGCTCGATGGGCCTTTCCTTGAGTTTTTCAAAGCAGGTGCTTATCTTCGACCATGGATCAGCAAGCAGATCTGTTGCGAGGTCTCCAACCTTGCTAGCAGCTCCCTCTCTCCCCTACCTCTTCTTGCGACCTTTTATGGGACTCCTCTGAGACGGTCCCCGAGGCTTCTCCTGCCCCCCAACTCTGTTCGATGTTGATCCTCTCTTGGAACATTCGGGGACTAGGCTTGCCCCAAAAAGCAAGCAGTAAATGACTTTTGTTTTAAGCATCGGCCCACCATTCTAGCTCTTACAGAGACCAAACTACCCTCACTGACTTTGGCTTAGATTAGACAAGTTTGGGGTAGACGTCCTTGCTAGTGGCTGGCTCTTCCTTCGTAGGGGGCCTCAAGTGGCATTTTAGTAATCTAGGATCCCACAGCCCACTCTCTTTCCTCTTCCCATGTGTCAAGGTACTCTGTCTCCCTACTTCTCACCAGGATTGGGGGATCCTGGTTTGAACTGGAAATTCTTTGCTGTTTATGGGCCCTATCAAGACATTCTTAGACCGTTGCTTTGGGAAGAGCTTAACTCTGTAGCTTCCCTACCTCACTCCCTTTGGTGCATCGGGGAGATTTCAACGTGGCCATATGGTCTTTCGAAAGAAACAACTCCAACAAAATTACTCATGCTATGAAACTCTTCTCAGATTTTGTAGCCCTCAATAACCTGCTCGACTTACCTATACAAGGTACCCAGTTCACTTGGTCCAACCACTCCTCCTCCCCCACCCTCTCCAAACTTGACCGTTTCCTCGTTAGCACCGAGTGGGATTCGTGTTTTCCGTGAACCCATGTAGTTGTCCTTCCCAAACCGACGTCAGATCATTGTCCATTTTTCTCAACACTAATCCTGCAGCAAGGGGAGCCAAACTTTCAGATTTGAGCTCGCATGGTTGGAAGAGCTTGCTCTTTCGGACCTCTTTCCTGCTTGGTGGCAATCTTGGTCTAACTCTGTTCTGGGTTGGGCTGGCTTTAGAATCCAACGGAAACTGCAGCTATTAAAAAGTTATCTCAAAGCTTGGAGTCGTCAACTACTTGGTTCTTTTGGACCACAAAAACTGTCTACGCTCCAGGCCATCAAGTCCCTCGACACCCTTGACAAATCGAGACCTTTGTCGGTCCCAAAAACCCTGTCCAGAGAGAAACTGACATTCAACTACCATTCTATTCTCAAGAAAGAGGAGATTTTCTGGTACCAAAGGTCCAGAATCAAGTGGCTGAAGGCAGGTGACTTGAATACTGGTTTTTTCCACAAATCAGCTAATTGCAGGCGAAGAGGCAACACCATCTCTCATCTTCTGGTGGGAGACAACCTTCTAGATCAACTCCAGGACATAGAACAGGCTATCCTCTCCTATTTCAAAAATATCTTCTCAGCCCCCTGAGGACCTAGGCAGGTTATGGGGGACCTCTCTTTCCTCTCTCTCCCTAGTGATCAAACGATCTGGTCGGAGAGACCTTTCGACGAGATGGAGATCCTCGAGGCCATCTCCCAACTGGACTCATATAGGGCACCTGGCCCAGACGGGTACCCCATGGCCCCTTTTAAAGTCTTCTGGGAATCCTTTCGAGATGATTTCCTTTTTCTTTTTGAAAAATTTCACTCTAGGGGAGTCATACACAGGACCATGAATGCCACCTATATCACTCTTATTCCTAAGATTGATAGTGCCATAGAGCTTAAGGACTACCGACTCATTAGTTTGGTTAATTCCTCTTACAAAATTTTATCCAAAGTGCTAGCAACCCGTCTCAAAGCTGTCCTACCTCTTGTTATATCGCCCAACCAAAGTGCTTTCATCACTGACTGACAGATTCTCGATGGTGCCTTGGTTGCTCACGAAGTTGTCCACTCTAGACTTCTTGCTAAAGCACCGGACCTCATCGTCATATTGGACTGGGAAAAATCATACGACCATGTGGATTGGGATATTTTGGAAGAAACCCAGCTTCGAATGCCATTCGGGTCGAGGTGGAGAAGTTGGATGAAGGCTTGCTACTCCCCACCTTTCTTCTCCATCCTCATTAATGGAACCTCAAAAGGTTACTTTCCCTCCACCAGAGGGGTGAGACAGGGTGATCCCCTCGCCCCTTTCATTTTCGCCATATCTGCAGAGGTGTTCAGCCATTCAATCTCTAGGGTGTTTTCTGCCAGTCTTTTAAATGGCTTCTCTCTTGCCAACCAGGGCCCCACGGTCACCCACCTTCAATATGCAGACAACACCCCAGTTTTCTGCAATGCCACCGAAGAAGAGAGTGCAAATCTTTTCATGTTCCTTTGATGCTTTGGATTTGTCACCGGGTTCAAAGTTAACTTGGAAAGAACTAAAATGATGGGAGTGGCCATGGACTTTGAAACTCTCAAGTCTTTTGCAGACAGTTGGGGTTGTGGGGCAGAGAAGCTCTCCTCCAAGTACCTCAGTCTACCCCTCTGCATCAGCAAACCTAAGAAGCGAGATTGGTCCCACATCATTGACAAGGTGGACAGGAACCTCGCAGGTTGGAATGGTCATTTCCTGTCTCTGAGAGGCAGACTACCTTTAATCAAGGCCACTTTCGCCAACATCCCTCTGCTTCAAATGTCCATCTTCCTCATGCCTGCTGTCATCCGTTCTCGCATGGAACAGTTGATGTGTAGGTTCTTTTGGTCAGGAGAGGCAGTGAATCATAAGTTTCACCTCATTTCTTGGGACATCCTTTGCCAACCAAAGAAATGGGGAGGCCTAAGTATTAGAAACCTGAGACTGCACAACCTCGCCCTTTTAGGAAAGGGGTGTTGGAGGCTGGCGACACTCAGCAGTCATCTCTGGATTGACATTCTGAGGCATAAATATCATCTGCCATTGACCCCTTGGTTACATAACTGTGCCACAAACTTCAGATCTTCAGGGATATGGAAATCCATTTGCACAGCCTTCTCTTTCTTTAAACGGTTCATCAGATACCTTCCTAAAAGAGGTACTCGCATTCTCTTTTGGAAAGATCTTTGGCTTGGTCTTTCTCCTATCTCAGAGAGATTTCCGGCCCTATTCTCTTTGGCTCGTTCACAAATACTACTGTGGCCAACGAAATGACGGTCACTGGCTCGAGGCGCTCTTGGAACCCCAATTTCAGAAGAGCCATAAACGACGACGAATTCACCCTTTTTACTGAGCTATCGGTGGAGCTTCAATCGTGCTTCTTGGCCACTCTTGGAGAGGACTGCATTATTTGGACCTTGGTAGCCTCTGGTATTTTCTTGGTCAATTTTATGTATCAGAGATTGGTGCAATCCCCCACTTTCCCACTTCCTCCCACTTCGTTAATTGCACATGCCTGGTCATCTTTTACTCCTCCTAAGATTAAGATTTTCATGTGGATTGCTCTTTCTCAGAGAGTTCTCATGGTGGACCAGCTCCAAAGAAGAGGTATTTCGTTACCTAACCGCTGTGTTATGTGCTTGGAAGACGAGGAATCTAACCCTCATCTGTTTTTACACTGTCCCTACGCCTTCAATTTGTGGGGAGAGCTTCTACGCCTCTTTAATGCCTAGTGGGCGCTACCGGCCTCTGTACCTCATATTGTCAATGCTGTCCAACCTTTCCCTTGGGCAAAGGCAGTCATTCTGCTATGGAAGTCTGCGGTGGCAGCCACTTTGTGGGCCATTTGGATTGAACGAAACAACCCGATTTTCTGGGGAGAGTACTCATTGTGGTATAACACCCTCGTCAAACTTAAATCTGAAGTGGTTTTTTGGGCAACTAACCACAAGAGTTTCAAAGGTCTCTCTGCCACCGATTTTGCACAGAATTGGGAGGCGTCCCTCCTCAACCGCAAACGTCATTCGAGGCCAGCATTGTGGAGGCCTCCTGCCCAGGGAACTTTCAAGCTTAACTTCGACGGTTGCTCCCTGGGCAACCCAAGTCCTTTGGGAGCTGGTGCACTCCTCAGAGACGACCTCGGTATTACTATTACATCTCTCTCTAAGTTTCTTGGCCATACAAACTCTACGGAAGCAGAATCCGCTGCATTATTGGAAGGCCTGAAACTAATCGAGCCTCTTGGGTTAGACTCGCTTACGATAGAAGGTGACTCCAAGAATGTGATCTTATGGGTGTCCACCCCCACCCCTCTCCCATGGTATTTGGCCAACATCTTTGAGGAGATCGAACACCTATGTAGGGATAAGAGCATCTCCTGGTTGCAGAGCTGGAGAGAAGGCAATCAGGATGCTGACACCCTGGCAAAAGCAGCGGCAAGCATGGCTGGTTCTTGGATCCTTTTGGTGGTGTTGTCTTATTTTGGGTTGCTTGGTTGTAACCTCTTCTTAAGACGATTGTTATTCATTTTTTATTTCTTTCTTTGGAGCATCCGCCCTGTGGATTGCCCACCCCTCCTTTCATTAATTCGAGGTTAACTTTATAAAAAAAAAAAAAAAAGGTGCCTGAGTTTTTTCTTGGAACTTAATTTCCAAATTAAGGCCTTATGATACCATCTTAAATCTCATTTTGGTATATGCATATCTCTTTGACACACACACACACACGCACACGCACACGCACACACACACGCACATGCACACGCACACGCACACGCACACGCACACATATAGACATACACATACCAACCATTGTACCCCTTGTCTGAATATACCTTCATCTTACATTCTTACAAAAGACTGGGATATCTGTACCATACAAGTTGCAAATTCCTGGCATGCTATATGCATACATTTTCTTGGGCAAGGAGTATCCTTAACTGTTAGATTGGGTATTTAGTACCTTACGTATTTTGCTGCGTCCAACAGCTAGATCTTGACTTTATAATCAAGTACTTTTGTGTTTTAAGGAACATTTGGTCCCGAGCATCGCCCTATTGTTGAGTTTGCTCTTGAAAATGTCCACACATTAAAGAAACGAAACTCCAAGTTACAGTCGCAGCAGGACCATACCAGTAAACTGCAGGATGAGAGAGAGAAAGCTATTGACCACATCAGTAAAACACAGGATGAGGGAGAGAAAACAATGGATGGAAAGGGTAGATCAAGAAGGCAATTTTCCAAGTTGAGCCAAAGAAAAGCAGGCGCACATGCTAGTGAGCCATCCATTGATGAAAAAGTCATGGTATGAACACTCTTTCCTTTGTTTCCTAATGAATCAAAGAGTGTTCTTTTTGTCCAACAAAACCAACCTTTTCTTTTCTATCATCATGGGATGGCTATTATGATAACTACACTCATATTACTTTCTAGGCACTTCTTTTTCATGATGCTTCATGGCGTTTTTGCAGGAATCTAAAACTAAGAGAGCTTCTGCAGTTGCAGCCAGTTTTGAAGTAATGCCTCCTAAGAGAAGGAAAAATGGTTTAGAAGATGGTGGGGATGGTGCCAAAGCAAAAAAACAGAGAAAAGTATCAAGTAGAAAGGAGATGGAGGACAAACCTGAGAGAGATGATACCAAAATGAAGAAACAGAGAAGAGTGTCATCAGGCAAGAGGGAAATGGGGGACATTCTTGAGAGAGATGCCACCAAAGCGAAAAAAAGGCGAAAAGCGTCATCCGGTGAAAGGGAAATGGAGGACAAACTTGATGAGCTTATAGAACAATATCGGTCCAAATTTTCATCACGCCCGAGCAATAATAAGAGTGATGCAAATACTCAACCTGGAGAGATCAGGAGATGGTTTCAGTAAATTCTGTGCCCACTGGGAGCAGATCAGATGGTTGTTTATCAGTATTTCCACAAGAGAGAGAGAGATAGATAGAGAGAGAGAGAGAGAGAGAGAGCCCTATTTCGGAAAATATCCTTGCAAGTTAAAGGAATTAACTCTTGGTTTTCAAGGGCAGTAGTATTATCTTTATCTATAGAGAGAGAGAGAGAGAGAGCCCTATTTCGGAAAATATCCTTGCAAGTTAAAGGAATTAACTCTTGGTTTTCAAGGGCAGTAGTATTATCTTCATCTATCTCCCTTTTCTATATGCTTTGGGAGATTGTGTGGAAAACAGGGGTCTTAAATACCCGAGATTTGTTTTATACCATATGGTAGTGGACCTTCCCTCGCTTTAGAAGTGCTGTGTTTTAATTAAGATTCATGTACCATAATATACTTTTGAACAAGTGAGAGGCCTGATTTAAGTTTTCCCTGGTGAAAAGAAAGAAGAAGATAATATTACTTGGGAATTGCAAAAATGCAAACAATATCCTTTTTCACATTCTTTAATCATAAAAAAATATTTCCTTCAGATTTAGAAGTCAGATATTATTGTATCAATAATCATTTGTTTGTTAAAACAAAAATATTGATTCCTTTTATGGGTGTCAAGTGAGGCTAGAATATTACATGTTACAGGGGGATCATATGATCCATTCATTCTCCCAGGGAAACTTTAATTAAGAGTATTTCCAGACCTAAAGGAAAGAACCGCCTCACAAACAGAATGATAAAATATAAAAAGAGAATTTTACAAGTACTCTTTAGGGATTATTAATTATGAGACTATTTATCTTTGTTACTGTTAGCCATTAGATGTCAAATTGGATAGGTTTATCGTGTATCATTAAGTTAGAGAAATTTTTTTTTGAGCCGAGTCTAGTAAAGGGCACATTCACAACTGCCCTAGTCCTTCATATGTGCGCTGAGCTGGGTCAGACTGGACTGGGCTGTGTATTGCCTGTGCTGGAGCCAAGCCGCTGAAGCCTACACAAGTTTCACCTCTGACTTCTCTTTCTTTCAGCACCACTGAATATCCTCTATTCCTTGTGGGCGATAAGTAATTTTCTTCACCTTTCCTCTTTAACATCTCTCTCCACTTTTGATTTTTTTTTCTCTCTTTATAAACGTTAAATGTGGTTTTATTTTAGTAATCTCAAAACTGATGCATGTGTGCATTGTCTTTACGAAATGTAAACAGTTCCCGTACAATCCCAAAATTTATTGACAATTAAAACTAGTTTTAGAATCACTCTTATTAAGACAACATTATTTAATATTCCTATATATTAATTTTCATTATTCAGAGTACCCACTATTATTATACAGAAGTTAGAGGCTCTTTATTTGCAGTGGAGGTTTAGAAAAAAGTTCCATTTGGTCAAATGGGAGGTTGTTTGTTTATCTAAAAAACTTGGGGGCCTTGGAATTAGAAGGCAATGGCAGACAATGAGTCTGCATTAATGTACTTTTCAATAAATATGGAACTGATCTCTCTTGTCTCCTAACTAAGGTCAATCGTGGGGGTACATCGGTAATATCAAGGGCCATTGAAAAGGTGAGACCTTTGTTTTCAGCATGCACGAGAATGAATTTTGGTCAGCTAAATGGATTGGGGGTCGGCCCCTTCAATTTGCTTTCCCGGAAGTATATAGAGTAAATCCTGCCTGGTTTTTTATGTGATATTGTTTGGAGTGTGAATTTGAGATATAGGAGAGTTGATTTCCGGACAGCTCGTCAGTTTGCAGATGTACTCCAGCTACGACACTCTCATTTTTATTCCCTGCAAAGAATGGAGAGAATAGTATGGGTGTGAACCAGAGGGAACCTTCTCTGATAAATCTCTCTATGGAGTCGAGTAGGGATAGGTTCTTTGACATTTCCGAGGGGATAAATAGAATTTGAAACTTCAAGGTCCCGCATGGAGTCAAATCCTTATGGCTTGCTTGTAGAGATAGAAATGTTACTTTGGAACAATTTATGGCTTGCTTGTAGAGATAGAAATGTTACTTTGGAACAACTAAAAAGGAGGGTGAAAATTATTGTAAATGGGTGTTCTATGTAGAAGGGAGGAGGAGACGAGTGCACATCTACTCGTTCGCTGTGATTTTGCTGCATCTTCAAGGCAAGGCAAGTTGCTCTTGATAACGCCACAATCTGTCTTACATACAGTTAATTGTGCAACTTAGCTCTCTTATGTTCTCTACCTTAGAGTTTGTACTCATGGAAGATTTCAGTGGCCGTCACCCTATGGCATATTTGGAAAGAAAGAAACGTGAGAATCGTTGGTGATAGGATGAGACCTTTGGAGGCTTTCAAGAATCGTTGGTGATAGGATGAGACCTTTTGAGGCTTACAAGTTTTGGAGCCAATTTTTCCGATTTATTGTTTATGAGGAAACAAAAAAATTAGGAAAGCCTCTGTTTGGAAGCCGCCTCCTTTCCCGTAGCTCAAATTGAATTTTGATGGGAGTGTACAGAATAATGGAATGAGAGCCAAGCTATGGCGGAGTGTTAAGGGACCATTTGGGCCACATTATATGGACTACCAGTGAGGTACTGCTATTGTGTCAAACCATTGAGGTTGAGCTTTTAGGTTTCGAGTTCTGTTTGGTGAAAGTAGATAGTCAAGTGCTTCATCTTATTATTGAAGGGGATTCACCCATTGTCATTAAATGGTGTTTGAATCCAAGCTCAACGCCGTGGAGATGCGTTAGTGCAATGGATGAGATCTATTACCACTTAAGGGGAAGAACATGCAATCCAGCTTACAAATAGAGAATGTAATTCCTTGGCAGATGAGCTTGCTAAGTTCATGGTTATCTGATTGTATCCTTCTTCAATTTTCACTTTATCTTTTTATTTCTCTTCCTTGGTCCTGTGAGCCAAATGTTTGTACTTTTTCAATGACTCAATGAAAGATCGTTGATAATTTTTATAAAAAAGGATAATTAAAACTAGTTTATGTGAAGAGTCTCAGTTTTCTCTGAAGAGACTCAGTATCCACTGTCTTAAATCGACAAATACAAATAACAAAAATAGAAATAAATCACAAACACCTTTACTTTACCCAAACTTACCATAAATTGCAAGATATTGTACCTACCCTTCCCAATACCTTACAATATACACCTTCCCAAATACACATATTACTATATATACCTACCTTCTAACCCGAAAGGCAATATATATTTTTCTTTCACATTTTCCCTACGAGAGAGGGCAACTAGAGTTTGAATTGCTCAAATATATTAAGGTGCATAGCGTAGCTAGTAGAAACAGTGGTTGTCATGCTTAAATTGCTCTCTGAACAAACGGATCAAAGAGTCGACTCGGAGGAGATCAAACAGATCAAAGAGTCTACGCGGAGGAGATCAAATAGATTAGAGAATTGAAACACGACTCGGCAGAGAGACAGATTATGAATAAGGAAAAGTTTATACAGAGCCGAGGCTCTAAACAATCAAATTTGAGCTTACCTCAAAAATTTCACTAGAAGAGATTGTTTTGATGCCCAAATATCCTCAAATTCATCATCTTGACATCAAGATGTATGGACATGAGAAAAAAAATGGATTTCAAATTTTGGAAATAGTGTATTTTGTAATGCACGTTTGGACCGTTAATTTTCAAGAATTTCAAGTTTTCATAGATCTCTCAATCTACATTATTTTTGAAGCTTTAAACTTTATAAATAAAGATGAAAATATATTTTAAGGCTATCAAAAAGATTTCCAGATTTGAAACCATATTTTTCGATACTATTTGAAGGTAGGCTCTAATTTGATTGTTTAGAGCCTAGGCTATATACAAACCGCACTTTTATGAATATACAAGCTTGCCTTAAATAGACAAATACAAAGGACAAAAATAGAAATAAATCACAAATATCTATACTCTACCCAATCTTACCATAAAATACAAGATATTGTACCTACTCTTCCCATATATACCGATTACAATATACACCTTCCCAAATATACAGATTACCATATACACCTTTTATATTAACCTGATAGGTACATACTTTCTTTTCACAGTTTAAACACTCAGAGTTCTTTTTCTTTTTTTTTCTTTTTTTTTTCTTTTTTTTTTAAGTATAATTGTTTAAGCTACCTTGTCTACAATCGTGATTAACAGCATGGCACGCTCCACTGAATAACCTTTAGGCGGACGTCCCGTTTCTGCATGGTCAATTCCTTTTATCTTTTTTGCTTTTAACCAGCACCGACCTTGATAGAGCTACGACCATGCCAAGTCTGGCTCTTAGAGGTATAGGGCTGCGATCCTTGCTTGGCTCATTGCCAGCCCTAGGTGGAATTAATATCCAAACAATAATATTATTTAAATATTCAAGTAATTTATAATATTATAAGAAAAAGAAAATACTAATATTATAATATTATAAGAAAAAGAAAATACTAATATTATTATATTATAGTAATAATAGTCATATAATATTATTAAGAGGACAGGGTTTCTATGCAGCCAGCCCACATATTGTAGAAATGTGGGCTTGGCAAATAATATATTTTTTAAATATAATTTGATCCTAATTTTAGAGGATACATAACCCTTAACATGGAGATCATGAATATGAGATTTTTTTTATTTTTTTATTGAAAACCAGGAATAATAATTATATTAAAAAAACATTTGAACAGTTAGTTAAACTTGTTTTTAGATGGACCACCTATTTGTCTCCATCTTTAAGATGGATGCTTTATACCTTTGAACACATATTGGAGCAATGCAGTCCAACCAACATGAAACAATTTTCCTTATTAAGAGCAAGGTAATAATAAGATTACTATGTAAATAATAATGGCATACATTAATAATGTATAATAATAATATAATATTAATAAGATATTATGATAAAAGAAAAATATACAATGAGACTATTTATCTTTGGTACAAGGTAATCACAATTAATCTTTCACCATTAGATGAGAAATTGGAATGGATGGTTGCATTTATTGCATTGACCAAACTCAAGCCTCAAAAGGAATTTTCTCGAATTTTGTAACACACCCAAACTATCTGATTTCACATGGAATGATTATAAATAATTGTGACCTTCTTATGTCATAGGTAAACAAAAAAACCATTTATTTTTAGTACAAGAAGGTGGTAATCATTCTTGTCCTTTAGGGGTCATTTGGATACCTGGAAATATATTGTCTGTGAAATATATTATTGGTGTAATACATTACTGCATAATGCATTATCTGCAATGGATGGTTACTGTTTGGGTATTATTTAGATACAACATGGGAAATGTATTGCTACTGTTTAGCTATGTCTGGAAGAAATATGAGAAATACATTACCAACATTTTACCAACACTTATCTTGAAATTATCAACTCTTTTTTTTTTGTCACAAAATTCCACTGAAATGCAGAATTAAAGTCATCATCACACCATTCAAAAAATATTTTTTAATAATAACATCATCACCATTCCAAAAAGCTTTTCTAATATTAACTTGTACCATTCTAAAGTATCATGATACCATTTCCTACTTATTTTGCATGCCTTTGGCATTTACATGGAATCCCATTTCTTTTAACATGATTAGACTTTGGTTTCAAAATGATAAATCATTGGAATAACATGATTTTATTGTGATAAACCTTATTTTTATATATTTTTTATAGAAATTTTTCAAATGTCTCTCTATATAATTTCAAATAAACAATAAATTTATGATACCAAATTCAAAATATTTATCGAACAAGTTAAAAAATGGGAAGAAGTTTGATTAGAAAACTAGATGGTTTGATAATTGCAATAGAAAATTTTGAGGCATTGAAGGAGACTAAAGAGGTATCTTATTTCAATTGAACTTTTACTGAGAGGATTATGTTGTGTGAAGTTTTTTATTATGATTGTGTTGTGTAATTTTTCATTGATTTTTATTTTTATAGGAGAGTAGATGGCTTCTACCACCCAAATTGGGGATAGAGGGAAGTAGAAATAGATATGGGCATGATAGTGTAGAAATTGAAGAAATGGATGTCTCCAAACACTTATAAGTGGAGTTTTATAAGTAGAGTTCAAAAAGAAAGTAGAAATGGATATGTGCAAAGAAAGAATGGATGGGCACAAGAGAGAGGGAGAATAGCGAGAGATACATCAGTTTTTTTGGTAGGAGACGCGTGTAGTTAGATTACCTGTTACGCGCATAATGGATTTCACATATATTCTAAGCATAATAAATTTCATGTATTTTTGGGAAATCTTCTGTAAATTATTTTCATTTTCTTACTATTGAAGTGTTGGTAAATCTCATATTTCCCTGTAACATGTTTCCCTGCAATACATTTTCAGGTACCCAAACGGCATTTCATGTATTTTTTAGAAATCTTCTATAATTTATTTCCATTTTTTTACGGTTGAAGTGTACCTGATAAATCTCATATTTCTTTGTAATATGTTTTCCTGCAATACATTTTCAGGTACCCAAACCGCCCCTTATATTTTAAATTGCATGGTTGTAAATATGTCATTCAGTAAGCTCAAGGTTCAAAAATAAATTTTTTAACTTCGTAACATACCTCAAACCATCCAATTTGACATCTAATGACTAGGAATGATTGTGATATCTTTGTGAGAATAGTAAATATAATACAATCTCATATATAAATTTTTATGTTGATTCCACATTTTATATAATCTTTACAAGTTTTAAAAAAATTTAAATAGCCCAAATTTTACCCAGGTAACTCGGTTGAGTCATTAAGCACTGATTCCAACATAGGAGATCAAGGGATATGGTTTCCCGATAAACACGTCTTCTCTCTCATGCTTGTTCAATTGATCCGAGTCCAGTCGTGCTACTTTTTCATACAATCTCAGCCAAGTAAATATAGAGAGGGCATTCCCTGAATCATTTCTCTTTCCATAATCTACCCCTACCCACAACTTTATGAGAAGAAGGCATAGAGAGGAGGCCACATGGGTTATCTCCTTCCACTTACCGGAGCTCATCAGAAGTCGTTTCTACGGAGGTTAATTGAGGCTCCGGAGCTCATCAGATGTCCTTTCTAGGGGTGGCAACTGGTCGGATCGGGTCCGGCCCGGCCTGGTCGAACCCGAAATTTTAATATGGGATCCGACCCAAAAATTAAAATATCCATGTATTTAAGTATGAAAAAAGTGAAAAAAGTTTATAGAAGAATGAGGCTTTAAACAATAAAATTAAGACACACATAAAAAATTCACTGGGAGGAGTTGCTTCGATGCTTAAAAACTCTCAATTCGATCATCCCGACCTCAAGATTTATGGACATGAGAAAAATAGATTTCAAGTCTTAGAAACAATGTATCTTATATTGTATTGTCTAGACCGTCAATTTTCAAGTGTTTATAGATTTGTTCAATCTACCTTATTTTTAAATCTTTAAATTTTATTAGTAGAGATGGAAATCAAGTTTCCGATAAATCTGCTGCTAAAACAACATATTTTGATAATATTTGAAGGTGTGTCTTACTTTGATTGTTTAGGGCCTCGGCCTTATATAAACCACACCTTTTAAGTATATTTACAAATATTTCATATATTAGGACCCAAAAATATTACTGAACCAGAACCCAAATAGTGTTTGGTTATGAGGATTTGGACATGGACCAGATCAGCCAGGTCCTTTTTTAGACCCTGACCAACCGGATCCTTTTTTGGACCCATAGCCAGACCTGGATCAGGTCTACCCCTCCGGTTCCGAGTCATGTCTGGGTCCATTGCCACCCCTAGTTCTTTTACAAGGCAACCTCCCAAATCCCATCCGCATTTGTAAAAACAGGTGGTCAGCTTCTGTCGCACACCTCCACGACACCATTTATTTAACAGTGCCTCCTTTATCATCGTAAGTCTTCTAATTTCTACACCCCCTTCTTTCCAAGGGCTGCAAACCTTTTTGCTGATTGACTAGCTTGAATCTTCTCTTTTCTCTGCAGCCCAGCAATAAATATTGCTTCTTGAGTCTCTTGACCACCACTCCAGGCCGTATAAATAGAGGCACGAAGGATAGTGTTTATTTGATCACAGAATTTCTGCAACCCAACTTAGACTTCAACAAATCCAATTCTTTTGAAATCATTCTACGACACCATCCCAGGCTGAGGATGGCAATCAGCTCCTTGATAAGGGAACACTAAGACACTTGAAAGGAAACTTATCCACTCTACAACCATGATTATGGACAGCCTGTGGATCTCATCGTGATTGTAGGGGACCCCATGATTTTTCTCAAGATAATATTGACTTTAAAGCTAGAAACAACCTCGATACTCCAAAATAACAGCCATATGTTCCTCATTTCAGCCTAGGTTTCATCACAAAAAATTCAAAATATCATTTGCATATTGTAGATAAGAGATGGTGATACCATTTGCAGCAACATAGATACCTTTTTGTTTTTTTTGTTTTTTCTGAGAATGTTCACTTAATGGAAACCCATTTTGATACGTTGAATGAATCATTTAGCTACAACCTCCACCCAAAAGAAATGGGGGTAGAGGGTCTCCCTGTCAAATGCCTCAAGGGCTTTGAAGAAACCATATTGTGGCTTGTTCGATACACGGACATATGTTTTTTATGCACATTCACGCACTAGGATGCATATTCATTGTGAGCTAAATTGTCGACAGGCTACATCCGCTAACAACTTTGAATGCTGGGGATATCAGGGGATGAGACACTGTGCACATTGCCCCAATGAGAGATTTAGATAAGATTCAATAGTTGGGGATCGACAAGATCCATATGACATCCCACCAAATCATGCAGCTTATATAGTAGTCATATTTGAGCATTAGGAATGTTCAGGTTGGTCACTTAACTAACACCATGGTTTATATCTGACAGATTGTAATATTGTTTATCACCAATGTCGTGGCCTGTGACTCCTATCAGATGCGCTTAGCAAGAACCATTATCATGGATGTGTATAGGATGATTTTTATCGCCTAAATAATACAATGCGAGAATAGTTGGTCGCCCATTGAACTTGAGTGCCCTTAGAGACCCAACCCATGACCATATTAGGAAGTGAAAGCCTCATGATGCTACTTTCGTGTCATTATCATGGCCATGACCAGGTTAGAAACAAAGCAAGATAAACGGTTAATTCTACACAGAATAATCGTAGGGCCAAGGCCAACTTATTAGCAACACAATACATTGATTTTCTGTTCAATTCTGGGGAATTCATGAAAAGCATGTGCAAGAACTCTTTCACATTTCACCCACTTCATTTGATTTAATTTTAGAAGTCCCATCAAAAGATATTTAACCATGATTAAGCATAGTTACTATTTCATGTGTTACGATAAATGTATAAAACATACAGTTGATGTCTTAAATGTTTATGATGAAGGAAAATTATTCCCTATGTCAAGGGATGCACATCCACATATGCATCCCTTACGCATTAAACATCCCTCCCATATATGAATGTTTGGCAATGGTAGTCCAGCCATAGAGGGTCTTAAAAATACATCAAAAAGTACCATTTTTTAAAAATTGTTTCCCATTTTCTATTCATGTCTACCATGGTATAGATTCTCAACCCCTAATTTTTTAATCCAAAAAAAGATGGATTTTGGAGTGAAGACTCATATGAGATGAGGTCCTCATAAGAGTCTTGTCATTCGAAGAATTCCACTCAATTCCATTGGAAGCTCAATCGCTCACACATAGAGAGAGAAGTTTATTCATTAGCCATGGTCAATTGTGTGTCTATTGGTGGCTCACTCTCCGGGATAGAAATGGAAGTCGATTTGTTGAGTACAAGCATTAACTACAACTTCAGGCCTTTTAATAGATCACATATTATAGAATTATATTATTTACATGATACACAGTGCCCATTGTTCATTTTCATGATCATTATAAGAGCCATCACTGATGACATCTTCAGCGATGTCTTTAGCCATCACAAGACATCCATGTATCTAGTTTCCTACAATTCTCGTACAAAGAATTCCAGCCATATTGCTTAAATGGCACATCAATTCTGAGCAAAGGATCACTACCATCATGGAGGACTGATGATGCAAAAGGTCATTTCGAGTATTTTAATAACTCGGCATCACAGACCAAAGAAGACATGCAAGCTCCAGTGCCATGTCGTCGTAAAATTCTAGATGGGTTTGATAATTGAAGCAGCCCAATGAAACACAATCTTGTTTAGAGGACATTCGAACGAATAACATTTAGAGAGAGTGAAAAAGATTGTTTGAATGTTTAAAATCTATGCGCCTTTTGCACTTACTGGCATTTAGTTTTAACAAAGAACGTTATGACATGCCAATTTTGTCTGGAAAAATTCGAGCACATATGCCGTGTCTGGGTGTAGCATATACACTTACTCCTACGGCTTCATAAAACTAGAAAGATCCACAAAATGAGTAAAATGGTCTATTCATTAACAACATTGAGAAAAAATGCTTGATTACCTTAGAAAGAAACATCTCACACTTTATCCTTTTCAGTACTGACAATGAAAACTTCAGCAACAATCTCTTACAAAATTAAAGGGTGTTACATAGGGCCGTAAAGAAACGAAAACATCCATAAAGGTGTACTGCACCTTATAGTCACTCAAATCTATTTATAATATCTCTCTAGAAGCTTAGTGTTCCAATCCAGCCTAAACCTAGGTTAAAGCAACTCTAATCAGTTTGTTATTAGGTATAAACCATGTTAAAGCAATCACAATAAAATCTTAACCAAGGTATCAATTTCGAAAAGGAAAAGCATAGTGGACATTAAGCTTACAATAAAACACAGATAGGGTGTCCATAGTTTTAGCTAGTTTGGACGTATCAGTCTGGTAGGGTACAGAAAAACCATGAGTTCTCAAACTACAAAGCTCCTTTTTTGGGTAGTTATCTCACTTCAAACCTCGCTACAAAGAATCATCAGCTGTACAAAAAACTAGAGTCCATCTCGCCTCTCCGTTTCAACAATAGACGGTCATGCCTCGTCTTTTATAAGTGGAGCCACATTCAATATATTGTCAATGTGAAATTAGTGTTCTCTAACATGGAAAGTATAGCATAAATAAAACCACCAGAGACTACGAATAACTACAGTTCATCTCCATAATACATCATGAGAACGGATGGTAGATGCCTAATATAGAATGAAATTTGACGGCATTAAAATGGTAGATTGATTTCCTTTACTTTTAAAACAGAATATTAGCATAAAATAAATATACAGTTCTAAAATCACGGACAAGTTATGATCTAGAGGTTATTCCAAAATTTAGTATATTCAATTTACATAAAACATCAGCAGGATTACTTTTACATTAGAGCCTGAAGAGAAAGGATATGCAAGGCCACATGATTCATATAATCCCAGAAAACTAAACTAGCCAATAATCATGAAACAGTAACCTTTAATAGGAACCTTTAAAGTTTTCTATAATAATCAACCATTTATCTTTGAACTATTAGTCCTATTTCATCGCGTGAATCTTTATCTATTAGTCTTATTTCATCATGTGAATCTTTACCCTCTCTTACTGCCCCTAACCTCCCCCCCCCCCCCCACCCATTAAACCTCACGTCCAGGTCTCTGAGAAGACAGTTTCTTCTTGCTCCCTCTCCCCTGTGAGAGGTAGGCTCCACCCCCTCCCCTCCTCTCCCTATGAAGGAACCTCTATCAATTTAAAACCTCCTCCCTTACTCCCTGAACCTGTAAAATGCCAACCCCAACAGTCACCCGTATCAACATTATTCCTGATCAAGGTCATCGACAAACCCCGCAACCCAACCCAACCCAACCCTACCTAATCTATGCCAGAACTATGTCAACCTGATATGACCACCATTGAATGAACCCCCACCAACTAAAGTAAGAACCCAAGTACACAAAACCGACACCCCTTTAACCACACTTGTTCCACAAAGACAAAAACGTAACCAACCTCACGATCCTCGAGTAGGAGAGAAACTTATCACAGAACAATTACCTATCAGAGCTAATGAGAAATGGGGAAGGAGTTATGGAATGAATCCAAATTGGGCTGCTGTAAAATGCTCGGGGGAGCTTATCCTTTTCTCCTTCCTAGCCACTGCAAAAGCACATTCTACAAAGGGGCATCCAACCCACCCCCCATCCCCCGCAACTTTTCCAAAGGATCATCTATCCCCTTTGAACAATATGTCGTGTTTCTCATGCTTATTTCGCAGACGAAATGAGGAATTGCATCTTCTAACAAGAAAAGAGTCTTGAGATGTGGACCTCGAGCTCCTAAAGCATTGTATGCTTCGATGCTTTGCCGAAAATCTCTCATTAAGAAAGATTAAATTTATTCTCTCCACAAAAAAACATCGGGTCTATCGAAAGTGAAAAACCAAACCAATATGCTATATGTGTTTTTCATGCATTTTTTTATAATGAATGAAAGATATGCATCTTCTCAACCAAAAAACGAGTGTTTGTGATGTGGACCTCAGTCTCCTAGAGAGCCATGTGCTTCGACGCTTTATTAAAAAACCCTTTCAACATCGAGGTCTACTAGAAGTGAAACAATTTCTAATTTGTGATTAGGTGATCAAGTGGTTAAGTACTTACTATTGACACCCCGCAAAGGTCAAGTTCAAAGTTGAAGATTTTGGTTGACACTTACATGCAAAATACATTACTACCATACTTTGCTAATAATTCAATAAATCAAAAAAATTGCATTTAAATCTTGATCTATGATATTAGAACTTCAACTCCATGTTGATGAAACATCGTCCGGTGCATCTATGAACCCCGGGTTTTGATGTTGTGGATTTGGCTTCCAAAACACATTGATTCGCCCTTCCTAATAATTTGGATCAGGGTCTCATCTACGTTGAATCCCGGTCTTGTGCACCTACGAATCACAAATTTTGTAAGATGGAATCTAAATTTCCCAACTTCTAATAATCAAGATTCAAAAAATGTGGAACAAGATTCGAAAAATTTGAAATCGCGAATCCGATCTTTCGAGAATCGTGATTCATTCTGGGAAACGCGGAATTTTGATTCCAAACTGGAATCGTTACCTCGGTAGACGATTTGGGTAATTACATTTCAAACGAAAAACACAATTAGATATTTTTAGAGAGAGCAGTCTAGCAGAAATCTCACGAACTAATATTGTTGACTCAAGGCCAAGACTATGATGGAGCTTCCAAAATAAAGAGATGATCGTATTTTCCAAAGAGATTGAGTGGATTGAACCAGGAACTTCAAGGCAATGTCAAGGCATTCAGGAGAGGGAAAGTAGCCGTTTCATCCCTTGCATCCACACGAAGGTATACAGAGCCCATATCGATTCCAGGACCTGATTTCAGTAATTTTTTCTTTCTTTTTTAGTTTCTCGAGTCTTTATACTCATGGATCAAAGGTGTTTCTTTCTTTGTATAAAGATTGAAAGTAATTGACACAAGTTGCTCAGTGGTTGGAACTCTAGACTTACCCAAAAAAAAGTGCTTGGAACTCTTCCCGAACCTATAGCTTTTATTAAAGTTCCTCATCTTTATATGATCTTCAGTAAGTTTGTTCCTGATTATAAGCTTTTCTCTGGTTTGTTTGATCAGACTCATATTTTCTTCCAAAATCTTCTTCAGTGCATATTTAGGTGAAACGCTCCCCCAGCCAGGCGCAACTGCACCAGCCTAAAGTCCCATCTGGCCCACACCACCCCAGCAGCTCTCAATCTGCAACCGTACATGCCCTCCTAACCTCTCTCATCGCCATAAAACAGCCAACATCCAGCACCCCAATAGCTGCCTCGACAGTTGGCCCCCTGCCCGAGACCACCACCATCCCCAAAACTGCTCCTCATTTGGTGTTTCACACCCAATGCCCATGGAAACCATCAAAGAAATATTCCCAAACCCCCCCCCCCAACCCCAAAAAGAAAAACAAAGGGACGACTCTCTCTCTCTCTCTCTCTCTCTCCTATTTCCCTTCCTCAAAGCTCCTCCACCCTGCCAATATGCCCCACCATCAATAACCTTCCCACCACTGTTACCCACCACCACTCTTTCTTCCTCTGTGCAGTAGAAGCCCCTTCAACCCTACCACAACCCCAACCCTCCCTCCCTCCATTCTGCTGGTCACAAGCCTGCATCACCTTCTCCTACCCACCATTAGTTGTAGTGGCTGCCCCTATAGTTGTTGAAAACGTTTATGATTCCGAATCGTTTATATAATCAAAATCGCGTGTATTAAGAGTTTCAGAATATAGGAATCGTTGTCCGTACCATTTGGATTTGAGAAAAATGATTCTCACTATTTCGGAATCGCAATTCAAAAAATTAGGAATCGTGTTTTCTATTTGCAAGAATCGATGTCCCTTCATATTGGAATCGCATTTCATACCTATATGGAATCACACATGACCGCACTTGTTTCGGTGGTTGCTAGAATCGTGATTCCTAGAAATATGGAATCGTGATTCCTAAAAATAAGGAATCATGATTTCTAAAATTCTAGAATCGTTATCTCCATCAACTTGGAATCAACATTTTCACCATTCCGGAAGAGTGATTCTCCCCATATTGGAATTGAGATTCTCCCCTTACTAGAATTGCGAACCAATTCCATACGGTATATGAGAGAAGTATTCAAAAAATATATAAATTTACCCATTACTACAAGATCAAATTTTGGTCAGTATATACTCAGTCCAAGACTCCAAACACTAATGTCAACCTATATGATATCTTTGTAGACAATCCCATACAATAGACTCGGTCTACCGATAACCCTATTATGCCTACAAGGTCTGGAGCTAGTCTATGGCATACAAGGAGTCAGAACAAGGGCAAGCTCCCTTTATCTGCTTTCTTTGAATTATAAAATAAGTACATGACATAGTTATTCTTCTTTGTTAAATGTAGTTTTGAGTCTTTTGACTTTTGAAAATTGAGTTATTCAATTTTTAGTCAATTTCTCTAATATTTAATGATTAATTTAACCTAAAACACCACACAGAGCACTTTGCTCATATCTTTATTATCTTCTTATTTTACTTAAAGAAAAGCATTTTTATCCTCTTATTCAACTTGAAGAAATGACGGTGCCGATCATATAATAAACATTGTTACATTAGTAGTTTAGTATCCACACCATTTACAAAACATTATTAAATTTGAAGTAACATATTTTTTTAATATTATTTATTCTTGGTAAGAGTTCTTAAAAAGTAACATGGAATGAAGGATGGAAATTAGTAAATAAGATAATAAAAAATTTAACATATTACTTATATTTTAAATTTTGATTTTATTACCGTATGCAACAACTTCAAATTCTCACGCTCTCATACATGTCACGCTCACTGATGATTGAGCACACATCGAAGGGTTTCTACTCTCGCTATGCTCTCCCTATGCTTACATATTACTCATATCTTAAATTTTGATTTTATTGCCATGTGCAACAACTTCAAATTCTCTCACGCTCTCATACATGTCGTGCTCACTCATGATTGAGCACACATTGAAGGGTTTCTACCCTCCCTATGCTCACATTGACTCCTAACAACATGTAGCATAAGTAGAATTATCGACGTGTAGCATAAGTAGAATCACATTGTTGTGTAGTAAGGAATCACAAAGTCTGCGATATAGAAACTTGATTCCAAACAACATGGACGCAATTCCAAAAAATTTGGAATCAACGTTTCTCACAAGCAGAATCGCATTCTTGTGTAGCTAAGAATCACAACGTCCTTCATATGGAATCTTGATTCTGGCAATCAGGGAATCAAGATTCCTAAACTAGGTGGAATCGCGTTCCGCAAAAAATGGAAACGTGATTCCTTTCTTTTAGAATCGACTTTCGCCTGGGGAAACGCCGAATCGAGATTCCGAAACAGAATCGCTACCCTCATAGGCGATTCGGGTAACCATAGCTGCCCCCCTGTGGAGATTCTTAGATGGTGTTTTCCCCCCCTCAAATTGACCGCTTCCCCTCCTCCCTAGATATGGAACCATTAACTCCTATCCTCAAAGTCCTAGAAACTATCCTGATCTCCTCCCAACCACTGCCAATGGACGAGCTACGATCTCTCCAAATGCTTGCCATACCTCGCTTGAGAGATAACCCCCACAACCTAACCATTGTATCCTATTCAGACTTTCATCTTCTAAGGAGTGTGTTGCCATATATATCTAGTCTGCTGACTTTAAGAAAATTGAGTGGATGAGCAATGCTCAAGGAGAGATTGGCATATTCTAGTCGACGAAGCTGTTCAACATAATTTTGAGAACAAAGAAAATGCCAAATGGACTGTGGAAAAGTATTTTAGTACCTATTTACAATAACAAAGGAGACATACAAAGTTGCATGAACTATTTCTTTTTTTAAAGTATCAACTTAGAGTTGTATGAACTATTGAGAGATCAAACTTATGATCCACACTATGAAACTTAGGAGTGAGAATTGACCCGATCTGGATCCAAAACCCGAAAATTCGGACCCTATTCGGATCCAGGTATGGACCCCAAATTTGGATTCTAAGTATTGAATTCCGAATCCGGGTGCAGGAGCATCCGATTCGGATCCGGGATCCGATGTATACTATTTGGATTCCGATCTCGATCCAAATATCCATTGGTCCGGATCCAGATCCATATCTGATGTATACTATTCGGATCCGAATCCACCCAAATCCGGACCCGATCCGACCCGTTCTCACCCCTAATGAAACTGTCAAATAAAGTGCTTGAGCGGCGAATAAGACACAAAACCAAGGTGTCAGAAAATCAGTATGGATTTATGCTAGGGAGGTCAACTATTGAGGTTATTTGCTACTTAAGCAATTCATTGAGAAGTTCAAGAAGAAGCAGAAAGACCTCCACAGTCTTTTTATTGATTTAGAGATGCATATGATAAGGTACCTAGAGAGAGAATTTGGTGGGTGCTCGAAACACCCACCAAATTACACGTGTAGAAACAAATTCATGCATGGGGCTATGTCTTCAAAGGCCAAAGTACCATCCTAATATTTTTATAAACAACGATACACATGTATATATGTATTTGTTTATTCAAAGTTCCCTTGCCCAACTTGTGAAAATCATAGTATATGTAATAGCACTAATGCCACTATCCATTTGATGTTAATATTTTTGATGGCACACGTGGAAGTCATAGTTCCCATGCCCAACTCGACCATAAACTATAGTTAAAGTTTCATACCCAACTCTTATTATTGGTTAAATCTTGGTTAACTTTGGAGAATAATCACGTGATCGTCTTTGCCCCATTGTGATAACAGCATAGTGAATCGTGATTGTCTTTGCCCCATTAATCAACCTGGCAACACCTTGGCCACCTAGGCAAGCCGTGCCTAGGGCACCCCTAGACATTTTGGCTGCCCGGCTGCCTAGCAGTCAAATTTTCGAACATTGTCTGCAGCATCGGCTTAAAATAACACCAGTTAAGGGGGATGATTTGGTTCAAGTGGAAGGCTCTAAAACGGGAAGGGGAAGGCCCCAAAGGACATATAGAAGTTGTGAAAAAAGACACGGTAACTTATGATCTAATTGAGGGTATGGCTCTTGATACAGCAGAATGGCGGAACAAGATTCCTATAGCCGAACCCAATTACTTGGGATAATGCTCGGACGATGATGATGATCATGGATACATGGAGACCCTAAAAGAAAAGGCCCTAGCCCTTCTTTCCTACCGTCACAAACTTGTTCTGGATGTCCCAATAGTGGTTTGAATCCAAATTATCATCTCCTTACCTTTCACTAATTAACCAAGATTGGGCTTGCAAACCCTGCCAATGGTTAGCCCTGGATGCAACAAGGGCATCTAGTAGCATTTGGTTCATCAGGGCTCTAACAACCAATTCCCCCATTGCCTCTCTGTTTCAATCAATTTCCAGAGAATCCCATACGACTTAACTGAAACCCTCTATGCAGTCTACATACCCACATTACGAAGCCAATTGGGGAAATTTTGGGTGGAACTGGATAAAGCCCCACTTCCAAGACACCCACCCCAAGTTGCAATGGTGGCAATTTCAATATCATTAGATGGCCATTTGAGAAAAACAAAAAAAGTAGAATCACGAACAACATGTCAAACTTATCAGATTTCATATATAGAATGGTCTCATAGATAAGACATCCAACTCAATGGGTCCAACTTCACTTGGTTGAACCATTTGACCAGTCCGACCAACTCAAAGCTGGATACCGCTCTCAGTCTACTAAACAAAATGAATGAATCCTTGGTACTCACTCCTACAGCCTTCCAAAACATGTCTCAGATTACTGACCCATCCTCCTAGCACTTGTGCTGGGTCTGTTAGCAAGAGACTATTTCGAGTTGAAATTTTGAGCTCTCATTACTGGAGGAGCCGAACTTTCTAAAGCCTAGCCCCGCAGTGGCGTTCTTTCTTAGTTCATGGATGAGCAGGCTTCCGCTTAAAAAGAAGATAAATTGCTCACAGCTTCCATCTCTGGAGCATCAAAAGAAGTTATGATAAGAGCGACTAATATCATGGACTCCATTGAGGAATCCATGGGACAAAACTGAAGTAGATGTTGAGTTGTATGGCCTTTAAATGCCTAGAGAGCTTGTAAATATGATAATTTATAGTGGAATATGCACTTCAGTGAGTGTGTGTGTTGAGTGACCATGGATTGGCGGTTTATGGCCCTGGTTATGTCCAAACTCTTACCCTTGGGCATGTGGCAGAACCGAGAAGGGTTTACAGGGGGTCATCCCTTGTTGAGGTCGAAGAGATGCCTAGGAATGATGTTTATAGGCCAGGAGAACAGTGTGGTCTCCTGTGTGCGATTGTAGGCCTGTGAGAGCAAGGGCCAAATCCTCAACAAACTTCCGCAAGGCATGTACACATGATAGCTGCATTACTAGAAAGCAGCCCTATAGAGGGACATGTGGATGGAGAGAGCCCCTTTTGTGTGGTGGTGACAAGTGCTAGACTTGCTCTTAAAAGGGAAGACTGAAATCCACATTCCAAGACCATGGTCAGGTTGTTTATGATCCAACTTTGACAAGCCAACCATAAGCCCCTGCAATGAAACTCTGGGTCATGGACTCTGGGTCATGGGTCTTTGTTGGATTGGATAAGAAAATAGTAGTGGATCAGGGTTCTTGGATCAAGTGGAGTGCCCTTGCTGCAGCTAATTTTGACCCATTGGTACCAGTCCACTTTTAAAATAATTTATTTTGTTATTAGAAATATTTTTATGCTTTTTACAAATTTTTCATAATTTTAAATTTTTATTTCTACAGTAAAGTAAAATTCATTAAAAGGGCGTCTTTTAACATTTTCTGAACTTGAGAAGGTGCATGTGGGGAGGAAGGATCCAACCCCCACCACCCATGTGTGGGGCCTACATGTTCCCCTAGGGTGGCACACCCCATTTTTTAAAATATGTTATCTTTTAGTTGGATAGGGAATCTTTTAAATTTAAAATAAATTTGATTTCCTATTCAAGCAGGAGTTTTAAAAATAAAATATTATCTTTTGACTTCCTTTTGGAAGATCTAGATAATGCTAAAAGTGGTTATTATTTCAATTTTAAATAGAAGATGGACTTGGGTCAAATTATAGGGGGATAAGGTTCCTAATTTCCACCAAAAATCATGATAGCTGATTTGTGAGATGAATGGCTTAAATTGATGTGGAACTGGAATTTTATGTGATCGTCGCATACTAATGAAGCTGAATGGCAAGTTCTATAAGACAGCTCTGAGACCCGCTTTGCTCTATGGGATTGAATGTTGGGTGCACAAAAAACAATATGCCCATAGAATGAGTGTAGCGAAGATGAAGATGTTGAGATGGATGAGTGGCAAGATGAGAATTCGAAATGAATCCATTCGGGAGAATTTAGGTGTGGCACCAATAGGCGATAAGGTGAGAGAGAGTAGACTTACGTGGGCTGGCCATATGTGGTGCCGACCAAGTACAGCACTTGTTAGGAGGTGCGAGTTAGTTCAAATGGAAGGACTTAAAAGGGCAAGGGGTACGCCCAAAAGGACAAGGTTGGAAGTAGTTCGGAAAGATATGAGGATTAATGGCCCCACTGAGGGTATGGCCTTTAATAGAGCAGAATGGCGGTCCAAGATTTGTGTAGCCGACCCCAATTAATTGGGAAAAGGCTATGATGATGATGATGGCTTAGATTGAATCTCTCGCCCCCCACCGATTTTCTAAATTTACTCATGGTCTAGCCGAAAAATAAAGATATGGCATACCTCGATGGAATCCTATTTCAAGTGGACATAGACTTTGTTTCTATTTAAACAAGATTTGAACCCTCTCTCATTACAAGATTCCTCTCTCTTATGCCCCAAGTTCTCTCTCTATTACGCCATGTTGTCTCTCTCTCTCGCGTGCCATATTTTCCTCACTTTCTTAAATTTAAAACCACGTGAACCCCTCTTTTTGCCTTAGAGAGTCACGCCACCCTCTCCCTCTTTCATATAAGTGACTTCCATCAAAAGAGAAAAAAAAGGTAGCACTTTCAAACCCTAAGTGAGATATGCTTATTTTTTAAAAAGAAGATAGGTACAGCCAGCCAAGAGAGAAATAAACCCTCAAGCCTTACCATAGTTTGTTCCTATAGGGTTTCTACAAACCCTAGTAGAATTTTTTAGCTCTCTAAAACCCTAGAATGAAATGAATGGCATTGCATGAAAATCTTCCCATCTCAAAATTTCTAGCAACACCTAAAGGACCAAAAGTGTGACATCGGTTAAAGGAATCGGATGTGGGGGTGGATCAAGACCTATGAGGATAATTCTAGGCACTTTCTAGTAAGTCTTCCCAGTAGATTTAATTATGTTTCAATCTTGTTTCATAGTTTTCTATGAATTTTCGGGAACATATATTGTACTCAAAACTATAGTGGAAGATTGTTTATTGCTCCTAGATGGTTTTTATTTGCTTTGGCAGTAAAAACAAAGATCCTAGGTTGTATCTAGGGCATTAATTTTGATTTACAGCAGAATATAGTGGCCCATGTAAGTGGAATTCAAGTATATATTGAATAAAAGAAACGAAAACTTTTTGTATTTAATACCTTGGGTTACACATAACCAATCCTTTTAGTAGAAAGAGATCAAAGAAAAAGGGTTACAAGTCAATTAAAAATAAATCCGCAAGAACGACGAGCTCTCCTACTGTCCACGCTCTAGGAGCAAATGGCTTAAGCCAACGGACCGTAACACTGACTTCTTCCACAAAGTAGCCAATTGTAGGCGCCAGTGCAATACGAATATACAACAACCTAGATCAAAGTATGCCCCACCTATCCAACCAGTCTCAAGGAGTTGAATATGCTATCATCAAATTCTTCCAGAAATCTTCCTAAGGTGTTCGAAACCAAAAATGACGGACCTCTAGTTCCTCACCCTTCCCAGTGCCCTTCCAAGTGAGTGGCTTTGGGGTCTAAGCACCTGTTCTTTAAGGAGGAAATCCTGAAGGCAATTAAGGACACGGACAGGTTAAGGCCTCTGGTCCTGATGGAAACCTAGTGGTCCTATTTAACCAATTTTGGGGTGCAATAATACTCGCCTTTTTCAGTGAATCTAACCAAAGAGGCAGAATTCAGAAGACCATGAACACCATTTTTGGGACTCTCATACCTAAGGTCGAAGGGGCCGAGGGCCTTAAAGACTTCAAACCAATTACCCTGCTAAATAGCTCCCAAAGTCTATTCTCTAAAGTCCTTGCATCATTCTTGAGAGAGGTCCTGTAATAGGTCATCTCTCCAATTCAAGGGGAATTTGTCATAGGCAAATCCCGGACACGGCTTTCGTGGCCCATGAATGCTTGACTCAAGATACCTTCCTCTAACCCTCCCTGCAGTCCTAATGCTAGCCTGGAAAAAGTCTATGACCACATAGTGGCACCAACCACGATTTGTCTACCTAAATCTCAGAGGGGGGTGGGATTAATGGTTTCAGATGCTGCAAGATAGCACTACTGGGTAAATGGTGGTGGCACTTCACCGCTCAAGAGAACCATTTGTGGCACACTGTAGTCCATCACAAATACCACACAAATGCATTGGGGTGGCTACAAAGCAAACCTCAAAGGACAGATCCTTTCGGATGTGGCGATCTCTCATAGCCAGCTTCAACCAGTTCGACGAGAACATTCAGATCATAACCACGTGGGGAAACTGTTTAAGATTTTGAATCAACTTTTTTTTTTTTGGGGGGGGGGGGGGGGGGGGAAGGTTTAGTGGTAGGAATCAAACTTGAGATGCAGCATTGCTTGATGTCAACTGATAACCACTCAAGCCCAAGCCCAATTCAGATTTTGGATGGACTTGTGAGTTAGAGACTCCACCCCCCACATCCTTTCCATACCCTTTTACTGTTGGCCCATGAGCAGGAGATCACAGTGGCAGAATCATTTAAGAATTGAGGGGAAGCCTTGTAGGAACAGAAGCTTGTAGAGTTCGAGCAGCTATCTTTCCTTCTACAAATTATCTTCCCAAGGATGGTCATGACAAGATTATTTGGGCCCGTTCCCATCCGGTAAGTTTACCATCCTATCCTTCTATCACAACTACCAGCAACCCCACCCTCCGCCCTGTTAGTGGCCAACAAAGCCGAAATACTGGTCAATTGGATTACCATAAGTTCATAACTAAATGAGCCGTCAATGTGGATCAAATAAAAATAAGGGACATTTCCGAATTCGTGAACGCCGTTTCCTCCATTGCGAAGTGGTTGGTAAACTATGGCTGGACCTTTACAAGTTTTCAGGCTTTTCTCTCCCTCTACGGTCGGCCACAGGTCTATACATAATTTCATATGGCATGGTGCAGTGGCCACTGCACCATGGGTTGTGTGCATCAAGAGAAACTCCAAAATTTTGGGAAGGGAGACGTCTAGACAAGCCCCGCAAGACCCCGTCAAAGCCATGGTCATTTTCTGGGCAAACAAAACAAAAAGCCTTCAAACCCTACCTACACCACTACCAACTTCCTTAACAACTAGGAAGCTATGTTAACTGCAAGACACCGACTATATCCTGCTCATCACTGTGGCGACCCACCCTAAGAAAGAGCATGTCAAACTAAACTTCGACGGCTGTACATCGGCAACCCTGCTCCCATAGGCCTCGGGGACCTATACAGGGACCACAAAAGGAACAACAGCCTTTCCTTCTCGGGATTCATTGGAGAAGTCGACACCACGATGGCTGATGAGACTATCACCCACCTCAAGGGTGTCAAAAGTAACAATCCAGCTTCAGGCACCACTCTAGTTGTTGAGGGCGATTCAGGAACACCATCTTCTGGGCCTTGAGGTCCTCCACATACCCATGGCGACTTGAGCACTTAATCAACCACATATTTGAACTGCACAGGCCTCATACCTCCTTCCGGCATATGCAGTGGGAGGACAATGCCACAGCTGACACGATCCAAAGATAGTGCCACATCAGGGAGACACACTGAACCACATTAGGAACTTCTTAGCGGGATCCCACTTTAGGATTTTCAGTGTATTTCATGATGATTTACATTTTCACATTGGACATCTCACCCCATTTTTTATGTAAAACAGTGCAGTTGCACCCCATTTTTGGTGACATAAAGGGCACCCAACAAGTGGGATGCCATCCTTGACACTATGTTTACAAACTCCTTTATGCTTGACGGGGCGAGCCGTGCTCATTTCTCTTGATGCACCGCCCTGGACATAGAGATGTTAACCACATGGTATGCGATCCCACCCATAGTGCTTCTATCGTATGCCATTGCCTTGACTTCTTGTTATTTAGCATGAACAGATGCTAAGTTGGATCCATATCTGGGCTGGCTGGTAGTAGAGAATGCGAGTGAGACCTCTACGCCTGACAAAGGCTGATCCCATCTATGGATTAGTACCAACCCTTCGCAACATCAACTGCAGAGTCTCAATTTCGATCTACCATATATTCAAAAGTCAAGCTTTATTTCAACAAAAAAAAGTTTGAAGTTTTTCATGCCAAAACATAATAACAAAAACAACACCATGTTCAAGGGGAACTTAACTTTCTGAGAATAGGAGGTTAGATACTGATACACAAAATTGAGACACACATTGATCCATTGAGAAACGTACTTCTGGAGAAAGGAAAGTCCTTATAACAGGAGCTCAGATACTGATAAATAACTGAGATATACATTGATCTATTTTGTTATGAAACCAAAGAAAAGATGGAACTAAATGTGGGATTCCCACAAAGAAGTAACTTTAAAATATGCTTTTCATGTTCACAGGAACCCTTGAGATGTGAGATAATTCTTTTCCAATTGGTATCTATAAAGTCTAATACTATTGTCAGGAAGTTCCACATATCCCACTTTCTATTTGTTTCAAAAAACAAATGCTTCACAATGTATTTTGATAAAACACGGGCACTGAGTGTTCGTCAAAGTAACTGAGTCTGAGTCAGACCAGTGAAGATCCAGACCAAAAAACACTGTTCTTTTAAAGTCACAGACAGATTCAGTCAAGACTCAACGCTCTGGTGCACTCAGTCAAGACTCAAGTTACCCAAGTCAGGGTCATCCAGAACCAACAAGGTGCTGATTCTGAGTGCCTTGGTTGAGTCAGAGCCAGACTCAATGAGTTTTAAACACTGTTTCTAGCTGAGATGCTCTGCAGTACTTGACCTGCTGACAAAAACCACTACGAGGAAACAAAGAATGCAGAAGTAATAAAAGAAGCGCCTAATGAATTTCACCATCCTCACCAAGCTCTCCGTCCTCAAGCTCCTCATTCCTACGTGACCCATCACGGTCTCGCCTGTGCCTCTTATGCCTGCTCTCACTGCCTGATTCGCTCTCATATCCATGCTGCTACAAGTTCCACAACAAACCATCAGAAAAAGAATTGAACAACAATATAAACTCTAACCCACACATAAATGAAAGTCATAACCACCAAACCTTAAACACCAACCCAATACATACATTAATTGCATGATTAGTTATTAGAAAACAAGAGGTCAAGGTGCCTTCATTAAAGGGAGGAGTATTCTAGACCAAGTACTCAAGGCTTACCAAACCATCCAGGCATGCACCATATAGCCAAGAAGAAGAAAAAGGATTCCATTGCCTCAAAGCTGATCTAGACAAAATGCCTACAACAGGGTCATAGTAGGATTTATTTCATAAACAGGTGTTAAAGTCTGGGTTCCATCAAATCTTCATTGAATGGATCAGACTGTGTAGAAAAGACCATATACTAAATTTTGATCAATGGCTCACCTCATGGCTATTTCAAAGGAAAGGTGGAACTCTGCCAAGGGGATCCAGTATCTCGATATTTATTCCTCCCTGTAATTTTTCCGGAAGAAACATCTAAACATAAGGCTGAGAACCTACTGTTGATCAAAGGAATTTTGGGACCTAAACACTTGTATGCAGAGATGTTATCAAATATTTGGGTATGCAAACCATAAGTGCAGCCGAGTGATGGAAAAGGCCTTATCCAAAATGAAAGAACAATCCAGGCCAGTAAATTAGCAAAGGGGAGCTCTACATTTTTCTTAATTAATTACCAGTATATGAATGTCAGGGTTAGGAATAGCTTTGGATGAATTGAGAAAGCACTCCCAGCTACCTACCTAGGCCCCCCTCTCTTTACTATAATGCCAAGAAAGGAATCCATGTAATAATCTCTAACATGAGCTTAAATTGAAGAAGAAAGTTGCAAATCAAATTTTATCTTACTCATGTCTATTGGTTCTGGTCACATCTGTCTTGAATACAATAACTACATCTTGGTGTTTCGCAGAGTGACACCGACACTTCATTTTTTGCTGTCAACACGCGTCAACACTTCAACATGTGTTGACACGCCTCAACCTGCAATAGAATGCCCACCAAATGTGTCATCTATCATAGATCTGACATGAAGTATTGATACTCCATGTCAGATGTGGCGACCAAAAGACATTATGGGACTTGTGACATAAGTGGGGTTCTAAAAATGAGTGCAAGAGGGGGATTTGCAGCGACAACCTCTTGGGTTTCGATAGCAGCTCTTACCACTGTGTTATCAACGGCTTATATGACATACTATGCAAAGTTTATTATCAATATTTTATTATCAATACTATGTAAAAAATTACTTTGGAAAACTAAAGTAATACACAAGTTTTTTCCAAATTTTTCCCATGAAACAAATTTTATTTCATATTTTATATTTCAATAGTTAATTGTATTCCACAGATATGTGTACTGGTTATTGTTCTTATACTTTTAAAAAATTTCTAGAATTTAGATAAAATATTTATCTAAATATATTTTCTTTTACATTTTGTGGGTCTGTTTGGATGAAATCTTATAATATGATTACCTTGTCTAAAATCTTATCAGGAGACTACCTTATCTAAAATTAATTAGTGGTTTGGTATATATTTTGTATTACATATAATATTTTTTCATTTTTTAACTTTTTGGGTGATTTTCAACAGATTTTCAACGATGAATTTGAATAAAGCAGAAACAATTTTTCAGAAAGATAAACGTATATGTGAAACTGCCTATGAGTTTATCTCATATAAATTTACAAGGGACAGCACCAAATGACAGATAATTCATTATTAGGATTAATTTTATTGAAATAGTGATTATTAGTGATAACAAGTATATCCAAACAAGCACCATATTTCGCTTTCTTATATTATATAGAATATTTTTAACTAAGATAAAATATTATATAGTATATTTTTATCTATGATACAGGTACGGAAGTGTCTACCCAATCTAGCTTTTTGGCTTGGAGTACTAGACACCTAAGACATGTAGTAGACACGACACCATTGTCGGTGTCCATGCAATAATGGTGCTTAGCCTTCGAACTACCAAAAACTGCAACTGAAACAACTGAAAAACTACAAAATAATAAATGGAAATCGGTATATCATCCTGAAAATGAAGTGGACATGTGGAAAAGGGTCATCCACTTTGGCAAGATTTCAGATCCATAAATTTTCTCTAAAATTTGGTCATTGAGATGGATTGGTGGATGCAAGCATCTATCCACAAAGGACAGTGGCCTACTATGTCACTCACAGCACTACCTACAATGGTTCGGGAGATTCGAATGTTACAATATTCGAAGGAAAGGCTTGAACAAAATGATATCATGATGATGCATATGGTGGATTAAAAGCATGTGCCCAAGTATCAAAACACATGGACCAACAAACAACCATGGTGCCCAAATACTCATTCAATAGTATCAATACAGTATTATAATTGAACTATATCCCTTGCAGTCTTCAAGGAAATAAGGGAACATCATCGGATGCCCTTTAGGAGGCACCAACTTAAACTTAACGCTGAATTAACCACAATATCAAAATTATTCTTTAGTAATACAAACGGGTGGGGACCCAAATCCCGGCTTGCTGATCCAAAAGAAAGTTACATAAGAACCAAAACCCTAAACTTTAACACCAGATGTCGTACAAGTCCGCATACTTCTGGCAAACTCAAGAAAGACTATATATGCACCTTTCTAGAAGATCTCTTGCGGTCACTTGTGTGCCGACGTGACCTCTTGGATTCCTCTTTCTCCTCTTTCCCAGAACTCAATTCATCAGCTGCACTTTGGTGGCGCTTCCGATGCCTCCTATCCTTCTCTTTCTCCCTCTTCTTGTCATCCTTATGGCCAAAATCATTGATTACATCGAGATTTTCAACATCCATCTCATCCCTCCTTGCCCGATCCTTCTTTTCCCTATCACGATCTCTCTCTTTCTCTTTTCTCTCCTTCTCCTTTCTCTTTTCTTTCTCCTCTCTCTCTTTCTCCTTCCTTGCCTGGCCAGGAAAGCAAAGCATATAAACCAATCTTGCAGATGTTTCCTTTAGTAGAAAGAAAAGTAAGCATGGTTAAGGAAAAAGCATCAATAAGCTCGCAAACCTTTTCCTCTTCCCTTTTTCGTTCCTTCTCTTTGATCTTTTCTTGCAAGTATGCTACATATTCCTCAAATATTTGTCTCGCAAAGCTCTCATCATTGATAGATCTATGCAAGATAACCATGAGGAATGAGGATTCAATACCAAAAATGGTGTAAAATACAGCAACTAAAGTGAGCTTCAATTTATATAATCTTAAAAAGAGGAAGAGTGTAAAACCTATATGCTTGATTCTCCTCCAACAATGGTTTGCACTCCTCCCAACGTGAAGAGGCACTTATATCCTACATTCATTAACAAGAGTGAGACGAGCATGAAAACATTTGGAACAAACTTCTTTCCAACCATGCAAGATACAATTACAGCAGAAAAGGAGGATGTGCTAGACCTTGATTGAGTATAATAAATCTTTTAAATCATCTGCCATCCTTTGGCGTTTCTTGGCTTCTTTCTCCTCTTTCTCCTTCAGGCGTTCAAGCAACTCATCAAAGACAAGCTGCAAGGAGAGGCCGACATCGTCACAATTAAAACAGGTAGATTTCTGAGCAGTTAGCCAGAAAAACATGAGCCTTGTAAGGTAGACATCAGTGAAGTTGCGAAAGCAAACACACATTACCTTTAGATTTGTTTCAGATATGGATTTCAAATTATTGTCCTCCGATATGGCTTCCTTGAAGTTCTCAAATGACCATGTTGACGTCATTACAAACTAAGAAAGATTAATAAGGTTAGATAACAATAAAAAAAATGCCAGCCTTGATTAAAAAATGAATGTCAAAAGAGATCAGCTCAACCGATCAAAATAGAAGGAAAAAAGAATTTTACTCTGGCCATCTTCACAGCATCTTTTATCCGTGTCCTATCTTCCTGGTACTGCAAAAGAAACGACGTGTATCAATAAAAATAAAATCTTTAGTTAGAAACCCCAAAGAGGCAGCAAAATGAAGTTTGATTTTTCCTGCTGAGAATATAGAGAGCAGAACAGTTTAGAATGGTTTAACTCTAGAATACTTTTATTGATCCCACATCAACAGCTAAAAAAAACCTGCTGATTTAACAATAGGTACAGCATATCCGAACCTGTTTATCTAGTTCCTCTGCAGTATCTTCAAACAAATCTTTCGGTGTTGATCCAGATGTATTTGAAGACACAGCCAGATAAGCAGGTAGATCTTTAACCTGCACATAGCACCAACATACGTGAAGCCCCGGTTACATATAAATTAAAGAAAAAATCCCAAAATAACCAACAATGCAAGGAAAAGTTGTCTGAAGCCCAGATAAAATAGTAAAAGTAACAACCTTCATACAATATTCACGCCAATGAGTCTTAGCTGTAAGAATTCCAGCAGCAATATGTCCTTCCATCAACTTACGGAAATCATCACGGTTTTTACGCTCAGCTCGCCTCAAGTGCTCCTATACATGCATATCAAATGCCATTATGCCACTAATTTAGACTATGTAAACAAGAAGCACGGTACCATGAAGAAATTTAAATGCACCTTCTGTAACTTCCTCTGCTCCTCCTCCTCCTTCTCAAGATCTCGTATATATTCCTGAAGCAAATGGTATGTGAAATTCAGTAAAAAGAGAAGCACAAAAATTGCATAAAAAATAAAAAAAATCTATCACCAGGAAAATTTCTTACCTGGAATATTTCTAAGCGATCAATCTTTTCCAGACGAGCACATCTTTCATCATCCTCTAGCCGATCTTGAACTTTACGCCACTGGCTGCTGGCCTGGAAAGGTAATCAACGATTAAAATAAACTTCCTGTACTAAAGGGCAAATTACGAGTGGAACATGTAGGCATTTGCTCACAAAGGTAAGCTCCCTGTAAATTTTCTTCTTGCTTTTTTTTTTGAGAATCAGTTAATTTTATAAATAGTAAAAGAACCTTACAATTGAAATAAAAAAGAGACAACCCACAATATTGGGCGCTCAGAGTACATTATAGAGAGAAGATGAGATAGGAGATTAAGAAGAGAAATGCTGACAGAAAACCAGGAACTGAAATAAGAGGGAGGTTAAATGCAGGCTTCTACTTGGGGCAACCACTATAGGCAAGGCACTAACATCGTGTGAGGTATGGAAGCAGCACCAACAAAAACTGAGCAGTAGATAAGGCGTGGCACAGTAAGGCAAGCCACAGATAGGCAAGGCACTAACATCTGGCACAGTATAGGCAAGGCACTAACATCTTGCGAGGTATGGAAGCAGCACCAACAAAAACTGAGCAGTAGATAAGGCGTGGCACAGTAAGGCAAGGCACAGATATCTAGCGAGGGATGGCAGAAACATCAAAAAAACTGAGCAGCCGTTTTGACACGGCACAGGCTTCTTATGTGAGGCGGCAATACCTACGTCTGAATCTTATGGAAGGGGCAGCGGTCGGAGCACGGCCGAAAAATATGAACAAGAGAGATAATAGGGCAGTCAAAGAAGGAGAGGTGAACGGGAAGCGGAGAGAGAAGAAAGAGAAAGAAGAGGTAGAATTAGGGTGAAGGGACGATGAAGAGAAAGAGGAAAGAGGGAAGGGAAGAGAGAGTAAAGAAGAGAAACAAGAAGGAGAATAATGGTACAGAGGAGGGAACCATAAGAAAAAAGAAAGGAGAGAAAAGGATGGAAAGAAAACACTGATATCAAGTGCCTCCAACAATTTCCCTCACCAAAAAAAAATCTACATTCCCCTTTTCTTTTTCCTTTTTTTTCTCCTTTCTTTCTACTTTTTCTCCTTTTTTCTCTCTTTTTTTTTTTTCTTTTCTTTATACTGGTGAGAGGGCAAATAGAGATTATCAGAGAGAGGAGAACCATGACCGTCGAAAAGAAGAAATGAGGAAGACGACGTGAGGGTGAGGGGAAGGGGAGAAGGCAGGAGGGGAAGGGGAGAAAGCAGGAGGGGGAGGGGTGAAGGGGGGAAAAGGGGAGAGGAGAGAGAGAAGGCAGGGGGGGTGACGA
This sequence comes from Amborella trichopoda, assembly GCF_000471905.2. The sequence goes on from NW_006494904.1 coordinate 4,806,474, forward strand.
GGAAGAAAGAAAGCAAAAAAGGGTTAGAGAGAGAGAGAGGATAGGAGGAAAGGAGATAGAGGAGAGGGGGAAGATGGGTGAGAAGGGATGCATACTATTAAATAATCAAGTAAGGCATCATGTGAGATTGTCAAACTGTAAAGGAAAGAAGCCAAGACCGTGTTCAGTGCAAGCAACATGAAGAAATGAACGATGAAACTAAGGAAAAATTTTCAAGAACACATTGAGGGTAAAGATTGATATTAGAAGGAAAAAATTGTTCAGAGTTGGACAAAGATTATACTAACAGAGGTCCCATCATAGTAGATATACCAGAGGAGATGGCAAGAATACAGACGGCATCCTCGTACTTCATCAAATTTTGTTTGTCGAACTCTTCTCAGCAAATCGTGAAGAATCACGTCAATGTTCCATTCAATAATCCATTGTCATGCATTTTAACTTCAGCTGGTTTTTCTCTTCCTTTTAAGCCATTGCCTAACACTAATCTTCTTTTAATGTATCATTATTCTTTTAAGATTTACGTGAAACTCTCATTTCAAGCAGTAAATCTTATTTAATACAGAACAATTCCTCACTAAATCTTTGTATACAGCTTCTCGCCGAACTCTTTAGTCATTTATAACCCACGTGTTTGTAACCATCCTACACTACTTTTTGAGGATACCAGCCTAAACTAATTATTGCAGTGTTTTGGCATCCTAAACTCTGCCAAATGATATGGTACTCAACCTTCCAAATAACTTGAAAGTATCAAATGTTTAGTGCACTCTCTATTTCCGTCCTCTCTAGCATTTACCGTTCATTAAAACAAAAAAAGTGGACAAGCCATTCTTGTCATTTTATCTCCAGATGCATTGCAGCTAAGTTGATATGACAAAATTGGGATTGCATCAGCTTTTCCTAAACAAGTTCAGTACCAGACTAAGATCAATCAATCTGCGATAGGTGGAATGAGTTTATGACAGCTATTCAATTTGCTCCCTCCAGAAATCAGATAATAGAAATATTAATTTATCAGCAAATCTTCTCACACAACTTCTCAGGGATAATCATGAATGATTGAGTCCTTGAGATGGAGAGAATTATTAGTTCACTGATAAGTTGAAAATCTCTTGACTTAAATTTTGATTTCAAAAAGCCTACCTATCTAGTGCCAATTGGGATTGGCAGTAGTCTGAGAGAGAGACTTTCTCAGGAGATCTCAGAAAATCCCCATTGGTTAAGGGACCGACTAGGTTATGCTGAGGACATCAATCAGGTATATTTTACTGAAATTTAAAAAAGTGAAGGGGAAAGATGAATCCTAAAAGCCCAGGTCAAGCAATTTGCATAACAACGAACTATAAAAGCGGAGAATAAAGCAACATACCTTAATGAAATCACAAGATTCCAGAAATGCTCTGTATTCCTGGACATTACGCCTATGTTCTTCCTGAGCCTTTGCCCGTTCCTGCACTCATGAAACCATTTGAGAACTTTAGCATATAACAATTCCCACAATTTCTCCAGTGTGTAAGTAATACACTGCCAAGAAAAGTACTTGGACATAATCATATATTCGATATAACCTATAACATAACCCTTTTCGATAGTGCATTAAACCATTCCAAACACAAGTAAATAACCCAATGACACAAACAGCACAAACCTTTCTATGTAATTCCTCCAAATGCATTTCAAATAGTTCTTCACGGTCCCTTCCTCGCTCAACAGCACGGAAACGTTCATCATCCTCAAACATGGTGATAGCCTTGCTGAGATTGTAGAAAAAATATGCATAGTCAGATAAAAAAGATTAAAATTGGTAGCAACTAAAAAAATTAATGTCTAGAACATACTTGTACACATGACTGTCAAAGTAAGTCAATAAAGGGATAGATCAGATTAAGATCAACATCTAAGAACCGAAAAATAAAATAGTAGAAGTAAAACATTTTACGCATTCAGAATCATTCAGCAAGTCAAGACCAAAAGACAGACCTCCATTTTGTGGCTGAAGTCAGCTCTTTAGACTCCTGAGAAACAAGAGAAACATTAGTCACAGAAATACAACAAATAAACTTGCAAAAAACCCACAAAGCCAGCAGTACTTACTTCTAACATTTTCACAAAATCTTCTCGAGCCTTTTTCTGTCTTGTACGCTTTTCCTCAGCCTCAAGCTTTTTCCGTTGCCCCAAGTACTGACATATGACCAATAGGTACAAGATTTTATACAATGCTAGGAAACTAAACAATTGATAGAATACTTTGGATAAATGAATTAAAAAAAAGAAACAACATAATAATGCGCATGCTATATACCATCAAAGAATGTATGCATGTTGAAGAATTATATGCATATCACAGAGTTCATTTATCTTTATGGGTAAATTATATAGGAAAACCATGGTCCTTCTTACCTCATTAAATGCCTGCTTCCGCTCTCCTAATGTCTTAAGAGCACCATATCGCTTGTCATTTATGATCACACGCATGGCCTGACAGTTATAACTACTGTTCATATCATGTATTTAAGAAACGCTTGTGTTTAAAAAGCACAGGAAGAGCGCTATAGATGTACCTGATCCCAAGTCCAATCAGATTCAACATGGGCAGATACCAGAAGTTCTTTAAATGCATTTTTTGCCTCCTGAAAACATAACATAAAAAATTAAAAGAGCAACAGCTAACAGGTTTCCACACATAACCTCTGGATACCAAAAACTTTGCACCCAACCTACCATCCACCAGTAAAGGCATAATTTAACCGTACGAATTTAAAAACAATGAAGCAGGATATTCAAGAGGCAGTACCTGCTTACTGGCAAAAACCAAAGGTTCCTCATCAACTGTTTTCTCATCCGATGTTGGAGTTATGTTGACCTTCCCAGCAACTGGCATGGCTTTTCTCGCCTCCTATAATGCAAGTAGATTTTATATGACAAAAACCATTGTACAACAAAAGCATGTATTATCACAAAAAATGAGAAACAGTTATCAGGAGTTCACAAAAACTAGTCAGGCAGAGAGCAAGTTTCAAAAATAATTTACCTTCAAACGGACAATTGCAAACCTCAAAATATTTCAAAAATCAAGATAAAAAACTTGGATTCAAGACCCACCCAACTTAACTGGCCACCTCCAATTCTGAGGCGAGCTGACTAACTGGGGTTAAGAACAGCAAGGTACTAAAGACATTTGCTTTTCATGTGTGTGCATGTGTAGAAACTAACACTTTGATACACAAGACTTTATAGAAACCAAATTCTGAATTTTGAAACTAAAATAAACAAATACATACCTCCAAATCCTGGGCAGAAGTTTCATCAGCAACTTGAGCAATACTTTCAGGAGAGACATTATCAACTTTAATCCTGTAGATAGAAAATACAAAAAGAAGCAACACTATAATACTTTCACTAAATATCCACACCAAAAGATCCGAAATGGGAACAGCACTTCATACTTTTCATATGCTGCTCCTGCGGATGAAGGATCCACTGCAGCTGCAGAAAAACCAAAAGTTGAAACATGTGGAAGATGTGGGAGTAGGCTTCATGACCAAAAAAGTCAAAGGAATTTCAAAAATGTTCTGAGGAAGAAACTAGAAGAGGACAATGAAGACAAACCAGCAGGAACAGAAACCACAGGTGTCACTAAAACTGGACTGGTTGCCATCCCAGATGTACTAGGCATGGCAGATTGTGTAGCGCTTATAGCAGCAACAGTAGATGGCATCTCAGTTAAAGGGACAGTAACAGTAACCGGAGTTGAGGAAGCCACCACATCAGTAGTTTCTGAGTTTGTCAATTGAGTGCCATTCTTTTCAGCTTGCTCACGAGCCAACTACAACAAAAGAATAAGAAAGCAAGAAACCAGCAAGTCATTTAAAAGAAAGCTCCTTTAAAGTTACCTATTGCATATGCTCAACGGAAACTTCAAAAACTAAGCTACCTTAAGTTCATCTGGTATTGTCCATTTAGATTGCTTTGTAACCTTGTTGTAGTAATACCTGATTACAAATGTTGTCAGGAGCTGCTGCCACCAAGCCCATAAAACAAACAACACGATGCCAGGAAAAACAAATAACAAAGACAAATGATACAGGATGCTCAACATAATAAAAGATCAAGCACTCACTTCCGTCCCTCTGGAGTAGTAAACTCCTTCCAAACAGTTGACGCATCTGCCCTCTACAACAAATTAAAGAAGGATGAAAAATTAAAACCATAGAACTGACATAATTGGATTGAAAAACGAAAAGTTGATGCATCCGCACTCTGCTAAAAAATTTGAAGAATAAAAAATGCCAACATAGAATAAAAAATATAATGGAATTAGGAAACAAACAGTTAAGAATTTTCCTTCTACAGAAACTTAAAGAGGATGAAAAATGAGAACTAGAATGAGAACCATAATTGAATTAAGGAAATAAACAGTTGATGCTCTGCCCTCTACAAAAGTTAAAAGAATGATCAAAATGAAAACCATAAATTTGCAACACAATTGAATTAAGAAATAAACATATAGAAAGGAAACAACTTGCTAAACAATATTCTCATGTTTTAGAGATTTCACTGCCCCAAGGAAAGTTTCCTGTTCCATTATCAAAATATTACAAGTATTCAGCACAAATAAACAATCGATATTAAAATAAAAACTAAATATACTGAACTCCAACCACATGCCTCCAACAGAGCAAAACTAGCATCACCACTCAAATCATATCAAGATTCTGAACTCCAAAAGAGACCACTAAAAAAAAATCATATCAAAGTTACCCCTATAGAAATTAAAATTGAAATAATCCATCACCCCAAGCCTCTAAGCTGTTTAGACTTAGATAATAGTCCTGTTTGAGTGGGCATTTGTGAAATTGTGGTCACAACCAATACTATAAATTACATGCCCAAAAGAAAGAACTTAAAACAGAAATACGAGAAACCATAATTAAGGTTATGCCGATACAGTGGCCTTATGTGAAATTGTGCTCACAACCAATACTATCATCAGCCAAGGACTGCAGTTTCAGCACCTAAAGAAATGAGAACTATTGCATCCATACCCTTCTTGGGCCATATACAACATTTCTGGAAACAAAGCAAAGCCAGAATCGGCGTCATCCATTTTTTGCTGTCCATTTTTGAGCGGCAAAGACCCCAAAGCTACTACCTCTGATTCAACTGCCCCTATCTAGTATGGAAGTTCTGATGGTGCAAAATGCTACTTTTTCCAAGGCAAGGATTTTATATTTCTCTTGAAACTTTAGGTTTTTCCTGCACTCATGCAACAGCTCCAGAATTTTTTGGAAATTGAAATAATTATCTATATCAGTAATGTCACTCTGTGCTAATTAACCTAAAATCTTTATATGAGGCTTGGATGATGATGAATATCTAATCTTATCCTTAAGGTTAATTAAGGTTTCTTCAATGAATATGTTGAGTCTTCAAGTCCCACAAGATCCAAATGTCCCATAGTCATTGGTTATAGTCCTACACCTAGCAGATAGAGAGAAGAGGCAAATGTAAAACTTCTTTAGTCCCAAAGAACCAACGAAAGAATGAGTCTACCTATCTCCATATCAATGGTCTATTGAAGAAAGTGGGATTCTCAAGTTCATAACCCCCTACATGTAGAACAGATATTTTAATAACTGAGTTGATATTCCTGGCCAACCTTGTACGAACATATGAAAGCCGATAAAGTACTAGAGCCCCTATTGCAAGGGTCCAGCCTAATCCGCAGGTCCAAGATTTCATCATTGGCCAGTAGCAAAAGCATTATGTGGCAAAGGTTGTTCTGTCCGCCAGTGGCAACACAATGTAATTCCACCCAAATCCATGTAAACATTGCCTCCTTTAAGATACCTTATGTCTTCATTACTCAAATTAGCCTGTTGTTGTTACAAAATATTAATTGAAATTATTTACTTTCGAGTTATAATCGCAAGGTGGCGCCAATTCAGTTGTGAAAGAGAGGATATTAAAGGCTACTAAAGAGCCACAGGTACCTTAGACTCCCATTGTAGCAGAAGTACGAGATCTGATGAACTGCCTCCAATTCTTTGGTTCTCCCAATGGAAGGCAACTTGCCTAACATTGTTCTAAGGACATCATCAGACATGTCTACAGAATGTTGCAAAACTAATTGACAAGATACTCAACGTCTGAAACTTGGTGGTCACATCCTTGAAAATGCCAATGAGGAGGCCATTCCTTGGTTAGAGGAACAGGTAGAGAGGTTTTTTTGCTCCCTCTACTTTGAAAGCCTTGACGATGTGCCTTTGTAGTTAATTATAGTTGTTGTATACATTATGCCTTTCTGTTTTGATCCTCCACAAAATTTAATTATCAAAGAGAAATGAGAGGGAACCAGAATGCAACACTGAATAGCCAAACATGCATGCACATATATATATGTGAGTGTGTCCATGAATCTAAAATGGTTCAACATTCAGAGCACTGAATAGCCAAATATGCATGAACATGTATATAAAAACTATGAATCTACTCAAAAGATAAGGAGAAAATCATAGAGGACTGAAATAATACCCACATGGAGAGCTGATTAACTACATCTCGAACACATTTTCAGACAAAAATTTGGAAGTGGATAACAGTATGCATATTTTTTGTTGAGTTCAAGGAGGTCAAACGGAACAAAGCAGGGAGTAAAGGTACAGAGGTTATATCTAAGCTATTACAGAATGTCTACTATAACATTAAATATAAAGCCTATAAGAGCAAATGAAGAATTTGACCAATTAATAGTTTCCGATGGTATCATTAGATGCCTCATTGCACTCGAGGCATCATTAGTCAAAGGGGGTAAGGGAATTATCATACTGCAGAAATATTAATATGCAATCTAAACTTTCAAATGAAATTTATATTCTCTGAAAAATAGCCTCTTCCAATGGAGTATTCAGTTGGTTGAACAAGCTCAAATCAGATTCACCTGCCAAAGTTTGATAATTTTCTTTTAACAATTCTAGAAGCTTGTAAACTAAAAGAATCAAGGAATAACAAGAGTAGATGCAGTTAAGGAGCTTTTAATGTTTCCAAAAAGTTCATAAGCTAAAATAACCAAATAATAAATAACAGTAGAAGAGATTTTCAAAAATCCAGAAGGTTAATTTGCTTGTATAAACAAACCAGGCATGAAGAAGTACCAGATACAATTACATCACCAGGCAGAGTTCACTATATGATATCATAGCACAAGGAAGTAAAATAAAACCATTTCATTTCATACCTCTCAATAGAGTAGCACATTGTGTACCGCAAAGCATCCCCTTAAAAGCTATGTGTCAAGCAAGTCATAGATGATAAACTTACATCATGCCAAGAGGAGGAGAATCATAGAACTACCTTTGTACTTCACAGAGTAGATCATACTCATAAAAGATCACGACTAAAACTTCCAGCAAAATGATTCAACTATAAATGAATGCCAATAAATGACAAGTTGGTAAAGAAAACGGTTAAAAACGACACATTTGCTTCACTTAACCATAAATAAATGAGGTAGTTCATGAGAGACTATACAACAGAGAATACTGCAAATAATTATTCCTGTAAATCAACTCGATGAACTTATCAAAAAACACATCTGAAAAATAGCTACACCAAAATACTAAAGTATAACATCATAAAAAAATCCAAATGCTACCCTCATTTTCAATAATTACCGAATTGCTTAGTAAGCTTCAATAACACCAAAATGACAGTTGCCGTTCAGACAACACTCAGTGGTCATGTGCACAATCATCTAATCAAGAAAATATGATCTGAATATACATACAAATTTGGAATGCAGGGCAGTGATGACCATAATGATAAGTTGCATCTCACTCATAAGGAGTCATAGTCAGATAACAATGAGAAAATTTTAAAAGGCAAAGACAGTGTAAGGCATGTTGTAGTCTTTATGGTTAGAAACAAAACTGCAGGCCTTGAGTTGCTGATCATAATAAATCACAAGCAAAATAAAGCACCCCTCAAGGTAAAGTAAAGGGGAAACAGCATTGTTTGCCTGCCTTGAGTAAAGGAAAATCCCGCCTTCATAAGTGAGCATACAGGGCAGCCGTAATTTCTCCTGACTTTCCAAAAGATATCTACAAACCAGTAGCAGAACATGCGAAAAAACAGAAAGTCCGTATAAAACAATTTTGATCAGATTCAGTGCAGAACTGCAGATACCAATTGTCAACAACCATAAAAGGCAACACCATTTCTCAAATCTTTTTAAAGGCATTTATCATATATGATATAGCATGCCAACCAGAAAGCATCAATAGCATTATGAGAACCAAACAGATACCAAAATAGTCATCAACTCACCTCAATTGGTGTCATTAACTCTAAGGGCTTTTCCCAACTAGACTGCCTAGTCTTCTTATTGTAATAGTACCTGTAAATAAAGAGAGATCCAGATAATAAGAAAGCAAAACCACGTGCACCATACTTTATGACAAAGTCCGAAATTTTTATATAATATCCTGAATAGAAAAGAACAAAGAAAAAAATCAACCACTTAGAAATTGCCCCAGTAGGAAATCAGCTCTAGCACCAACATACCTCCTCCCATCAGCAGAAGTGTGCTCTTGCCAATCTGATGAAGATTGCGAAGTGGGATTAGGCTGCGGTGTGGCAACCTAAAAGTCATAAATGACAAAAAGAAGCCAATCAAAAGATCAGAAAGACCTCGCCTAATGAAAAGGGAGAGCCCAAGTGCAAATGATGTGGAGAGCACAGGCACCACGAAGAAATAGAAGAAAAATAATGAGATTTACTGGAGCCGTGGAAGCGGCAAAGGATGATTGCTGGCTGGCCTGAACCACTGGAGGAATGACAGTCGTACTTTGGCTTCCAGATGACAGCCAAGGCTGACCCCCAGATCCAGAGGGCACACCAGGAACTTGCATTTGAGATGAGGGTTGATACTGAGAAGATATGTTAATGTTGTTCTGTGGGTGGACATATGAAGATGGGGCAGTGAACTGCAGACATATAGCGAATAAGAAACAAGGTCACATACCAATGTGTAACCTAACTACATAGCAATGGGTAACCTAACAACAAGTATGATGATTATTGTGAAGTACATTATAGTCCAATGGACTATACAAAAACTGTAGTCCACTAGGTCACTTTTGCACCCTAAATAATGGATGGTGACAAAGAGATTGGGGCACACCAGAAAAGGGCATGAACCCAGTGGTGTGCCAACCCCCCCCCCCCCCCCCCCCCTTTCCTTCCCTTCACTCTCATTACCATTCATCGGTTCAATGAATGATGAGGACCAATAAATTATACTACAGTTTCCAATAAATTTAGGATGCCATCCAATCATACCGTGTAGGATGAAGACAATACTGTTCCTGGGCCACCTAAACCAGGTGGATGAATATTAACATGCTGAGGATTTTGTGGGATCTGTAGAGGTCCAGATGTCATCGGTCTGTTTGGTTGGATATAAGACAGTGGAACTGTTTGTGGAGAAGGTGCAACTTGAGCAGTCTGGGCTGGCCTTGGAGGCAACTGCTGCATTCCCAGAGCATACTGAGCTTGCTGGGCTTGGACAGGGGAAGGACTGCCAATGTTGGAAGCAGGAATACCTTGCCCTACAGGTCGAAACTGTTGGGAGGGTGCAGAAATAAATGGTTGTGACTGTTGAGTTGGAACCATTGGTCGAAACTGCAAACCGCAAAGGATAGTTCAGTAGATATAGAAATTTTGAATAACCAAAATGCCAAAATCCTCAGAATGAATCAATTGCTGCGAAGTGAAAGATTATAACCTGCATAGACATCGGTGTGCCATAGTTTTGAGGGCCTCCAGGCCCCATTGCTGGAGGCCGGAGCTGCTTTTTCAAGCAACCAATAATGTCATTAAGAGCCTTGGCTAAACCTAAAGATCATTAACAGCAGAAGACAAATGGGCAGAGAGAGAGGAAGAGGCACAGCAGGATACCTGGGCCCCAGTGGGTTGAGGATTACTTGCCATTTTCTGATTTTCCAGTGACCAGAAACAGCAACAGAGCTGACTTGGGATAGATTAAGTCCCAGTCCAACAGTATGCACATAAGAAAATCTTATTAATAACAAAAAAAATATTCGATTTCAGGACAATAAACCATAGCATTTGCGTTCAACTACAAAAGACCACTTGAAAAAAAAAAAAATTCAATAGAAATTAAATGATTAGAATAATGCAGGGGACCTTAGAGCTCCATCCCTTACAAGAATATGGCTACCAGCTGTTCGCACAACCCGTACAACAAACTAGTTACTGACAATATCCTTCAGAAGCACTTTGAAGTTGGTAATCACAGGCTCCACATACAAAATGCAAAACTATCACATATAACAAGTATCACTCATGATGCATGTTTGAGGAAAGAAGTCATCCCATGTCAGACAAAACGCAACACCGCAAAGAGTATCCTTTCTCAATATGGCAAGTTTTTATCTCGATAGTAGACTGTGAGTTGTCATGCCCTGTTTCGACACTCATGTGGCAATTCCTAGATAAGATCATTTCACAGCACTTTCCAAATAAGCAGAGAAATTGCCCTTACCCGTAGAGAGAGGATGCAGACCAAACAATGCTCTTTGCTGCTCATGAATGGAAGGAGAAGAGAACAGGCTTTTTGGTAATAATTCTTCGCCCAAATGGACCTTAGACATAAGATTTTTCAGGAAACAAGTAAAAAAAATAAAAGCCCCTATCTGCTTCTGTCAAATCAGTCATCTTTGTAGCCAAAGCACTCAAGCACAGATGGTTTGAGTGATTACAAACTGCAGATTTTTGTGTTCTGTTCTTTTCCAACTAAAACCACCACGGTGGTACAAAATGTGTACAAAATCTTCAAGATCAATAGAGATACAAACTTTATTCTTGCCCAAATTTTATTCTCGTTACTTGCTATTTTTCAGCAATAATTGCGGTGCAGCAGATGGTCAAGGAACCATTTTGCTATATTCAGTGTGTATATTTCAAAGATTCAGTGCACATAGACAAAGATACCCTGTTGCTGTGTTGATGATAGAGAATGCCTACTTCGGGAAAGGGATACCAAACCAACCTTCATACACCGCAAAGAATGGAAGGAAAGGAAGAGTACCCATATTACCAGAACACCAAAAACCATAAATATCTCTTATTTGTGTATCAATGGATAGAATATGCACCACGGTAATATTTCACAAAAATCAGCGCACAACGACAAAGTTACACTATCACTATGCTGATGGCATGGAATGCCGATTTCTGGAAAGGAATATCAGACCAACTTTTTTACAGAGAAAAGAAAGGATGGAAAAGAAAGAACATTTTCTCTCATCAGCTTTTTTTTTTTTATGTAATTCTCTCATCAGCTTATTAAAAGAGAGACTATTTAAATAGAAGGAAAATATAGCAACACAATAAGCCAAAAACCATGACGATAGTGGCCATTCCAAAATTAGAACTGAAGATTCAAAAATAAATAAACAATCTCCCATGGATAGGCTTCATCAATGCTTTGAAACTCAGCTCCGGCCTCAGACTCCACCCTAACCTGAGCCGAGTAACCCGGCCGACTTGGACTCCATCATGGATTAATGGACATTCGCATTTATATCTTGAAATAAAAAGAAAGGGGCGTAACCCGATCTGGTCCCGCCTGAGAGGGGTGGGCTCGAAACAGTCCTAACCTTTGGCTTATCACAAAATGGCCACTCTCAGGACTCAAACCAGCGCTCTCGCACTGGCTACCCGAGCCTTTTACCGTCACACCAAGTGAACGCCCCTTTGGATTTATATCTTGACATATTTCAGAAAAATTTTAAAAATAAAAAAAGGAAAAATAAAAAAATCAAGTTCTTAATAAGAAAGGTTCCCAAATCATCATAAGAACCATAAAAATCACATAAAAATGTTTTTCTAAATTATATATTAGTGATTTTCAACAAAAACTAATGATTTTTTTAAAGCTTTTAACAAGGGCTAGTTCGTCCCTGGAACTTGCCTCGGCCATAGGCCGAGGTCAAGTTACTCAGGACTCGGCCAAGTCCTTCAACACTGGTTTTCATGGGATTAAAGTATGAATCTTGTGTGGCATCTCTTGTAACTTTCTTTTGGATAGGTCAGCATAGGATTCAAAATGCATTGTTGCAATCATCAATAGTCCAGTGCCCAAATCCCAAACAACATCTCTAATAATGACTAGTGCAATCCTACGGATATTTCCCAATAAGGACATTACCATAAATGCACATTCCCCAAAACACCAAAGATCCTGAAATTATTGAGAATGATAATCTCAAAATCATTTATGAATGATTCATATACCCAGAGAGTTTCGAGATTGATCAACATTAACAGCCAAAATTTCAGCATGCAGCCATGCAAATGAAATAAAATAGGACTTCCCAAAATTCAAAAAGTATGCAAATCTACGTACTAGATCATGCAAGTACTCTCGGTTCTCGGATGCAATATGGTCCTAATATATTCCCGAAATTCAAAATGTATGCAAATCTATGTACTAGATTATGCAAGTACTCTCGGTTCTCAGATGCAATATGGTCCTAATCTAAAATTCTAAGTCATGAAGCTATAAACTGGAGATACTATAGAAATCAATGACACATTAAGGATTACAAAGGAAATCAAATCACAGCATTGATGACGTGCATGCTCAATGCTCTCCTTTTTTCTTATCAATGAAATGCAAGTTCAGTTATTTTTTTCTTGTTTTCCTTTTTTTTTTTCTTTTTTTTTTCTTTTTTGATGGATGACATGCAAGCTCAGTTCTTTCTTCTTTTCTTTCTTTTTTTTTCTCCTTTTGATCAATGACACATGCAAGGTCAGAGACAAAGAGAACGAAGGTGATCAAGAATATCCAAATAAATCTTAAAGTAATATAGCAGTTAAGCCATTGAATCGCGGAGTTCATGGATTATCAAAGCCATTATATCTCATACGTGACAAACAATTACAGCTTGATCACCATTGCCGGGAAACACATCAACAATGCCTAAAACCTAAACCTAAACCTTTGTAAAAAACATGAAAAACACATAATTTATTTGTGATGCATGTGAATCATTCAATTTTCACAAAACAAAGTACAATTTACTGTGCACAAATGGCAGTGAAAAATCACAGATTCAGCAGCAAAGCATGAAGATCACTGCCATCTCGTGCAATAGAAGAACTCACTCTCAACCTCCAAAAGAGAGCTACAAAAAAGGTGAAGTGTAAAAAAACACGCTATGAAGCACAAAAAATACAATAAAAGTTGCAGAGAAGTGAGAGAGAGAGAGAGAGATAACCTGATACAAAACCACTGCCCTGGCAAGAGAGAGAACCTGCAATGAGAAAACCAAACAATCGAAACATATAATCAAAAAACAAAGACATACACATTCTAAACAATTAGATAACACAAGAAGAGGAAGAAAAACAACAAACCTGCAATGGAAAAGGGAACCAAATCTTTGAATGTGCAGAATTAGATGGAAGAAAACCGCAACTTCCTATTGGTAATGCAGAAAGCCATGAATTAGCGCTTGATGTCCATGAAATGGAGTGAAGCGATGAATTTATTGCATTGCAATAACCCTAAAATTCCTAAGTTTAGTAAAACCTAAATTTGGTGAACCCTAATTCTAGAAGACTCGCCAAACCCTAGAAATTTAAACAAAATCCATCCGTTACCTCGAATCCAAATCAAAGACGAGAAAACTCAGAGCCCAGGGCTTTTAAAAAGGGTCGGCAATGAGTGTAAAAACCCCTAAGAAAACCTCTTGTGCTGCAATTTTTCAATTTCGGACGCAAACGCCCTGAGTGAATTGAAAACGTGCAGGGGCAATTTCGTCATTTATTCCGTACTGGCAACTGTGCACTCACCTCACGTGAGAGAAATTTCAATCCTTCGTTTGAAGAGCAATGTGATAGGTGATGAGTTCCTATCACGTGCTCCCGCAGGAGCATAATATCTACATGGACAAAAGCGCTGCTTATGAAGGAATTTTTTTCTCTTGCATTTTAAGATTTAGGATGATAGAATATTTTTCACAAAACAAAACAAAAGGGAAAGTATTGTACGGAACAGTAATTCTCCATTTTATTTCATAAGAGAACCTCTTTCTATTTTTTTTCAAGCGGCATAAATAAATCTTCTAATATTTCACCTAACCCCCTCATCCTTTATTTTCATGTGGTTATTCACTTTTGGCATAAAAACTGACCTCAACAAACTATCGTTTTTTATTTCAATTCAAAAAAAAAATTAACTATCATTTCCTTTCCTCAGCTTTCATTTTTACTATGGTAATCTCTCTCTATACATCAAAGCACCAAGAAACCCTAATTTCTATATGAAAAGCATACAACAAATATAGAGAAAAAGAGGAAAGATCAAAATTAATATGGATCATAGGGATAGGAAGTAAAAAATAAGAAGACATATAACAATGAGAGAGAAAAGGTGAAAAAGATAACAATAACCCAAGGGGTACAGAGAGACCGAAAACAAATATTGATATGACAGCAGCACCAAATAATAGGAGGAATGGTGGTTTTGAAGGCAAAGATAGAGAGTATTAGACAGTGAGAGCAATGGAGATTTTGAAAGTCGGGGGAGAGAGAGACAGAAAGAGAGGAGAGAGAAAGAGAGAAACTTACTGTGAGATGTGAGCAAACTTTGTCGAATAAAGAAAGAGCCATTGTCGTAGTAAAGAGAGAGATTACCGTAGTGAAAATGAAAACATGGTAAGGATGGTTAAAAATGATTTTGGATTGAGATGGAACAAAATAATTTGTTGGGGTCAGTTTTTATGGCTAAAAGTAAATAAACGGATAAATAAGGGATGAGGGGGGGTTAGGTGAAATATTTGAGGGTTTATTTATGTCGCTTAAAAGAAAAATGGAATGAGGGTATACCGTGAAATAAAATGAATAATTAGGGTTTGTACGATATTTTCTCTAAAAATAAATAGGTTTTGGGGTGTTATTGTTAAGGATATGTTTGACAAAATAGGATTTGAAATTCAAATTTTTAGAAATTTGAAAAGCGACCTTTGCATGCTTTCTATATAATCTAGATATAAGTTTTTCTTTGGACATTTGACTGTTCTATATATTTATAATTTATGACTATTTGGCTGATAAAATTAAAACTTAATATTTTTTTAGGGTGATAAATCACATGGGAAGAAATGAAAGAAATGTACGAGCAAAGCAACACAAAAATCTGAAAAAGAAAACAAAAAAAAAAATAGTACAATTTATTATATTTTAACAAAAAAAGTAAAAAAATTTGTAAAAATAATAATAATATTTCTAGATATATAATATTTTGTTTATTGAAATTTAAAGGGAGAAAGACCAACTCATCCATTTCAAGAGAAAGCGAACAACTGTTGAATATGGGAGTAGAGACAAACATAAAAAGCAAGAATCCCCTCATAAAAAACCCCATATCTTGCATCCCTAAAGTAAGTAATGAGCCATTTTTATCTCTCTTCACCGTTGGGTCCATTTCTCTACAATTCCTAAAGGGCTCAAGCATAGGGAATGCTACGAAGGTGTTCAATGCGATGGTTATTGTAGATATGGTCTATTGGAATGCACTGATGTGGGTTATGCCCGTCATGGTCCTGCAGTTAAGGCCATCCTGCTATTTGAAGAGATGAAATAAAAAAAAAATTGACCAATACGAAACCATGGGTTTCTTCCCTAATACGAAACCAATTGAAGGGAAGCTTACATCTCTCTATCTACAGGGGCAGTTCATTATTTGGCCATTGAAACAAATATATATGATGTCGGGGTTGTTTCGAATTTTGGGATTCGTTTGAAATATTAAATTGAAACTATCAATCAAAGAGCATTCCACTTTGATTGCAACAAGTAGCATTGCAGACAAAAATACATGTAGCTATAACCTAGAATATAATACATAAATCATAGAAATAGTCAAACTAGCCACTGTCAATGAAAGAAATAGTAATCGTGCAGTTGATTAATATCACTTTTGGAGGTTCTATACAGAACTCCCTAATGAACAACCGGGAAACATGAATTCGAAATGTAGTTGTAACAACATTAACAATTTTGATGCAATCTCAACTATCACTATTTTAGCTATGAAATATCATATGACTAAAATGTTTGGCGGATATAAGGCGGTCCTTAGAGACCATGCTATACTTCCATTGCCGATCGAAGGGAATTTATCGGATTCACCTGTATCTTTTTAAAATAAAAGAAAAGAAGTTGATTTTGAGCTCTTTGATTTGATTTATTTACCGTTTGGATTAAGAATACATTGGAGCCTTTTCAATAAGCTCCAACTCATTTCCTTTTAATTCCCTTGACAAAAAATTATCGATATAAATAGATGATTTTTTTTTAGTATGTTACCCAAAAAGTCAATTACTGTTGAAGTATTTATTGTCAGTTGTGTCGACACATGATGACACCCTGTGACACCCTGTGTGGAGTTTGTGTGAACTACTATTTTGCAAACATTCAAAACACAAACATAAACGATAAAATGAGATGTGAAATGTGGATTTCACTGACTATATGATTCTCTTTTTCTTTTTATACAAGAAAGTTAGTTGATTGAGCAAGGTACATTGATAATTGTCTTGATGATAAGAGTTTTTGTAATGATAAATTTGTAGAACACTTCATTAAAAATGTACTTGTACTTTTGTGAGAACTTCAAATATACATCTACTTAATAATTAAGCTTCATCTAAAAATAATTTTTTGCCAAAAAAACAACAATTGTTTAACAAAAAACATCATTCACATCCATGACATTTTCAAATTTTTGATTTTTAGTTGTCAAGCAAGAAGTTGAACCCCTGTATTTTTTGTAACAAGTGTCATTTTCACTTCCTCTTTTGCTTTAGGGTCCAGGGTTTAAGGTATTTAATCATAAGTAATTTCTACTTATATTTTTTTCCCTCCAAATAACTAGTTTTTTCTCTTATTTATTATACTTAAGTGCAAGTTTTTCTTTGAAAGCAAAAAAAAAAAAGTATTACCTACTTATTAAAGACAACCCAAGATAATAATATTTCTAAAATAGGACTCTCTCTATATACATCGTCCCTCTCGTTTTAAAATAGCTTCTCACTCATCGACACATATACTCAATATCTTTATGTATAGCTCCACTTTTTGTCCTACTCGATAAATAGAAGTGTCATTTCCCTCTCTCGCTTATTCTCGCGTTTGTCTCTCTCTAGGCACCTCATCGCACGAGTCAAATAGAGGATACAGTGTTGTAGGCATCTCATTTTGAAATTGACTATTTTTTTCCTATTTGTCGTAATTTTAGATCCTGATAAAAACACATAGTAAACCCCAAGGGTCCATATTATCCTAGTACACTTTACTCGTCTTATAGTCCCTAATCCCTTATCGTGGGCCTAACCTTCTAGAACACCCTATAAAATATCCCGAATATTCCTAAAACCCACACCATCCTGAAATCTGTAAAGTTATCCTAAAATCACAAGAAATAGAAAAACAAACTTAAAATAGGAAATTTAGGATAAGATCCGTTCAAACTACAATAAGAACGTAGTCAAATTTAAGAAGAGCGTCGAAATTCCGATTTAGCTGCCCATATCTGAGACACCACGATCAGTATCGTTTGGCCAAAAAAACATTGGATGCCACAGTCCATGGCGTTTAGATTTAGGAACCTAAAAATCAATATGGCTGAACTCCAAGAATCCTAGACGCCATGAAGTATGGTGTCTGACCCAAAAAACTTTGGATGCCACAGTTCATGGCATTTAAACCTAGAAACCCACAAATTCTATTGCCTTAATTTCGAGAACCTTGGATGCCACGGTTCATGGCGTCTAATCCAATTTTGCCCAAACGTCGCGTACCGTGGCATCTAAACCTATTTGACAAATCAAATCAAACTTTTTTGTAGGAATCCAATATGAATCATTCTTAAGCAAACTCATAACCGACTTTTGAAGACTATGTAAGTATTCTATTTTGGATCATTGAGGAAACAACACATTATTTTAGATCTGATATGCCCAGTATTAGAAAAGGGAGAGGCGTGCATAAGGCTAAGGCTATAAACAATCAAATGCACACCTTCAAATAGTGTTGAAATATGTTGTTTTAGTACTGGAAATATTTGTGAAGGTCTAAAAATATATTGTCATATCTAATTATAAAAATTAAAGCTTTAAACATAGTGTAGATCGGGAAGCTCAATGAATACTTGAAAAATATTGAAAATTGATAGTCCAAAAAATGCATTCACGATTTAAAATCCTTTTTTTTATCATGCCCCAACATCTTAAGGTTGAGATGATCGATTTGAGGATTTTTGGGCATCGAAACAACCTCCTCTAGTGAATTTTTGAGGTGCACCTTTATTGGATTTTTTAGGGCCTCGCCCTTATGTAAACTTCATTCATTAAAAAAACATAATCTCTCTAGATACTTAAACCATACTTCCTAAACCTCCATTTCTAGAGAATAAACCCTAGCATATGTCATCCTAGCCCTAACCCTAAAGCCTTGGGCCTTCAAACCACGATCCTAGATCTAGACTACAAAACCCTAATTCAATTTTGACCTATTTCAATGATCCATAATCAAGATTTCCAACAAATTTCAAATCGATAATTCAACCAAACTCAAAGAAAAAAGTGAAGGCAAGAGGCGTAATAACTCACGCTCTTGATATGGACGGTGTCCAATCTAGGTCAACTTGCCATGAGGTAAATTTCCTATTTGTTTTTTATTTTATTTGTCTGTTAAGTATTTTAGTTAGAATTAATCTGCAGAAACATTCTTTATTTTTGGCAAAAATATCGAGTTGACATTGTATGTGATTTTAAGGACAATTGTGTTATAGGGTATTTTTGATAGACAGAGCAAGGCTAGGGAGTTTAATTTAGACTGAGTTGCAGAAGCTCATGAGGTTTTTGGGAGTGATCTGAAAGACCAATTGCCCGATCGTGTCCCACGGACCCAACGGCAAGGTAGGTGCTTGACACCCTATTTGTTGTACTAAAATTATCTCGTTGTTGGTACTTATCCATACCTTAGCATGTGGTTGTTCGACAAAGGTTTCTACCATGCTCGGGTCCCTAACCCCAAACCTTTGAGACCGTAGAATTCCATGCCCCACCAAATTGGCCTACATTGTCAATTGGCCTTTAAACCATAATTTAACCGTCATCCATGCAACCTATATCGAATTTTAAATTAACTAGTTTTATAGTGACAAATTAGATGATCTTAGATTTGAGATTTTATCGATTTCGCATTGTAAACAAGTGTTCCAATGGTGCACAACTACCCACTCTGATCAGGCATAATTCATATTAAAAATGTGAGAAGCACATCGACACAAGGACTCTCCAAACGATCAATATATGTATATATGTAGCTTACAATTCACTCCCTCTTCCTTTCTCTAAGTAACCTCCCAGTTTCTCTCTATTTTTCTTTCTCATTACTTCAACGACCTTTAAATAGAAATACAAACTCTAATAGAAAGTTATATCTTTCCTTATTTTGACAACCTTTATTGTAATTATCTATTATATATTAAGTGAGAGCAATACCCTCACTTTTTTTGTACACTTCTCTTTTTTTTCATAATTGCCATCTCTCTCACTCCATTCTCTCTCTCTCCCTCTTCCTAATGCCATATTTCTCTCCCTCTCTTATTTTCTTAAATTTCCTAAATCTCCCCCCCCTATTTATCTTTCTCATTCTCTCTCCCCCTCTTTCCCTCTTTATAGGTATGGAAGGTGAAAATTATATTTTATATCTCTCTTTCTCTCTCACGTTCCTCTCTCCACATTATATCTCTTTCTCTCGCTCTCTCTATCACGTACCATTATTCTAGGCAACAACATAGAAAGTTTTAAATGGCTTATTAAGATTTTTTGATAATTTAATATTATTTATTCATGTACGTTCTCTCTCACCCATATCTACTTATAAAGAGAGAAAGAGATATAGCTAGAAAGTTAGAGAGAAAGGAGATGTGTGTTAGAGAGGGAGATACTTAGTTTTCTTTATTGTCAAAAATTACTGAGAAAAATGATATGTAGAAGCTCTCTCTCTTTATCTCTTTCTCACGCTCCTCTCCACAGTCTCTCATTCTCTCTCCACACTATCACTTTATCTCTCTCATGTCCCTCCCTCCACACTCTCTTTCTCTCTCTCACGTCTCTCTCTCTTTAGACATCTCTCTATCACCTCTTCTCTCTCTCACACATGTTGAAATTTAGAAAGAGAGGTGTATGTTTTACGGGAAGAGAGATATAAAGTTAGAAATTATCTATTTTCTCTCTCCACCCTCTCTCTAAGTATATAAAAATATGTTGTAAAATGACTATACATATAAATTTACATAAATCAAATATCTATCTCTCTCCTTAGATATCTCATAAAATTGGGAGTATTTCTCTCCCAAACAAACTCTCTCTATATTTGTCTCCCCGTCTTTCCTAAAATCCATCTTCTTCCTAAATTGTCTTACCCACTCTCTCCCTCTTATTTATATCATCACTTCAAATTTTTTTCCTCTTCCTATATGTGAAAATTGGAGTACAATTTTTCTCTCTTCTCTTTATATGATGACTTTAGAGTATTAGAACATGTTAGTTCCCTTTGCTAATCTTCATTCTTTGATGTTGGTTATTATAAGTTCAAATACATTTATGGAACATGTATGGATTAAGGATATAATCATGTTTTCTCCAGGTTGTATTATTGGCAAATATTTTATAACAAATAGAGTGAGAGAGAGAGAAAAATACTTTTGATCCTACTTTAGCTATAGTGTTTTTCAGTTATTTGGGTTGTAAATTCTTAAATCAATTTCATTTACCACCTTTTTTGTTTTGTTTTTCTATAATATCCATTACATCATAAAACCCATCGCAAATAAATCCATTTGTAGAGAGAGAGGGCATCGAGAGCTTAACTTTGCAATGCGTCAAAAGCCCATTTTTTTCCTTCAAAGAGACTTCTGCTTCAGTTTAAGAATTCGTGGATACTCGTTGTTTCTAATATTTGTATTTTATTTGGTTCTCATGTTTCATATTCTCTTTATTCCGAATTGGTTTTGTTAGTTGTGACTTTATATTTCATCTGCAACTTCAAAAGCATTCAAGAGGAACAAATAAGTACATGCATGCTTCTCTTATGTTGTGCTTGATACTTTTATTATATGTATCAAATGAGTTTATTATATGTATCAAATGACATATTTTTATATTGTTTAATTTTGTAATAATTTGTGTTTATAATTAACAATAGTTTTAATTATCTCTATCTCTATATAATTGAATGTCTTTTTAAAATATCATTTCAAAACAAATATCATTTATATAATTAATAATTAATTTCATGTGCAACGCACATGCATATCATTAGTAAGCTTTAATTGAAAGCTCTCTCTCTCTCTCTCTCACTCTCTCTCATTTAGGAAACCATTCATGGAAGATCAATATTAATAACTAAAGTATAATTATACGAGAAACTTCCTAAAAGGATGTGGAATCAGTTATGGGCTTCAATGGTTGGCAACTAAAGTTAGTAACGTTATTTCTCAAGTTCGATACCTACCCTTGAACTACCTACACACACAAAAAAAAAGGGACTAATCCTAAAATGGTCAAAAAACCCTAAAATATTTTGTTATGTTTATTATTCTAAATAAAATAAAATAATTCTAAAATGGTCATGAACCTAGTCCAGGGTAATTTTGTTGACATTGTAATCGGTCAAGCCAGGCATTGAATCCCACCTACCAATTAGCTTTCCTTTTTATGCATTTATATTTCTCGATGAATCATTTAATCTAAGTTGTCTATTGCATTCTTTTAGATATATTTTCATATGAAAATACAAGTAATATAGTGCTTATGAACACACAAAGAGGATGACGAAAATACTATTGGCTAAAGAAACTTATAAAACCTATGAAGAAATCAACATCAAGAGGTATACCTATATAATGACAAGGTAGATGATCTTTGATTCAACTTTCAAGATTACAAGCTCAAAGTTTGGCTTCTCTCAACATTGGGAGAGTGACACAAATAGGATATTATTATTATTTGAGTAGTGATCCTATGAGACCCTCCCATACCCATATGTGTAGGACCCAAAAGGGTCACCATTAAATTTGGCACAAATCTCTAGAAAAGTCAAGTCCCACACCCATGTAATATTTTTTTTGGATATTTATGCCAAATTTAATGGTGATCATTTGGGCTCCTATACACATGGACGTGGGAGGGTCTTATAGGATTATTATTATTATTAAGGAAATTATTGCTAATATACCTTTTATTTTAGTAAAATCGGAAGAAAAAAAAAAAAAACCATAACTTTTAAAAACCTCGCCTATACCCTTTCTCACAATTTTTGACATTTTTTTTAACAAAATGACATTCACGGTAGTCTTTTTGCCGTAATACATTTTAGTCTTTATGGTAATTAAAACATCGTAAAAAATTCAAATAGTGTTACGGTTATTTAAATACGGTAATAGTTTGAATTATTATTACGGTAATGTGTGGGGAAGTCTTTACGGTATTCCTATTACCGTTATACTTTCCCAGTTAATTCCAAATGCCTATCGGTTGAAAAGCTTCAACTAAGCTAATATCAAAGCTGTCCCTCTCCTCACGTGCTTTCTGAACCAAAGGAAAAGCTGAGTTCGAAAGAGAACTCGTGCAACGAGATTAGTAAGGTTGGGAACTTTCAGTAGAGTCTTCAATTGTGGCCAGTGTTTAAAAAAACGCCGAGTCGAACCGGACTCGTCTGGTTCGACTCGGGAATCGCCATGGACGGATCGAATCGACGAAAAAAACAAGAATCGTCTGGTTCTAGAGAGAACCAGACGATTATGTACAGTGACTCGCCGATTCACTGTACGGAATCGGCGAGTCCGTACAGTGAATCGAAGAGTCCCGTACGGTTTTTATTTTTTTTTTTTTTTTTTTTTTTTTTATTTTTTTTTTTTTTTTTTTTGTTTTTTTAATTCCTATTGTATTAGTATTTTTTTAGTTAATACTTGTATCGT
>NW_006494904.1:4830477-4866219 GCF_000471905.2 Amborella trichopoda
GAATTTTTTGTAATCCATGATTGAATTTTTTGAAAATTTGGGATTTTTTTTTTTAATCCATGATCGAATTTTTTTTTGTAATCCATGATAGAATTTTTTGAAAATTTGTGATTTTTTTTTTTAATCCATGATCGAATTTTTTTTGTAATCCATGATAGAATTTTTTGAAAATTTGTGATTTTTTTTTTTAATCCATGATCGATTTTTTTGAAAATTTGTTATTTTTTTTTTTTAATCCATATTATTCAAAGAGAAAATGAGAGAGATGGTGATTCTGATGCCACCCTATCCCAGCCATATTATTCACATATCGAGTCCCAACAGCAACAGTGTAGGGATGAACACGACAGTACAGGTGAGCATGAAGGATGGACAATCTTCGGGGATTTTAGATCGGGAACACAACAAAACACTAACACTCAGGGATTTGGGAATAGTCAGACGCCTGCTAATATCGATGATTCGTTTTTAGATCGAATCAATGAATTGTTAAATGAATTCAATCAATGGCACCAGCGTGACCAAGAAGAACAATAACGTCGTCTATCATTTTATTTTTAGATCATATGTTACTAATTTTATGCTTTATTGTAGTCCATGTATGTTGATATACTTATTCCATGATAATTATATGTTTATCCTTTTGTGTGATGTAAATTAAATGCTGAATGGCGGTTCATGCAGGAAAAGAACATATCAATATTCGCATATTCATTCAAAAACATGAAAATTCTTAATGGAGTACCCTCATTTCTTATTGAGTTCCTAAAAAACAATATTTATAATGAATTTTAATAATTTTTTCGGATTTTTTTTAAGCTTTATTCTGACCAATTCACCAGATTCCCTATCCGGATCGCCGATTCGCCGATCCGGATCGCCGATTCGCCGATCCGGATCGGTTTTTTGGAAGCCCGATCCTGGTCACCGATCCGTTTTTTAAACCATTGATTTTGGCTATTGAATTGAGGTTTTTTTTTCTCTATTTTCATGATTTATACAAGTTTTTAACACATTTATTTTCTATACTAAAAGTGGGGTTTTTCTCTTTCTTTTGTTCTCGGTTCATTGTTTTTCATCAAAGAGTTGTGCATGCATGCAAGTTTCCATGAAAAATTACCAAATTTTTTCAAAAAAAACTCATGTTCAGTCAATTGGGTGGTCGGAAAAAGTTGCAGATTTTGCAGTGAACCAGGGTCTGTTAATGTTGATCAAGCATCAAGAATTGAGATTTTTTATGAAGGGTTAGAGAGAGAGAATTGGGTTTTAGAGCGTTAATGGATTCCTTCACAAAAAAGAGAAAGGCAACAAAAAGTATGAAAAGAAGAAGGAAAGATGTGGGTTTTTCCAGAGAAGTGTATAAAACGCATGGGGAAGGGAGAAGAGGCTAGAGGTTTGATTACGAGAGTCTAGAGAGATAAAATATTCGAAAAAAATAGGCTCGAGTGGGTTTTTTTTATATCTGAGACAGAGACAGAGAGAGAGAGGGAGTACCGTAATATGTGGAAGATATTATGATACTTTGAGTACCGTAATTTTATCTTAATGCATTATGGTAATTAAATTACCCCATAAAATGCATAAGAATTATGATATAAAAATTACCGTATGGACCTTTCTACAATCTACGGTATTTAAATTACCGTAATGCTCTTTAAGGTAAGAAGACTACCGTAAATGTCATTTTGGTCCAAAAAAGCCGAAAATAGTGAAAAATAGTGTAGGTGAGGTTTTGAAAAGTTTGGGGTTTTTTTTTCGATTTTACTAAAATATAGGCATATTTGCGATAATTTATTTAATAATAACAATAATAATACTAATAATATGAGATGTGGAATTAAGATTGTAATTATTTAGGGTTTTTATTTTTAGGTTATTTATGTCTTTTTCTTTTTTATTATATGTAATGCTGGAAATTTAAATTTGAAAAGATTGATTGGGGTTTCTTATCATGAAAAATAGGATTTGAAGGTTTTCTTTACACATATGAAAGTAATGGAGAAATAAATGATAGAGAATGTATCTTTTACGGAGTGGACTCTTGTTGCAGATCTAAAGAGATGGTACATTCTCTCATCTTCGTGTTTATATTTTGTTTGTTTTGGTTTAGTTTATTTTACTTCGTCCTCTCCCATACATCATAGTGGAACAAAGTTTGTACAAATACAAGAGTTTATTAATATTTGTGCTACTAAGATAGCTCATTTATGGAGGGAAGTGGTAATGTGCAAATACAAGAGTGTCGTGCTATTTGGCTAGTTAGACCAGTGTTCGTAAAATCGACCAGTGTTCGTAAAATCGAACTGGAACGGTTAACCGGACATGGGTCTGGGAACGGTTAACCGGACATGGGTTTGGAAACGGTTTAACTGGTCTAACTGGTAAACCGGCCGATTCAACCACTCTAACCGGACAAGTCTCAGGCGGTGAAAAAAGTGTTAATTTAAAAAATAAAAAAATAAAAAAAATATACTAAAATATGAAAAGAATATAAAGAATAATTAAAACAAAACATATTAAAATGAAGTTGTAAATTAGTGAAAAAAAAGGATTTTAACCCATTTTATATTTTTCAAGGGCAATTTGAAAATTTTCTAAAACAGATAGGAAAAAATAAGAGTATTAATGGCCAAAACAATTTTTAATCTTTACCATAATGTAAATAATATTTAAAAATACACTACAAATGAAATTCTTTGTGTTTTAGAATTTTTATATATATTTTTTATTTTTTTAAAGATACTAGTTGATCACTCTAACCGCCCAAAACCGGTTTCGATCTAATCGTGCGGTTAGTGATTAGATCGGACAATTTTCTTCGATACAATAGCATTAACGTTCGAAATGGCATTAAACTATATTCTAGTCAGATAAATGGGTGGGGCAATGGCCACTGTACTTGTACTGCTTAGATTCATATGATCCTTTGCCTTACCTTGAATCAACAAGCACTCAGGTTGGAGGGATGGTGGTTTAAATGCAATTAAGAATTTTCAAATCAGGCATGGACAACCAGGGGACCATTCCACAAAATTGTTAATTGACCTTTTGGGGAGATCAATCTGTTGTTTCTTCATCCCAAATAGACAGGACAACACCATATGGGACTAAAGAGGAAGGTAGTTCAGTTATTGTTCTTATATATTGATCTACAATAGCAGAAGCAGCCACTTTCCCTCCATATCAACATGATTTGGAAGGTAGCCAAACCACATAACATAAGCTTTTGCCTAGCTTGCCATTCTCAATGGTATCCTTACTGTATACTACCTCCAAAAAAACAGGTGTCACCATCTCAAATACGTACATTATATGAAAAGCAATAAAATAAATTGTACGTCGCAATGTGGTAGAGAGGAAACATTAATATGTAATTATACAAAAAACAATAAAATAAATTGTACGCTACAACGCGGTAGAGAGGAAACATTATGTCACATATTTTATCCATTGTAGTTATGGCTTCCCCGCTCTGATCTTGCATCCTTGATTTCTTTCAAGTCCAGTGGATTGCCTATGTTGCTATGGATAATCCTTTTACTCCAAGGCTCTCCCCACCATTTTCCAAAACGGGGTAAGTAGTGGCCACATATATTCCTTAAGGCTTGAGAGAAACAAGAAACTCCATAAATAAATTTTACGACAACCTCCATGGAAAGTTCATCGAAAAATCCATAACCCACAAGGGTGGGGAGTATACTCAAAGGTTACATGGTTATAACCATCATGTTAAACTCAGTCCCTATCAATGAGTGCCCGTCTAAAAAACGTTTAAAACAATGTTTAAAGATTACCTTGTTGACTAGAAACTACCCGAGTTGACTACAAATTATGGGGGGCTGGCTTGAGTCCCCATAGAGCCAGTCCCCCATAGAGATGGGTAATTAATGAAAGTATTTTTTGGAGTACTTCCTACAACTCAAGCGGAGTTTTTGCCACTGTTTTCAATAAAAATCTATGTTTTGAAGCATTCACAAAGCCCATAAATTTATGGCTATTTTATAATGGGCAAGCAATTGGTTTTGGGCAGATTTCACTTCAAAATTTTAGCTACTTCTTTAGATCAATTTTTGGGCTAGGTGATGGTTTTAGATTTGAAGATGATGTTGGGGGGCTTCCGAATGCCTACAAAATGAAGTGGAAGAACAAGGCTATGGGTTGGAAAGAGGAAGAAGATAGCTTATGAAAGATAGAAATAATAGGCCATGGCTAAAGAGACATCATGTTTAGACTTGCAGAGTCAAACAAAGAGAGCTCAGACTTGCAAAATTGAGGCCATGTGGGTAGTGATGGTCTCTCTATAGATCCATACATATGCTTTATATATTTAAAAAAAATTATGCTCCCAGGGGAACATATTGTTCATTTGCTCCGTTGGGGAAAAATATATTGAAATATTTATTGAGGGAAAATTTTTGTATAAGGTTGCAACTTTATACTATAGACGTAACATGTACTTCAAAAGTTCAGTACGAAAGAGTACTGCCAAATTGGAAAATTTTATAATATATCATCTCGATCTCAAGATGTATGGATATAAATAACAAAAGAATTCAAATATTAAAAATAGTCCATCTTGTAATAAATTACTTAGGCCATCTATTTAAAAAATTTTCAAATACTTATGGTTCTGCATAATATTTAATGTTTTTAGAATTTTAAATTTTAGAATTAAAGTTATATAGACTTCATACAATGATAAAATTTCTAACACCAAAAGGATATAGGAAAAAGTTTTAAGTAAAGTTGTAATCTTAAAATGTAGAATCAAGGTGAACTTAAAAAATCCATCATAAAATGTTGTTTTGATGCTAGAAGCCCTCTAATTAATCATCTCATCCTATAGATATATGAATATTTAATTTTTTCTTTTTAGTTGTAAAAATAGTTTATCTTGCAACACATTATCTAGACCGTCTATTTTCAAGATTTTCATGTGTTTATCAACATAGTTTATTTAAAGTTTTGAACTTTTTTAAGTTAAAAATTTGACAACTAAAGTTAAAAATAGATCATGAAGCCATCCTAAGAAATGTTTATACTAAAATTATGTTTAAATAAAATTTGGAGTCTCGCCTTAATTTGGTTGTTCAAGGTTGCAGCCTCATGCACCACACAACGATTTGTTCCCTAAAAAATCTGAGATGCGCTTTGCTTGTACATTATAAGCCTTATATAAATCCTAGCGTGTTTCTCCATCTTCCCTCTGAATGTAAAGGCCACAACCCTAATTTTTTATCGAGGACCCAAAACCCTAATAATCTCGCTGGTGCTCAGTCCCACACGCGCTCTCTTTCTCTTCCCCATCCTTCAACCTCTCACTCGCACCCTTTTTCTCCATCCTCCATGGCCAAGAAGCGGAAGTCCGAGAAGAAATCAGAGAAGAAGTCGAAGAAACAGAAGGAAACACAATCAAAACCAGCAAAGAAGGAAGAAGAACAAAAACCTATTTCCTCATCCAGCGACTCAGATTCATCAGACTCAGAAGCAGAGACGTCGAGCCCCGAAAAATTCTCCCAGCTGATCGAGCCCTTTGCAAAAGAGCAGATTATTGAATTCATATGCGATATCGCTGATAAAGACCCATCTGTTTATACCCATCTGAAGAAGCTCGCGGACAAGCAGGTCTCGCATCGAAAGGTCTTTGTTCACGGCTTAGGTTGGGATTCGACCTCTCAAACCCTAATTTCCACATTTGAAAAGTTTGGCGAAGTTGAAGATTGCAATGTGGTTCTTGACAAGGTCACTGGTAGAGCAAAGGGTTATGGTTTTGTGCTCTTTAAGAAGAGGAAAGGAGCCATTAAAGCTCTGAAACAACCGCAAAAGAAGGTCCAAAATAGGTTAATTTCATGTCAATTGGCTTCTCTTGGGCCTGTTCCTTCTCATTATGGATCAGATGTTTCAGCTCGAAAAATTTATGTGAGCAATGTCCCATCCGATGCATCAGCTGAAAAGCTCAAAGCCTTTTTCTCAAAATTTGGTGAGATTGAAGATGGTCCCATTGGTTTTGATAAATTCACTGGTAAATCAAGGGGTTTTGCTCTCTTTGTGTACAAAACCCAAGAATCAGCAAAGAAAGCCATCGAAGATTCCTACAGGTTATTTGATGGACATGTTTTGCACGTTCAGAAGGCAGCCGATGGTCCCAAGTTCAAGCCCATGGGCCAAGCTGCCCAAGCGGGTACTCCAGTCCCGATGGGCCAAACAGTGGGCTTGGCTCCAGGGGATTTGGCTTCAATGGTGAGCCCGGGAGTAATGGCTGGTGGTTTTCAGTTTGGGCAGGGTTCAGGTATTGGGGGCTTTTCAGGGGTAGTTCCATCATTCGGGCAAATGGGCACTTCCGGCTTTGGAGTTGGCGGGCTTTCAGGGGTGCCAATGGGCTATGATTCGGTGGGCTTAGGGGGATATGGGCTTGGTGGGGTGGGGACTAGTGTGCTTGGGACTTATGGTGGACAAGCGGGGTTGGCTGGGCAGGCATTGGGCTTGCAAGGGGTGCAGTCACAGCAAGGATTGCAGGTGAAGGGGCAAATTGGAGCGGGAGCAATGGGTGGGCTTCCACCTTCTTATATGTCTCGATAGGTATGGAGTTTTATCCATTTCTACGTTTTGATTTTGATATACTTTTTTATTTTTTTGAATATGATTTTACTTAGTTTTTCATAATGTGTTTTGAATGAGGTTTTGTTTGTTTATCAAGTTAAACTTGGGGTTGTTGATTTTGAGTCATTATTTCTTTATGTGCGTGTTAGTTTGATGGATGTGTGTTGTATGCATTGTTTAATTTAAGGTGTTCAATTTTCTTTTATTGTATCAAGAAATTTGTTCCATTTTCTCACTCCTTTGAAGGTTTTTACTGTTAATTGTTTTGCACTGGATTCTGGGCTATGTTTTTGTTTTGCTAATTTTGACTTCAAGGAGGCAAGTTGATAGTATGTGTGAACCATCTAATGACTACATCGTCTTCATGGTGTTGTTGATGGTGTATGATGATATTCTTGCAGCAATCTTTCTTAGTTATTTATTTTTTGAATAATCAAATAGCTTTTCTGTAGCTGGTGTGTTTTTTTGTTCTGTTATTCTTTATTTATTTATTTCTTACTTTTATGTGTCTGGGTAATCTTTTAGCAACAAATATTTCAACAATTTGTCATAAAACAAATATTCTACCTCTCAGTACCTTAACTTATTTACATGGTGTTCTTTATGTTTGAATTCCTTGTCTTTTGATTTAAAAAGATTGTGTTTCTACTTAGAATCATATTCTTGATGACCAAGCTTGTCTAGATGCCATGCATTGGTACAGTTTTATTCACTTCCTTTCTTGCCCTATATATTATTTTTATTGCACTTTTTGTTTTGCATTTGCAATCAAATTTAAGAAATTGCTGTTTTTTATGTTGAAATTATGTCATTGAAGCTGATTTCTGAAGCTGATTTCTTATATTTGTTTGTTTGTTCAGCATATTTTCAGTTCTGCATCCTTTTTTTTCTTGTATATCCCATGGTTAAAAGAATATTCTAGAATTTTGGAGCTTTTCATCTCAACTACTAGGTTGTGGGTTTGATTGATACCGGTGCATAGACATACAAATAGGTTCTCATACTTGACTGTGACATCTAGGCATTATTTTGATATTTTGTTTTGTGTGTTACTCTGTGGAACATCAGAAACATCCACTTGATTTTGGATTTTTGGTTTTTGCAATGTGTTCTTCATCGTTTGCAGCTGCCATGGCTTTCAAATGTTCTTTGACATAAAAAAATGATTCTCTCTCTCTCACTCCCTCGCTCTTTCTCATTTTCTGCTGCCATGGCTTCCTTTCAAATGTTTTTTAACATAAAAATAACTCTCTCTCTTTCTCTCTCTCTCTCTCTCTCTCCCCACCCCACCCCACCCCACCCCACCCCACCCCACCACACACACACACACCCTTCCCTGCCTTCTCTCTGAGACCTCTTTGCGACTTCATTATTTTGTACTGGTGCTCGCATTTATTTTTTGTGATATTATGGTTGCATGATTTTCTGCTGTTTGCGTTGCATTCCTCGTGCGTGTTTAGGGTCAGTTGGACTTGCATTTGCACTTAGGTCTCCACTTGGAGTTAAAATGCATATAGCGGTAAAACTACTTTTGTAGAAATGGTCTTAGTGCATTTTACTCATAGTAGATTGCTTAGCAATGATAGAAAATGGAATCACCATATAGATGATAAATCCTGCTTTTCCTGTCAAAGCCATTGGAATCCTCTAGCTATAACAGATTGTAAACATCACGAGCTTTAGATTTCCTTGTAGGCACCTCATATTCACATCTAAACAGGCCTTAGTTTTTTACATTAATTTGTGATGGGTTGGAATTTTAATCTTCTACATGGATGCCCATGGTATTTATTTACGAAACTAAGTATGTTAAATGTATCCTAAACCTTTGATCATTGTGTTTATTCAATATCATTTGACATTTCTATAGTGATTTTGATTTTACATTGTGTGATTCATGTCAGTGTTAGTGCATTAATGTTCCATTACTACAAGTTTTCAAACTTGTTTTCAAGCTTTCCTTAGAAATTGTTTAACTTGGGTATACCTAGGGGGCGTTTGATAACGGCGAATCTAGGAGAAAGTTCCCGACTTTCCCCTGTAATGTACTTTTCTCTAGTTTGGGATCAGTTAAAGATGGAAAACTTGGAACCAATATATTTCCCAAATCACTATTACACTGCGGAAAATGGCAGCACATGGGTATCCCTGCTCTGCCACTTTCAGAGAAAGCCAACGGGTCATATTTTTTCCCCTCCTATCTCTCTCTTCCTTCTGTGAGTCTCCAAGTAGAATCATGGCCTTGTTTTTTCTACTTCCACACCTCCATCAAGTCTTGGTTTCAAGCTCTCAAATGCTTTCGAGCACTATGGTTTGTTTCATGATGAGGGAAGAAACTATTTAATTCGTGTAGAGAGAAGATACCAGTTAAATCTTATTGCTAATGATGATGTAGGGTTTCGTTTTATGCTGATCTAGGGTTCAGTTTCAGTTTATGGTTCAGAAAAGGTTTGTTTCCTTTCAATCATCAAGCATTTTATTTCTGTTGATGGTTCAACGAGGATGCTTATTATTGTAAGAATTGGTCTCTTTTATAATTTTTCAGTCTAGTGTTTCCCAAAATCTAAACAAAATCAATGTGCGTGAGCACGATTTTATACTGGTGTGAAGCCCCCACCTCTAATGGCGGCCTTACAGGCCTGCATCAGAAGCACTAGAGGCTTCATCTCCAAAAGCCTGAACCCTAGACAGTTCACCTCCATGCTTCTCTCTGTAACTATCTCTAAAACACGCACACTCTTTGCAAAGCCCAACAATTTCTTGACTTCATCAACGCTCTCTATGAACAAGGCCAATTGGATCAGGCTATATCACTTCTGCAAGAAACAGATCATCACGCCAATAAGAAGAGGCTTCCAGCTTCCTCTCGCCTTCTTCAAGCTTGTTCTGAGTCAATGGCGGCCTCCCTAGCCAAAAAGGTCGAAACTCACATGGCCAAAACGAGGTTTCCCCATTCCCTCTTCTTAAACAATGGACTCGTCGATATCTAATGTAAATTTGATGTAATTAGGGAAGCTTGTAAAATGTTTGGCGAAATGGTCTGAGAAAGACCTTTTCTCATATAAGAGGTCAGAGAATCTCTCAATTTACTTTTGGTGGTGTTCTTAATGCTTGTGCTGGAATTTCAGGCCTTGTTGAAGGCAAGCAAATTCATGCTCTGGTCTTCAAGACTGGTTTCGAGGGCAACGTCTTTGTGGCAAATGCAGTTATGGACATGTATGTAAACATTGTAAAGTCAGGGGAGCTTGAAAGTTCTTGGAGAGTGTTTGTGGGCATTATAGGGATAGCATTTCATGGAATGGTTTATCAGTGGGTATAGTAGAGAGGGGTTATCAGAGGAAGCAATGAATTTGTCCATAGATGTTGAAACATGGAGTTGTTCCCACCCACTTCACTTTTTCGAGCATTTTAAGCTCATGTGCTAGTATTGGTAGCCTATTACTAGGTATGCAGTTTCACTACAAAACCATCGCATGTGGGCTTGAATCTGATGTATTTGTATCTAATGCCATCATTGACATGTATGCAAAAATGTGGGTCATTGGAGTCAGCTAGGTTTGTTTTAAATGAGAGGTCTAACCTTAACACCATCTCATGGACGACCTTGATTTATGGTTATGAACAAAATGAGTTCAATGAAGAAGCCATTAAACTCTTCACCCATATACTCAGATCGGATTTTAAACCAAACAATGGCACCTTTGCTAGTGTGCTCAGTGCCTATGTGGACCTAATTGCTCTTAATTATGGCAAAAATAGGTGCAAGTCCATGTAATAAAACTTGGTTTTGATTCAAATATATACAATGCAAGTGTTCTAGTTTGCATGTATGCTAAATATGGCGACAGGAAAGAAGCATCAAGGCTCTTTATTGCAAAGCCCATTCGAAATTTGGTGACATGGAATGCCCTTATAGCTGGGCATGCACATAACGGAGAGGGTGAGAAAGTGCTTGAACTATTCAGAACTATGGTAGAACATGATGGCATTGCCCCTAACCATGTCACATATGTGAATGTGGTCCGTGCAGGGATGGTCGAGGAAGGGTATTGGCATTTCAGGTCCACGAGTAAAGATTTTGGAATTACCCCTAACCCTTAACCCATACTATTATGCAATAGATGGGTTATAGAAAGAAAATCTTGCTCAAAATATGCATTTTCACACGTCAAAATAATGAAATACATCATGAATGGTTAAGATATGTGTTTCCTAGCTTTCCTAATGCCAAACAGGTATGGTGAAAATACCATCACCACAGTTTATGAAACATGTTTCCCAGCTTTCAAGCTACCAATTTACACTACCAATTTACACTTTCTTCCCAGATTCTAGGAAAGTCAGCAGCAGGGAGAATTTCAGGGAAACTGCTGAGAAAGCTATCAAACACACCCTTAGAAGTGAGGATATTAGCTTAATATGATGCAATTGTTAACTTTTCATCAGATGTTAGACCCACTTGGTGGTTTGTTAGAAAATATAATAGTTATCTCTGATGTTTAGAGGATCATTTTTGTCTTATATATATGTATATATGGGATTTTCTTGAGTTAACAACCCCTCAAATAACTTAGGTTAAAGTTAGAATCACTTGTGAAGTATTTTTTTACCCCATTACCCTCATATTAATTGAATCTAAAGGCTATATAGAAAGGCGTTTTTGACTTTTAGTTCAAAAATAAAAAATGATTCTAAAAACTAGGGATTTTAAATTTGAAATTTGAATTTTAAGCCCACCGTCTCTCTTACTTCTCTCCAATGCAGGTATTTTTCCCAAAAAAAATACCTCTCGTATCTCTCTTCTTGTTGTCCACATGCATTCTCTCTCTTTCTTCCATCTATTGGGTTTCAACTTCTTGCCATCTCCTTCTCTCTAAAATTTTAAGATACTTTCTCTCTCTAAAACTTAAGATTTTAGATAGTTTCTATTTGTAATGAATATTGACATGATTTGTTTTCCAGCTGCACATCTCTCTCCTCCCCCCCCCCCCCAAGAACATGATCTATCTCTCTCTCTTTGAGCATGAGCATGTGCATGATTCATTGGGTGTTTCTCGTGTGATGATTTTGCTTGCACCAAAATTTTGGTCTCACTCTTGAAATTGTGCTGCATTTTTTGAGTGTTTGCCCCCCTGATAACTAAGTTTCCTCCCCTCTCTCTCTCGCTCTCTCTAGAAGAAGAATTTGTTGTTTTTGCATGTGATGATTGAGATTTCATTTAAGGATCCCCAACTCTCACATGGGCTGCACATGTAAGAAAGTATCCAATTATGGGCTAATTGTTAACATCTCTCTCTCTCTCTCTCATCACTCCATGATGTTTTCCCATTGGATACTGGTGCTTTAAATTACACATTATGGTGATCCATAAAAGTGTCTTCCTATGTGGCTACTGAACTCTCTCTCTTAATTTTAGAGTGAGAGACTATCTCAAATCTTGGTTTTAGAGAGGAAATATATTAAAATTTTAGAGAGAGAAGCTACATTAAATTTTAGAGAGAGGGGGGATGGCAAGAAGTTAGATACCAATAGATGGAAGAGAGAGAGAGACAACATGGTGGACAACAAGAAGAGCGAGAAGAGGTTTTTTTTTTGAAAATTCTGTGCATTGGAGAGGAAGAAGAGAGATCAAATTTCAAGTTCCTAGCTTTAAGAATTATTATTTGATTTTTGAACTAAAAGTCAGAAGTGTTCTTCTATGTAGCCTTTAGGCTCCATTAATACGAGGGTAACGAGGGTAAAAAAATACTTCACGAGTGATTCTAACTTGAACCTATGTTATTTGAGGGGTTGTTAACTCTAGAAAATCCCTATATATGCACACTCACTGTCTGGCTGGCGAAGCTTTCAAACAAGGTGTTGAGAACAAAGAAAATGCCAGACGAATGGAGGAAAAGTATTGTGGTGCTTATTTACAAGAAAGAACAAAGGAGACATACAAAATTGTGCGAATTATAGAGGGATCAAGCTTATGAGCCATAATATGAAGCTCTAGGAGAGAGTGATTGAGCAACAACTAAGGCATGAAACGAGTGTATCTGATAATTAATTTGGTGTTATGCCAGGCAGCTCAACAACCGGGGATATTTTCCTACTTAGTTAACTGATTAAGAAGTTTAGGGCAAAGGGAAAAGACATCCACATGGTCTTTATTGATCTAGAGAAAGCTTATGATAGAGTACCTTGAGATTTGATTTAGTGGGTGTTGGAAAAGAAAGGAGTCTCCAGACACTACATCGACTTGGTGAATGATATGTATGATGGCGCGCATACTAGTATACGAACAACTAGTGGAGAGATGAGTGAGACCTAGTACAACACCTGTTAGGAGGTTCGACTTAGTTCAAGTAGAAGGCTTGAAAAGGACAAAGGGTAGGCCCAAATGGACGTGGTTGGAAGTAGTTCGAAAAGATATGGGGGACTTAAGGCCTCACTAAGGGTATGGCCCTTAATAGAGCAGAATGGCAGACCAAAATTTGTGGAGCTGACCCCAATTAATTGGAAAAAGGTTGATGATGATGATGATAAGGATTATGCTAGGGTAACTTTTTGTTTAGGGGTATTTTAGGTAATTATTAAGGGCAAAGTAGAAATTCATGATAGAAAGAAAAATACTTATTAATTATAGTGAAAAATGACATCATCCACATGAGGTGTGACATCACCAAAATGGAGTATTAAATACCACTAAATTCTTATAGAAATATCTATCCTACACCTTCTAATGTTGAAAAATACCTTTGCTCAAAAAAAATTTGTATTACAAAGCAACAATAATTAGTGTCTAAAAATGTTGAGTATGTTTGATTTCTGGAAGATATGGTTTTGGAAACCGTGTCTTTCATGGAAGTGGATGCCCCAAGTTCCATGGTCCCCTATGGAACTTGCGATATCCATTTTTTAGCCTTATATGCAAGGAAAATGGATATTTCGATATCCACTTTGCTGTTAAATTTCCCTGTTACAGAAGAGCTATATTTTTGGAAGACACGGTTTCCAAATCCGCATCTTCCAGAAATCAAACACGCCCTTATTAAATGCTGACATGTATGCGTACCCTAATATTATCCTATATATATATATATGTGTGTGTGTGTGTGTGTGTGTGTGTGTGTGTGTGTGTGTGTATCTGTATTTTATATTTATTTCCTTATTCTTTTTTTTTATGTATCTGTTGATCCTTTTCACCTTTTTCTTTTGATGGTTAACAATTGTTTCATTAATATTTTTAAGCATTACAAGTGTATAGGCATAACATTTGTGGGAAAGAAAAGTCCCCAGAAAACCACAGAAATGATACACGAGTTAGACTTCTGGACTGTGTGTGCCAACTGATCATGGCTTTCCACCCTGAGCCAAAAAGCATCCCTTTCGCCTTTCTAACCAGTGTTCTATGGACATGCAAACGTGCAATGGGTGTTTGTAAATATTAAATAGTATGTAGGAATATTATGATTATAAGATACATGTAAGATACTTTTTAGGAAAGCACAAAATCCAATGTCTGTTGGACCGAATTGTTGTTTTATTAAATTTTAGTTTCTCCTTCCATGTCTATTGTATCTACTCCGTGTGGATTTACTTCCTTGCTTCTGTGTTTCACAAATTCATATTTGAACTGGTTGTTAAGCATATTGTTTTGTTTTAGGGCATGTCTTCATTTCGCCCAGTACTATTTGTCCCAACTCTCATTTGGTTATATTTTCTTTAGATGTGCTTATAGTGCTTAATTATGCAAGTAGATATTTGGTATTTTCTTTTGGATGTGCGTACACAACTTAAATTTCAACGTAGATGCATCATTTGGTTTTGTTTCAAAGTGACTATGTTTTAAAGTTAACCCTGATATTTTTGATGTATTGATCTAAAAGTTGGATTCATTGGTATTATCTTTTGTTTCTTGGATTATATTGTTTGCAGATTGGGTAGCCATATGAGAGATGAAATTGGTGCCATGTTGAAGGTGTGTTTTTTGAAAGGGCATATTATCAGTTATCCAGATCTTCAAGCTGGGGAACTATGGCTTTTGAGAGACTATAAAATATAGGTAGCTTGTGCTATTTTCAAGCCTTCAATGCTTTAGCCACTGGCAATCCTTTTACAGACATTCTTAAGGATTGCTCTTCCTTATCTTCTTAAAATTTCGATGGAACCTTGTAAAGTGTGCTGCATCTGTAGCACCAAAGTTGAAATAGTATTTTTAATAGCGAATTTGACTTTTATATGTTTCTTCATGTTCCCTTGTTTTTTTTATTTGCTTTGTTTCTTTATCTTTTTGTTTTCATTCTGATTGATGTTATTGTTGTGGTTGGTTCTATTGTCTTGTATGGTATATGATTTGATTTTATTTGTTTATGTTGTTTCCGTTGTAATTTTGTTGTCTTTGAGAGTTTACTTCAAGATTTTAGTTTTTATATTGTATTCAGGATTTCCTTCCCTTGGTATTGGCTTGTTGTATTAAGTTTTTCGATGTGCCTTAAGCCCATCATTGAGATTGTGTTTCAGTAAATTGGCTATCAGAAAAGCTTTTGCAAACTTTTTCATTCCTTAATTTGGTGTTGCTGCTGCAGTTTGTGCTCCAGTCATTTTGTGATATACTTTTTTTTCTAGGACATTTTCTGAACCTGATAATAACTTAATTCTTTAGTAAATTTCAAACTTTCTTTGCATTTATACTTTTATCTACATTCTCATATTTATGCTCTCTGTTTTACCTTCCATTAGTTCAATTGATGTTCTACATGACCATTTAATTCTTGTTCAGACTGTAGGGGTGCCTTTCAAGCATATTGTATTCAACCTGTCTTCTTACACTACCTTGAAATTACCTTGTTTGATTTTTGCGTTGTCAAGTTTTTCGAGGGATCATGCGAAAAGGAGTTGGTTTTTACGGTTTGACTGAGGTATCTTTGATTAAATTTTGTATTTCCTTGTAAGTAAATTTTAGTTGGCCATGTTAGATGAGCTATTGGTAACATACTAGGAGTGGATTATTGAGAATTGGGTTGGGCTTGATTGGTTACTTTTTTATTGTTGCACCACTTTGTCCCAAGTTAGATTCCTACTACTGAACTATCCAAAGAAAAATGAAAAAAATTGTAAAAAAATACTATTGAAAGCAGTTGCAGCACTTGCCTACTAGGAACCCATAACCCATATCAATCTTCACATAAATCAAGTGAGGTGGTTTTGTCATTAAACCGTTGAAAATGGTGATCCCCCATCAATTGCCTACTAGGAACACTTGAATATTGGTGTTTGAGTATTCTTGTATAATGTGGCATGTTTATGGGACATGGAATCAACACTTACTTCTTTCAGTCATTCTTGTGCATGGTTCGACTTTTTCAATTCTGATGTTCCTTTTCCTTTTCATTCAATTTTTGTTTTATTTTTCTTGGTTTTGCCCACCAATATTATTGATTTCTCGTAAGCTTTAGATCAAAACTTAAGCATAGCTTGAGGTGGCTTGAAGGAGACCACTCTTTTTTGTTTTGATACTTGAACAGATTTCTTGGATTTTATTTAACCCTTGTATTCGACAATTCTTCCAAATTTGTTTTTGGTGCTCATGGTCATTTTCAATAAGGTTGATTTCGAATTAGTCTTTTGGATATCAACATTGCTCTCAGTTAATTGGAATTAAATCTACCATCAATCACCCTAGCCGATCCAGAGACTTGGCATATCCATTGGCTTGTCTATGGATGTAAAAACAGAGATATCTCTGTAGCATAAGGAGTTCTATTGAATCACATTCTGCAAGTCTTATGTAAACAATCTACATACCATATAAAAGAGGCTAAAATATCGTCAGCCTATCCAAGAAGGTTTGAGATCAGCCTTCAAGCAATGAGCTACCCCAACAGAGCTTGTAGACACTGGACATCGTACATCTCAGACCCAGTTGATCTCCATTAAGTCCACACAATCCTATGAGCCTTGATGTACCTAGAAAAATTCCATCATTTTTTTTTTGGGAGTTGAGAGGTTCGTTATTCGTAATCACTTTTCAAACGCCTCAGCGGGTCTTGTACTCTCACCCCTTGAATTCAAGCCTCATGAGAGTCCAAGAAAAGTTTACTCGCCACTATCTCCTGGCCAATTGGGACCCCCCTCTTTCAAACCTCTAAGAATACTTTTGTCATGTTCCTTGCAAAGCCCTGAAAAAATAGTTAGCGCATCTCTCTATAGGATTTGATCCCTCTTCAAAAGGACATGCAAACAAAGAGCAAGTAAGGAGAGCTGGAGTCCTCGAGTTCAGCCTTGAGATGCTAGAGAGATCAAATGAGAAGACCTAGGATGTCGTGGCTGACTAAGTGTGGATGAGAAGGTGTTGCACTTTCTCCTCTCTTCTCTTTGCCCTCACTATACACCATGAGAAATTGAATCCCCCTACTTTTGAGATGCTTACTTGTAAAGATTTTGTCTAACAACGAGCTACCCAAACATCACCACCTCGTTGGAGCATCCAAGGGTAATGTCTCTAAGAGTATTCTTTGTGCATGATGCGCTTCCTAATGTGTTGAACTTGGGTGGTCTGCCCCTCGTGGGTGGGTGGACCTTTATGTATTTGAGTTGTTTGTTATGGGGTGATGGAATGAGAAAATCTTTTTGGATAGGGCTTGTTAGTTGAAAACCTATCCAATTTGATGTGGATAACCAATTGTGGTTGATTCCATAACCACATGTGGAGAGACTCATGGGAGTGAAAACCTCTTAAAGAAAAAGGGTTGTAGAGAGAGGTTTTTTTGGTGATCTACACCACCTCTTTCTTTCCTAAAGGTTCAGACTTGTTCAGAGTATAGACCTGGTTCTAGTAATCAAAAGAGTAATCATTGGACGGAGTCTGAAGAGGGTGGCATCGAACTCTCTTGCGAAAGGGAGCAATCGGATTTAAAAGGGGATCAAATCCGAAGAGGTTGGTTGCTTGTGTCCAATCCTTGTATATTATATTTTTGTAATTGTTTCTGTTACATTGGCATGCCTCCAATGTCTAACAAAGTGATCTCTTCGTAAGCTTAAGAAATAAAGCATGGAACTGGCTCGGGACTCGGGTAGTCCCATTCCTTCGGAAACATGATTTTTTAGGGCTTATTGGAATCTTGATCAAGTAGGATATCGGATGTACCAGATTGCCCTTACTGGTGATTCTTCGTCATGTGGTCCCTTGTGAGATCATGTGATCTCTTGTAGGACT
This sequence comes from Amborella trichopoda, assembly GCF_000471905.2. The sequence goes on from NW_006494904.1 coordinate 4,848,278, forward strand.
CTTGTCAATTGGAATGGTCATGGAGAACTTAGGAGCCCCTTTTTTTTTTTAAATCCTTAATTTTGTTTCTGCGGCAGTGGCAAGGATGGTAGTAATCGTTCTTGTTGTTGTAGATTGCGGTTGCATGTGTTTTTGAACTTGCTTCTTTAGGTGCGTACTTCAATGCCTATAGATTTTTTTTTTTTTTTTGGGTAATTCAGTTTAAAAGACGGGTCCCTACTGGTTTTTCAAATGGTTTAGGAGTTGGTTTTTTTGAAGGTGTTATTGGGGTGGTGTCTGTGGAAATGGAAACCCCCTCTCCTCTCTACTTCCCTCCTTTCTCCCCGCACCCAACCCTATATATATATATATATTTGAATGACACCATTAATCCCAAAAGTTTTTATTTATGCACCAACTCCCAAAATCAAATTATAGGGTTTTAGGACAAAGATACCCTTGAGAGACATTTTTCTCAATGCAAAGCTCAAACCAGTTCGACACAATTTGTGTCGGAATGGTTTAATTTTAAGCAATTTGCTGGTCCAAAACTCATTATGCCAAAAACCGGTTTCATTTTTTAAAATGAATCCAATCGCTCAATTGTGTCGAATTGGTATATTGGTTAAAACAAAGCTAGTCCAGCACATTTTGTCGGACTGGCATCCTTTGAAAAATGCAGGTGACAGAAGTGTGTATTATAAGAGAGGCTGTTTTCATCTCAAAAGTTGTTATTTTTTGACTTGGGGGTAGGGTATAAAAACAAAAAGTTTTGGGGTTAGTAGTGTAGTCTGCAAAGTATTGGGGTGGTATATCTAGAAGATAGGGTAAGGGGGGTTTATGTAATTTTCCCTTTCTCTTTCACATAGAGAGAGAGAGAGCAAGCAAGAGCACCTCCCCGTTGTGAGAGAGAGAGCAGGAGCACGTCGCTGTTGTAACCCCAGTGTTCATGCCAACTAACTTGGCACTACCCACCTCGCTAGGATTCTTTTTTTTCGTTATTCTTTTTCTCATTTTGGGTAATGCTGGATTAGGATAAGACTTTGTAATCTGTGATTTTTTTGGTTTTTTTTTTTTCTTTTCCATGAGTTTGTAATCTGTGATATGAGTTATTGTATAAAGATGCTACTGATGACTTGCATTTAGACTGGAGAAATATCCTAAGACTGGCTTTAGATGTAAAGATTTGAGGACTTTTAGAACGATGGCTCCTAGTTTGTTGTTCTTGTTGTATCTGAGATTTTGGCATGGCTATATGCTGGATTTTGTTTGTGGGGGGGAATGAATAGGAATTATTTACCTTTGGTAGACCGAGGTTACAATCATCCCTTTCCAGTAGATGTGAAATAGGGTAGTTAAGGGTGTGTCACAGAGTTGAGTAAAAGTTTTTGGACGTAAAATTCAATCAATGGCAATACCTGTTTTTGGACATAAAATTCAATAAATGGTAAAGCCCCCAACTGCCTGATTTCATACCGCTAAGGGTACTTGGGTACATGATTCTTTCCCCATGCTGCTAAGCAAATATTTGCATAAAAATCTATTTTTGTGATGGATTCGTGGACCTAATTTTTCAAGGGCATGTAATCTCTAGTAATCTCTAACATGGAGAACATGAATATGAAAAAATAATTAAATTTTGAAAATTATAAATAATAATTTTATTAAGAAAACATTTGAACTAATAGTGTCAATTATTTTTAGATAGACCACTTATTGGTATACATCTTTAAAATGGATGCTATACACCGCAAATGCTGCATGAAACAATTTTACTTTAATTTTTGGTAGGCGCCATTATCAAATCCTAAGTACCCTTGTCAAAAAAAAAAAAAAAAAAAAAATATTCCTAAAACTTTCTATTTACTCGTATATCCATTTATTGGTTTTCATAAGTTTTTTTTAAAAAAAATGAAACTATCCATTGTTGGTTTTTCAAAGACCGAAAATGTTTTATTACTTATATGTGGAAAAAATTGAAGAAGCGAATAATTAGAGGCAGTGAGTAAAAGACTCGGTACCTCAGTTAAAAGAATTGAAGAAGCGAATAATTACGAGAATTTTACGGCTGCTATGGACTTTCATGTGTTGATTCAAGTCGATCGATTACCAGTTTTATTTTTGCCTCCCTCAGGTTCTACTTCTGATTCTTTCCTCTTACTCACCGATAAGTAGTATGACCACCGATTTCTTAATCATTTTTTTTTATCAGCTATGGAATCTTTCCTTCTGCTAATCATCGGAAGAAAAATGGTAAGAGTCAAGGATTTGAGCCCAAGAACTCTAAGAGAAAAGAGATTAGTCGAAGTCTCAAACTGTATGGATAAGCCGGTTGTGTATCAAAAGAGTAAAATTATAGTAGCAACCATGGATTTGAGTTAGGATTGCAGGACAGGGGGTCTGTTTACAAAGCCACAATTGATGGGAAATATTTTGCGGTTAAGCAGTGTAGGGGCCATCACGAGGAGATCCGACATTGTACACAATTTTAAACGCGCGAATTTGGTGAAGCTCGCTGGTATTTCCATGGAGTCATTGAGGAAAGAGAAGAAATTAGTGAGTGTAAGAGACCGAAAAAAATCATTATGAAGTTCAAAAAATAGACATATGAGTAATAATAAAAAGTTTTAAGTATTTTCGTAATAAAGAAAAATAAAACGGATATTTATCTAATTTTTCCTATTTTTTAAAAATTAAAAATTTATTAAAAATTTAAAATACATCCACAAGCACAAGTATTTAAGATTTGAAAAAGTTTACAAAAAGACAATTTACTTTCAATACAAAGCTGGTTACAATCATTGATGTCTGTTAGATTTCTAATCGGGTGGTTATGAATGCATTATTCATTGGATTGAAAATTCAAAAAAAAATTCTCGAATTTTATAAAACACCCCTAGGTATCCAATTTGACATCTAGTCGTTAAGAATAATTGTTATCTCATGGTAACAATGTTAAATGGTCTTGTTGTATACAATCCTTTAATATTGGGAAAAGTTTATATAGAGTCGATGTTCTAAACAATTAACTTCAAGCCTATCTCAAAATTTCACGAGAAGAGATTGTTTTGATGCCCAAATATCTTCAAATTGATCATCTCGGCATCAAGATCCATGGACTTGAGAAAAAAATGGATTCCAAGTTTTGTAAATAGTGTGTTTTGTAATTCTTTTATGGACCGTCAAATTTCAAGATATTCAAGATTTCTTTTGGGAGATGGTAAGAGCCATTGTTCTATGGGAGATTTGGTTGTAGCATAATAGGAAGAAATTTGATAACAAAGCTTTGGAAGTGGATATGATCAAACACAATTTCGGTTTGGAGTTTGTTCTATAGGACAAAGGAAGGGTTTGGAATAATCAAAGTGGATGTTGAGATTAATCTGCATAATTTGATGCTTCATAATGTGTCGAAACTTGGACCAAAAGGTAGATGGACTGTTCATGTTGATGGAGAGGTGATATTTTGTTTTGCTTGCTCATGTGGGGAGGTAACGGCTAATGAGGTGGAATTGGAATTCCACAACAGAAAAAACATCAAGATGCCATGTTTTGTGGAGGGGATTCATTGAATGTGATTAATTGGTTGTAAAAGGGCTTCCTGGCCGCCTTGGAGTTTGAGGAATTGGCTCGATATAATGGATATGTGCGATGGTCTACAACTCTGTTTTTAGCATGTGTATAAGAAGCTAATAACATTGCCTACGGTTATGACTCGAGTTTGCCGGGCATCGAAATTGCTTATCCTGCTCCTTGCACCAAGCAATGATATTAGCGAGTCGCTATCGATGGTGACTCGAGTTCGCCGGGCATCGAAATTGCTTATCCCAAACTTTAGTGCCGACATCTCCACTTTCTTTGTTTGCGGTATATGGCTGCAAACTATCTTGGTAGGTCCGAATTGTCACCCCAGCAATCTGACCCACACTTATTAAAATTCAGTTTTAACGAATTTTCATCTCTCACACTTATAAAAATTCAGTTTTAACGAATTTTAATTTCATCACTAACACTTACTAAAATTCAGTTTTAACCAATTTTCTAGAGGGGGTATCCATCTAGATGGGTTCAAGCACTCGCCTTTTCTCATGAAACGCAGACCTTCAAATCTGAGTTAAAATTTTATCTCAATACATCCTTGTAACCTGTAAGAGCTTGTGCCCATGTAGGTATTGAGGTAAGAATGCTCAATATAGCTCTTCTCTTTGATTCCGCCTTTGGGGGTGCGAAGGTTTTTTTCATTCCGTGCATTCCATAGGACAGCTGCGAGAAAATTCGTCGTAGATAAATCCCCAAGGAAGTGAGAGGGAAGAAGTGGTTTGGCAGAACACTACCACAATACTGAAATATGTTGCAAATCTGTTTATGTTACAGATGTCAGTGTTACTTCATCATTATCTCAATAAAATTATTTACCATTCAAATTAAAAAAAAAGAGCTATTAGGGATTTAAATCACCTCAAATATTTAAAAAGAATGGCAGCGTTTAACGATGCCCACTTGTTTATTACCACCAGCGCATTAACAAAATTTAAGGGGGAATACACCATGGACATGATGCAATGCATTCTCAGTTCATGTCTATTATCCCTGAGAGAGCAGCCCGTCTATAAATTGCAGATATAATTGCTTTCCAGGGATTAATTGTAGGACCCAAATTTTGGGGATATAATTTTTTTTAGCCCATGACTAACAGTAATATATAAAAAAAAAATCCAAATCACACTCTCTATACAGTGTCTCAAGATCGAGTGGTGACCATCTAGTTTTCGAGGGTGAGATCTAAGTCATAGAAAACTTAAAATTTAAATTCTCCTTTCTAAAAAAATTAAAAACTTTCTCATTAACAGTGATAGAGTAGTATAATATGCTTCTATTAAAAGCATGGTATAAAAAGAGTTATAATTTTATGGAAGGTGTGGAATGAGAGAAATAGAAGAGTGTTTAACGGTAATTGTTTACCGGTAAATAGAATTTTAGATCGTATAGTCCACATTCTATTTTGATGTTTTTGTCTATCATAAAGATAGGAAAAGACATTATGGAAGTTGATGTCAGGAGAAATCTATACAATTTTTTCAAGCTGGGTTATAAGAAATGTAGGCCCAAAAGGGAGATGGACTTGTCCATTAAAAGGTGTTTTGAAACTTAATTTTGATAAGAGCTCGCTTGGTAATCCAAGTCCAGCGGGTTTTGGAAGAGTTTCGAGGGATTGGGAAGGACATTCTTTTTTCTTATTTAGGTCCTTTGGGTGAAAAAACTGCAAATCACATTGAATTTCTTGACCTGAAGTTACTTGGTGACTTGTTTTAGATTCATCTTGTATTATTGAAAGAGATTCCCTCAATGTTATTAATTGATACAAGGGGGAGATGAGAGTATCTTGGGAATTGCGTTCTATTTTGCTCTAGGTTATAGACTTATCCCAATCTTTTTTTCTTTCCTTCGTCTACATTTTTTGGGAGGACTAATGTTTTGGCTGATAGTCTAAGCTAAAAACGGCACCTCTCTTTTTGAGATTTTAGTCTCTAATGATGTAATTTTTATTCGGCTCTTGAATAAAATTATATGAATTTTATACAAAAAAAAGAAAAGAAAAAAGCATGGTATACACACTCGTTAAGTCAATAATCAATTAATCCCATCATGCAAAGACTTCTCATCTTTGATACAAGAATGCTATAATCACCGCAAATATTACTTGTAAAATTTGAAAGCTCTAACAAATCGCAAAATACTAAAATAATGACAAAAATAGAGCAAGGTCAGTAGCACAATTCTAGCCATCCAATGCCACATCTTACGGCTGACGCCAATTATGACGTGACTTGCGTCTTCAAAGATCGCCCTTCTCGGGGTGAAAGTAAAATCCTACTCCAGTCAGAGCATATTTCGAGTGGTTATTAAGCGGGAAACCAATCAATACAATTCAGGAAATGAATAAATGGCGGGTAATTGTAAATCTAAAGCTTTTCAAATATTCCCGCCACCTACAGCAAAAAAAAAATTAAAATTTCAGCATTCAGCACCGTTATCTATTTCAAAATCAAAGTCACAAACGAAAATTTGATCCTTTGAGAGCTTTAGATTATCCGCAGTTTTGCTTTTACCGAAACCCTTGTCTATTGTTTCGAAGTTTTTCATGGATCTTCGACCAATTAAATAAGATACCTAGTTCTTTTGGGAAACTTCCGTTTTTAATGGATTCATAATGAAAACTCGTTTTCCACAAATATTATGAATCCAACAAAAAGAATGCGAAGTTCCGCTTCTGAAACTTTTAGGTTCTCCCACATTTCATATTAAATACCCCTCTTTTTTTGTGCATAATTTTATCTCAAAGCAGCGTTTGCAGGAACTCCAATAAGAATTCAGGAAAGAGAACCACAGCAAAAATAGGAGATTTCTCTATGAAATCACAAGAGAAAAGGCCCAATAACTTTAAATCACAAAAGTATCAATTGAAAATAATAAAAAAACGTTAGATTTAACAACAGATAAATGCAGTACTAGTATTAAAAAGTAAGAGAATTTCACAGTTTGAGTCCATGAATCAATACAGAGATTAGAGAGAAACCATAAAGAGAGAGGAAAAAAAAAAGAGAGAATGCTTCTATTGTCTGAGACAAAAACGAGCAGCAGATGTTATACAGCAGTTCTCTTTTTTGAATCAAGAGATTCAAAGCAAACTTTCTATTCCTTAATAAAGCTTAATTCATTCTGTAGTTGGAGGTGAGAAAAAAAACATAGATATTTAAATCTTCACAAAAGTTCCAGACCAATTCTGAAAGGATTCCAGATTTGGCAAACTTCCAATGCATTGTTACTGTGCAGCACAAGACACATAGCTCCACAGCAAAAGCATTCCAGAAGGGGAAAAAAAAAACAACCGGCAAAACTAAACATTATTTAAAGAAAGAGAAATCAAGAGGGAGATGAAACCCTTAAACGTCAATTCTCATTCAATTTTCAATTAAGAGCATTTCAACATGTTTTCACAAACAAAATTCAAAATCCACCCACCATCATTTCTCCACCTTCAAGGCACCACTTCCATATACAAAAAGTGCTGAAATAAACAAAAAACTATAATAAAAAAAAAATAGAAACCCGAACCCTAAATCCCTAATTGCAAAGCGCTACCCCTAATTCACGAGCTGGTGAACTTGGTAACAGCCTTTGTACCCTCAGAGACAGCGTGCTTAGCAAGCTCACCAGGAAGGACCAAACGCACTGAGGTCTGGATCTCCCTCGAGGTAATGGTGGGCTTCTTGTTGTACCGAGCAAGCCTCGAGGCCTCCTGTGCGAGCTTCTCAAAGATATCATTGATGAAGCTATTCATGATCCCCATGGCCTTGGAGGAGATGCCGATATCAGGGTGGACCTGCTTCAAGACCTTGAAGATGTAGATCTTGTAGGTCTCGATGCTCTTCTTGGACCTCTTCTTCTTCTTATCAGAAGCTCCCCCCTCCTTTGAAGGAAGGCGCTTCTCAGCCTTGGGCTTCTTCTCGGCAGGGGCTTTCTCCGCAACTTTCTTCTCCTCTGCGGCCTTCTCAGAGGCAGGCTTCTTCTCAGCGAGTTTCTTCTCAGCCTTGGGCGCCATGGATAAATTTTTAGAGAGAGAAAATGGTATTCTTACAGAGAGAAAGAGGACAGATGGCTTTTGTCAAAGAAAGATGGAGATAAGGGAATGGAGTCGTTGTTTTGATTATATAGATTTTGTGTAAGGGTTCTGATTGGATGAGATGGGAGGACGCGGATCGCTGATGTGTGGATTATGAAGACGTTGATTTTGGATGACAGGGGATGGGATCTGACGGCTGATATTTGTGGGTTTAGGAGTTTGGACGGAGCGTTTAAAACACTGCGATCTTCTCTTCTTTTTCGACATTTGTGTTTCTTCTCTCTCCATTTCTCTCAATTAGGACAGATCTTAAAACTTAAAAGGGAAATAATAGATGGTTTCTTAATGATAATTGGGATTTTTTTTTTAATGAAAAAGATTATATAAGGGTGGGGCCTTAGAAAATCAAATTAAAACACGCCTTAAAAATTTGTAAAAAGAGGTTGTTTCGATGCCAAAAACATTTAATTCAGTCATCTCAACCTCAATATTTATGTACAAGAGAAAAAATAGATTTCAAGTTTTAAGCATAGTGCACCTTGTAATATATTATCCAAACCATTATTTTTTAAGTTTTTCGAGTATTCATAGACCTGCTCGATTTACACTATTTTAAAATATTTAAATTTTATAATTAAAGAGGAAAATAAATTTTCAGGCGGTCTTAAAATTTTCTAATACTAAAACAATATATTATTTAAATGTATATCTTATTTTGATTGCTTGGAGCCTCAGCCTTATAAAAACCACACCCTTAATTTACATTGGTAGAGTAATGCTTATTAATAAGAGGAAAAATAACATTAATGTCTATTTTATAGTTAGCAATATTTGAATGATGTTCCTCATGCCTTGTGCTCATGTTCTTTTCTCTTTTTTTGTACTTTTTTGTATACTTTTATTTTAAAAATATCCCAACTCATAATTAATAGTTACATATCGCTTTGTTATGTTATTCTATTTTTGTAAAGAATTAAAGCAATATGAAATTGATAATTTCAAACTGCTTTAATTCCTTAAAAAGGGTGTTTCAAACCTAATAGTACCATATTTAGAGTATTTTGAAAAGAAAAAAAAATACAAAATACAAAATATGGGAAGCATTTGTTAAACGTTATGGTTTGTATGAGGCCGAGGCCATAAACAGTCAAAGTAAGTCGTACCTTTATATAGTATCGAAAGTTGTTGTTTCATTACCATAAATCTTTGCAGTAGCCTAAAATGTTATTTTCATCTCTAATTATAAATTGTAAAGGTTCAGAAATAGCTTAGATCGAGTAGATCTATGAACACTTGAAAATTGACGGTCCGAGAATGCATTACAAGATGCACTATTTTTAAGGCTTGAAATTCATTTTTTCTTATGTCCATGCATATTGAGGTTGAGATGATCAATTTGGGGATTTGAGCATAAAACAACCTCTTCTAGTAAATATGTTTCAGGTGTGTCTTAATTTATTGTTTGGGGCCTCTCCCTTATATAAACTTTTTCCTTTCTTCAATACTACTAATTATAAGCGGCAGTAATGTAAATTTTTCATAGGATAACTACTTATCCTTTTGAATAAGTTACTACTTTAAATACTCATGCCCATTACATTCTCCATTTATTTTTCCCATTTATGTTTTTTTTGCTCACGTTATTTATACGGGCAAGCTTTCTATGTTTCCCCTATAGCATAAAACTTATATATTTCTACTTATGCAACCGCCTATTTTGAATGGAGGGTTAAGATTGCCCAATCATAATGTCATGTCCTTACACTATTTTATTTTAAATATTTTTTCTACAAACTATTTTGACACCAAATTTTGGACATCCAATCTTCTATTAAACTCGCACTAGTGAAAAATATAAAAAAAATATTTCTAATAAAATAAAATGACCAAAATACCCCGAAAGTTTTAAAGGGTATTTTGGTCATTATATTTTATCGAAAATTTAATTTTAATATTTTTTATAGGTTCGCCCCAATGAGAAGATAGTATGTACTAAATTTTATATTCATACAATTTGTATGGAAAAACTAAAAATAAAATACTTTGAGATGTCGGATCTAAGATCAAACGATGAGTGGCTCTCTTGATCAAAATTGAACGGCTTGATGGTAGGGAAAAGATAGATCTTCTATGTTGTAGGAGAAGTATATAAACCTTTCCCTGTTTATAAACCACCCTTCGTAACACTTTAGTAAAATATCAAAGTGCTTTCAATTAACACATATAGTACAATACATATAACTTAATACCAACCCAATCTCAAAGGATTGATGAAGATCGTCTCCTATATAACCTATCAGCCAAATTGCCCTAAAAGAGGATAGGGTTAAACAGAGTGAGAAGGCTTTTTCATAAGATGTAATTGGGATTAGCCGTTATCATTATTTAATTTCTTTTTTTATACTATTTTTTTCTCTCACCTATCTTTCAAAATTAATATTTGGGCTACAAGTTAGGATTTCGATCTTTTTTTTTTTTTTTGATAGAAATTTCACTACTTTATACAACTAAAAGGAGATTACAGAGTCAAAGACAATAGTCTCAGAAATGAGGGGACCCCTTTTACTAAAGGAATCAGCCAATACATTCGCTTTCCTATAGATATGGACAAAAGAAAAGAAAAAATATCGAGAAAGGTATAAGATTTGATGACTCAACGATTTAAACTCCCAATACAACTTTTACTCCCACTTACACCATTTGATGACATCCAATGAGTTACCTTCAAAGACACAAAAACTCCCCAATTTTCTCTCCACAAATATTCGAAGGCCAAAGAATACTGCAAATAGTTCGGCATAATTAGCAGGATGCACCCCTAAAGGACCAACATATGACAATATAATAGTCCCTCGCCAATCTTTGAGAACACCACCAAATCCCGCATGATCTGGGTTTTTTAAAGAGTTGCCATCAAAGTTTAACTTAAAAACCCCAACAATTGGAGGCACCCACCTACCTTTCAGTTTGCACTTTAGAAAGCCCAATTGGAGCAGCAACTTTAAATTACTCCTAACATCCACCTCCGCTATATCTTGACCAAATTTAATAATTGAAAGATATAGCCAAATGGCACATAGAATCTTATCCCAAACGATCTCAAATGGCGAACTTATCCCATCAAACACTCGTTTATTTCTCTCTTTCCATATTTCCCATAAAATTATACCTCTAGTGATTTGCCAAATGATAGCACCATTCTGAGGCAAATTATGCAAAATACCTTCAACACTTGGCGGCATCACCATCTCAAACCCAAGCAAAGCAAAGAACCTTCTCCAAATGTGAAAGGTTAAAGAACAATGCAGAAAAATATGATCTCCAGATTCCCCATTCTCCTTACACATTGACATATATTTAGCAATATTTTTCCCCTCTTGATAAGATTGTCAATTGTCATCACCTTATTTTGAATAGCCAACCATATAAAGCCTTGCACCTTTAAAGGTAAGGGCCACCTCCAAATGACGGCCAGTTCAGGTCTTGACCACCGCCACCAATCATGGAAAAGTAGCTGGCACATTGAGTTCACCGAAAATTCTCCATCCTTATTAATCTCCCACACAACCTCATCTATATCATTTAGAGAGATATAAACCTCGTCCAATAATCTTAGCAGACCGGAAAGCTCAAAAAAGAGTGCATTAGAGATCCTATTATAAGGGAGCTCAATATTCCACAAAACTTGGCAACCCCAATGCTCATAACAATCAGAAACTATAGCGTTGGGGTTAGCCACTCTTTGGAAAATATTAGAAAAAGTCAATTTTAATGGAGCATCCCCAACCCATTTATGATGCCAAAAGAAACTATTATTACCATTGCCAATAGACCACCAAATGTCTCTGTGTGACAAAGCTTTACAATTCTGAATCGACCTCCAAGTTGGAGACATACCCATGTCCCCCCTTCTGGTACCCACCCACATTCCAAACTTATTTACTCCATACTTCGACACAATAACCTGGTACTAAAGGTGATATTTGCAAGTTAAACTTCTTCACTACCATTTACAAAGCAATGATTGATTCACTGTAATGATTTTGCTAATCCCGAGACCACCCTCACTTCTGAGTGTGCAAACTCTAACCCATCAAAGAAGATGGAATTTTCTCGTCTCCGCAGGGGATCCCCACATAAACTTCGTCATCATCATTTCGATATTATTTGGTACCGAAGAAGGGATTTGTAGGATTGACATCTGGTAAATTGGACAAACATGCCTTAATTAGAGTAATCCTACCTCAAAATAAGAGATATTTAAACTTCCATAAATCTAGTTTTACTTGAACATGTTGAAGAGTTTTTTCCCAAGCATTAATTGAAAGGCGGCCATGCGAGATAAGCATACCCAGATACATGATTGGGAACTTCTCTACTTTATAGCATAAAACCCGTGCCCATGAATTCATCACTTCATCACTGCAATTCAAGCCAACAACTGTTGTTTTCCCAAAGTTAACCTTGAGACCTAAAGCAACTTCGCAGCATTTCAAGAAAGTTGCAATATTGCTAAACTGTGCAATCTGAGCTTTACAAAATAGCAATGTGTCATCAGCATATTGCAAGTGGGAAATACAAGGTCCTCCATTAGGCAGTTGAAAACCCAAAAAATGACCGCTCCTTGCGACATTAGACAACATTCAACTAGAACATTCAGCATACATAGTGAAAATAAAAGGAGATAGATTGTGACATTAGCGAAGACCCCGAGTAGCCTTGAAAAAACCATTCGGACTTCTCTTATACAAAATAGAGCAATGGGCTGAGGATAAGCAACCAAAGATCCATTGTCTCCATCTATCATATGCCTTTTCCATGTCTAGTTTGATCACCACTCCAGGATTCTCACTATTTATATGTGAGTGGATATATTATTGTGCAATGAAGGCACTGTCCGAAATCAGCCTATCCTTGATGAAAGCCGACTGTGGACCAGAGATAATAAAAGAAAGAGCCACATTCAATTGCTCAACCAAAACCTTCTTTACTATTTTATATAAGCTCGTCAACAGACTAATGGGTCTGATATCTCCCAGTTGGGCAATACTTAACTTTTTGGGGATTAAGGCAATGAATATGGAATTCACTCCTTTAAACATATGCCCTCCCCTAAGAAAACCACCAACCAAATTCCATAACTTTTTGAAAAAAAATTAAAGGAAACCCATCAGGACCAGGGGCCTTGTCACCTGGGAGGGCGAAAACTATTTTTTTGAACTCTTCCACGGAGACAACCTTATCCAATATAAGAATCAAATTGAAGGAGGTGACTTTAAATCCCACCCTACTTAGCCTGAGCAGAACCTGGACTTCTAAAGAGAATGCCTTATGGAAATGGCTGACGATAGCTTGTGACATGCCCTCCCTATCATCAGAATCCACTCCCTGAATAGTGAGACCAGGCACATCATTCTGGCGCCTTCGAGCTTTAGATATGGCGTGAAAGAATTTGGTGTTCAAGTCACCCTCCTTCAACCACGTAACCCTAGATCTTTGTCTTCAATACACCTATTGCACCCTTCTAAGCTCCTGAAGTTCATTCACTTTGAAGTTTCACACCATAGCCATCTCCTCTGACCAAACCCCCGACTGTTGCATATATGCATCTGTCTTCTCTATGCATTTGAATACCTCGTCAATCCTCTTTTTGACAGAGGAACACTTAACTCTTTTCCAATCCAATAGCTTATGTTTGATGCTCAATAGCTTTTTATGATTTTGAAAATCTAAAGAGCCAAATGAGATTGAATTCTCCCAGGTACTTCTGTTTATCTCAACCACTTCCTTTTCCTTGAGCCACCCAATTTCAAGCCTGAAAGGTTTAGGACCCCCCAGCTAGACTTTAAAAGATAGCAAAAGAGGACTATGGTCAGAGGAGAGTCTAGGGAGGGCTTTGGCAGAGGCTAAAGGGAACAATTCAGACCATTCCCCAGACACCAAGAATCTGTCAATCTTTGACATAGACAAATTTGCAACACTTCCAATAGTCCAAGTAAAATTCGTGCCTGAAATGGGAAAATAAATCAAAGCATTAGATTATATAAAGCGATTAAAAAGACGCATGACAGTAGTAATCAACCTCCCACTTGAACTCTCTTCAGGCCACCTAGTGAAATTAAAATCCCCCCCAATACAAATAGGATATTGAAATTGGGAAATAATACCAGACATATCAGAAATGAATATTTATTTTTGCGTAGTAGTATGAGGGCCATAAACATTCATCAACCCCCACTGAAAATCCGCCTCTGGACCCACAAAACCAACAATCAAAGTTTTTTTTTCACCAAAGTAAAAGATAGCAAGACTAAAGGATCCCACAGGATCCACACACCCCCAGAGACCCCAATAGAATCCAAGACCGCAAAATCTAAAGCTCAAAGACCCTAAACCTCATGAGCCCCAGATAAATTAGGACTGGAAAGTTTAGTTTCTTGAAGAATAAGCACAGTGAGTTTATACTTATATACCAAAAAAAACATATTTTTTACGCCTGAGGTCGCCCAGGCCTCTAACATTCCAAGACATTACTAGCATTGGAAAGGTTTAGAAAGGGAAGAGCTAAGCTTATCCCTTCTGGAGCAGAATAAACGCTCTACTTCCAATAGCGTATCCTCCGTAGCCTCATCAAAAGCATCATCCAGGGATGATGACGAAGAGAGGGATTAATATCAGCAGCCTGTTCGTCATGGATGACAATTTCTAGAGCAGCACCCGGACAATGCCACCGAGCGAACAATCCAGCTGACGATCTAGTGCCTTTCTTCTTTTTCTTAGCTGCCTCCTTCGATGGAGACTTCTGACCAGCAACTGCGTCCTTCTTCCCTGCTTCATCACAATCCATCTTCCTATCATCATCAGCTTTCTTTCCTTAATTCTCAACTCTAAGTTTCTCCACTGCAAATAAGGTTAGCTTTGAGAGCTTGTTAAAGCTTCGTGTGAGAATTGAATATACATTGTGAGGTCCTTAAACATAAGCATGCATCTTGTGGACTTGATAATTATAACAACAAAGATCATCCCGGATCTATATAAATTAAGGTCTTTAAAATTTGCTTGAGAGGTAAAAGTTTCAACCACTTATCTGTATCCCTGTTTCTCTTTGTCGAGTAACATGCACCACGATGTTTCCGAGTAATTGGTAAACTGGGATTCAATTGTCCTAACCGGACAGGTCCCGGTCAATCCAAAAAGTATTAAAAAAATAAATATATAAATAAAGTCCAAAAAATATAAGATGTATATTTAAAACATGATTAAACAAAATACACCCAAATGAAAATTTAAAAAGTAGTTAAATAAATGGATTTAAATTTGTTTCAAGGGGTTTGTTAAAAAAAAATTAAAAATGGGAAAATGTTAAATTAAGTTTTCATAGCCAAAACACTGTTAATTCTTTGTCAAAATGATAAAAAAACATTAAAAACACACATTACAAACAAATCCCCTATTTTTTGAGTTTTTTTTTCCAAATACCAGGTCAGACCACCAAAACTAGATCAGTCGGTGTCCAACTATGGTTTGACCAGATGTTTCATCACACGTGTTATTAAGGATAACCCATACTAGGTTTGGGTACTTTGAATATGTTGTCTAAGCCCCGTGTGGCCCAAATACAATATTTTGTCACTGAATGGCTCAATCCAGACGACACAACTTGTGTGGTCTGGGTCAGTTTGGGCCAGTATGTGCCTTGTATGACCAATACACATTGTTCCGACGCTAAGCACATATTGTGCTGTCTAGTTCAAAGATGACCATAATCTCGAAATTTTAGTTCCCATGACAATGCACTTTTTTTTATGATTCTCATCCCATTTTCAAATTTAAAATGTTACCTTATCTCAAAAAATTATTTATTGTCAAATTTTAAGGTGATCCTGTAGATAAAGAACCATAAATTGGGGACAACACACTATTGTTTTGGGATAGCATGGTCCTAAGGGCCTTTGAAGTGTTTTAAGGTCAAGAAAATTAAAATAATTTTGCCAAATTAAAAAAGGGGTGTCTATGTAATATGTTTATTATGTATTATATATTACATATATAAGTAATTTGTGTATTATCATTGTTTATGATGAAAATTTGACAGATCTTCTGATGAAGATCTTTTTAATTTAAAAACCTTAAACTAATTAAAAAGATGAAAACAAAGTGGTAGAGAAAGTGGGACAGATCAAATTCAGATTTGATGTCAGATTTGCCCAAAAACGAGCAGATCTACTCTCAGATCTGTGGTAGAGTCAGCATGATTCAGAGCATTAAAATATGATTTTTAAGTCAAGTTAACATATAAAAAATAAATAAAATAAGCAAAACAGTAAAAAGAATAAGAAATAGAGATGAATAAATAATACCACACCGGGCCGGATGGCTCGGGATTCCTGAGCCTTCGAGGGCTTGCTAGTATTAAAACCGGTCCTCTTTGCTTCTCCAATTCGGATGTTGACCAGCAGATTTCTATTGTAAATGGTTAGATCTAGGGTTATTGTGCCCTAATTATAGTTTTAATCTAGGTTTTTTGTGACCTAGGTCTAAGTTTTTTCAGTCTTGGAGGTTAGGATTTCTATCTTCTATAGGGTTTTCAATCTAGAGATTTTTCTAAAGATGTTGGCCTTTCTTGGGATCTGGAAGAGAATTTTTTTAATTTTCTAAGGGTTTTGTGATCTCTAAAGGTTGAATATGAATTCTGAGATTTTATCTAAATTTTTTAGATTTTTGGGGATTTTTCCTAAATTTTTCGAAATTTTTTAACGATTTTTCCTATTTTTAGTATTTTTGGGTAATTTTCCTAATTTCAAAAATTTCTAAGGTTTTTTTGGTCTCTTTTTCTCTCTCATTTTGGGTTTAGGAGAGAGGGTATTTATAAGATTCAATTGGCGATTTTTTTAAAATTTTTTGGAGTTTTTTCGAAATTTTTTGGATTTATCTTGAAGTTTTAGTCTTATATAATTAAATAAAAGAAAATATGTTCACTGCATCATCATCAGCCCTCATCTGGACCCGTTATAGCCCAGCCCGTGGCCCGATAGTTTAGTCTCACAGGGACTAAATTGTCATATATTATATATTTTTATCTGTATGTCGGATTCAAGCGATTTGTGGACCGTTGGAAAGCTCTTGGGCTCTACTTCAAATTGTGATAGGATTTGGGTAGTTTTGAAGTAATTAACTTGGGTCTCTAAGGTAATGTGGTCCTAAAGATTCAGAAAACCATAGAGTTTGCCAGATTTAAAATGTGATGTCTACAATTGCCCCTCTTTGGCACTCCCTGTCCTTCGAGGGATAGGCGGGTAGCAAAGAAATAGACACTTTGACATTCTCTGTCTTTCGAGGGGCTATTGAATGTCAAAGATAAAATACACATTTTAAATTTCTTCATGAGGTCACGTGGTTAGGGGGCACACCAATTATCCCTTCAAGTCGTTGCGCTCGCTGAGCTCATCCACCTCGGGCATTTTTTCTCCTAGGGTTTTCAGCGTGAGATGTCTGTGAGTTACACAAGCTTGAAACTCAAGTTGGATTTTATAGTCATGCCACTTAACTTTAGGGGTTTTTGTAGTTTGAATTTTTAACCCTGATATTTTCTTTGATATCCTTAGGGTTTCTTAAGGCTGTCTATAGGAAGAGACTTTCCTGGTCGAATATGAAGTGAGAGACGAGGCAGCAACACAACAATCGCAGCAACGCGGTAATCATCATACACGGGTGTCCAAGCTCCTATGTTTTTTTAAGACTTTTTTAGAATTTTTGAAAGTATGGAGAGATTTGAAATAGAGCCCAGAGCAAGGACAGGTTATGATTTTAATAAAGAAATTAAAGTTTTTGAAAAACACAAGACATATAGTGAAAATTTTGAAAAGAGAAAGATATTTCGAAAGACAAGGTTGGTTAGCAGTTTAACTCCTGCAACCATAGATCCCTCTAAGCAATTTAGTGTCATGCAGCGATGGACCATACACCCGACCCTTTTACATCAGTACATGGATACACGAAATCCATCGAATAGGGTGGTTGTGCCCTGGATACACTCGACCTTTTTGCGTCATACGGGGCTAGATGGTACTTGCCTGGCTCTTTTACATCGTATGAATTTGACATTTTTTTTTTTCCATCAAACAGGGTGGTTGTGCCCTGGATACATTGACTTTTCACGTCATACGGAGATAGACGGTACCTGCCTCTGCTCTTTTACATCACATGAGTTTGACGTTTTTCCATTAAAACATGGTGGTTATGCCCTGGATACACTCGACTTTTCACGTCATACGGGGCTGGACGGTCCCTGTCTCGGCTCTTTTATGTTGTACGAGTTTGACTTTTTCATTTGAACGGG
>NW_006494904.1:4866731-4892423 GCF_000471905.2 Amborella trichopoda
ATCAGTTAGAGGGTCTCTCTAACATTAAAATAACTTTTTCCAATTGGATTTTTAAGGTGCATCTCTAATTCTACATTTTAAGGTTGCAACCTTATATAAACTTTTCTCTTAATTATATAATATTATAAAATATAATATTGTTTATACTCGAAAAATTCGGCTAGAACTGTGGTGCCTGCCTGTTTTTCAAGCTTAAATTCTTCGAAGATTAGAATGATAGAGGATGGGTCCTGTCAAATTGCAGCCTGAGTGAAGGTCAAGCCAACAAACTCGCCATAGCTCAAACGACCGGCCGAACCTGGACAAAAAATTTAGAAGTCGAGCCCAAGGTAGGGAGAGATTTTGGAAAGGGTTCAAATTAGAGTTAGAAATTTAAATAAATGAACGAGGGAAATAAACGAAAAGAAAACATACTTGAGGTCGGATCCCTAGGCACGACGCCCAAAGACGGTGCCGGTTCAGGATCAATATGAGCGTAGCTTTTCTAGTTCTTATGAGATTCACTGATTGGAGCGAATGTGGGTTATCTGGATTAGTCTTTTAGAAAGGGAGTCGAAGGTTTGATTTAGACAAGGTTAGGTTCAGGTCGGGACCCGGGTTTTGGATTCGGAAGGGCTAAACTTGGGTGAGGTTTTCGAGGACCCTCAAAATTCCTAAATATCAGAATATTGGTGTCAAAAGTCATCTCCTTAAACCGGGTGGGGCAAGCTTCAATATATAGACAAGTGTCACATCTAATCATCATTGAAATTAGAGATCGAATCGGCTGTTGATGGCCATTGTTGTTGTCACTATCATCAATGAAATTACCATCTCGTTTGCTTGTAACCATTATAGGTCGTGTAACACACTTCCCTTGATGTTACGGCCAGCATGATTTTGGGTGGTGTCATGATGAAGATGCCACAAATATGGCAATTTCGTTACCGATGTCGAGGTCTCTGTTGAGGGGCCTTTTTGAGAATTGAACGAGCTTTGAAATAGTGTTGAGGATATTGGGATATTCGGTAAAACCTTAATGTCGTCAACTGTCCATTTGGGAACTCGGTTTTGGGTGGTGGTTCCGGCCAATTGGAAATTTTCAGGTGGATTAATGACGTTGACACCATCGTTTACGTTAATGATGGTGATATTGTTTGATTCAGTTTCTCGCATTCCGATGTCAGGCGATTGGCAGTCATCTTGGGCTATAAGAAAGCAACGAAGTTAGCAATGTCATCAACTATGTGGGTTCCATCGTTTTCCATAATGAAGATGATTTTCTACATTTTGATGTCAACGCGGTTAGGCCATCGTTCTAGCCTATCATAAGCCAATGAGATCCTTACTTGCATCAACGACGTTCCTACCTGAGTTGCATGATTCACCGCCTTATAAACGCATTCGGGATTTTCGTTGATGAATATGCAAGAGTCAATGCATTTTAAACACATTAGGCAGAGCTAGGCCAAATAAAATTTAAGAAATAAAATAAAAATAAAGCCAGGGATGGTGGAACTGGGCCAATATTGTCATAGCATAGGCCTCGGCCCAGCCTTTTGACAATGGTGGCCCAGTCCTAGCCTAGCCCTTTGGCCACATTTTGTAGCCTGGGTTCTAGTATTTTAGGGTCGGGTTGTTTGGTCCTAGGTCGGGGCACCCAGCCCATTGCCACTGCTAACCTACTAGGCTCTCTCTCTCTTTCTCTACAGTGCACAAATAAACTCACACAAAGCAAGATATGAATAAATATTACGATCTAATCCGACTTTTTGAGAGCACACATTATATTTGAAATTTATTTTTTTATATATTAGAGCAAGCTCAAATTTGGGATTTTCATGTCTCTCACCATCACACATATCTAAAAATTTAACAAATAATTGGAGAGATACAAAAGATCAAAATACCCTTGCAACTTCTAGTGTAATTTGAATATTTTACTCTTTTCTGTTTATATAATTTTATCCTTATGCATGACGATGAGATATGTGGATGCCTAAATTTCCAATTAAACTACTAAGCAGAGAAAACAAAATGAAAACACATTGTGTACTTTCAAAAAGTGGGACTTAAGAGTAAATATAAAATTAAGAGAAAGTATAGAATGATGCCATTTACTTTTAATACAAGGTGGTCGCAATAATCGTGCCCATTGGATGTGAAATTGAGTGGCTGCAATTATTCCATTGACCAAGCTCAAACTTCAAAATAAATTTTCTCAAACTTCATGACACATTCAAGGTCTCAACTTTCACATCAAATGGTTGTAAAGAATTATGACTACCTTGTATCAAAGTTAAATGGTCTCATGGTATACAATCCCTAAAATTAAAGGAAAATTTCGTATAGGTCCCTAATTCATCATGTTATTTCATGATAGACTCTGCTTCCATTTTTCTTTCAAGCAGCATAAGGAAATCTTTAAATATTTTACCGTACCTTCTCATATCTTATTTCCCTATTTTATTGACTTTTTTACTATAAAAATTAGCCCTAACAAATATTTTTATACTATTTTAACTCAAAAACGTTTTTAATGGGTGGAAAGAGAAAAAGATGGTCAAAAAGTTTTTGGGTTGAAATGGTATAAAAAGATTTGTTTGAGTTAAATTTTTATAGTCAAAAGTCAATAAAAGAGGGAGATAAGAGATTTGGGGGGTACGGTGAAATCTTGAAGAGTTTCCTTATGCTACTTGAAAGAAAAACAGAAAGAGAGTCTACAATAAAATAATATGAAAAATCAGAGATCTATACGAACCCTAAAATTAATGCGAATACTAAGCTTCTATAGGAGCACATACCATCCATTACTCGCACAGGTAAAAATGGTACTTGAGAAGACCCCTTTTTTGGACCTGGAATTCCGAGATCCACTTAACAATCACTATATTTGTTTATTTTTCAAAATCTTCAAGGAAATTTGGATTTTGAGTTATTTTTCGAATTTTTTTATTTAAATGGGTGTGTTTTAACTCGAGGTTGGTCCGGATATCACTTAAATTTGGACGACTTGCAGGATCAAAAAACTTTTGTGATCATGCGGGAGCAGAGGATCATTTCAGATGTAAACTATTTAAGTCCGACAGCAATAAACCTAAAAGATTTCCTAGTTCGCGGAAGTAAACTCGGGAGAAATGTATGCTAGATATATTGTTTGGATGTCAAATTTGAGGATGTAATATGTGCAACCTATAAACCAATGGACCCGATTTCTATACGGCCAAGCCTGCATATGTAGAAATACAAGCTTATTAATAAATTTATTTTTGATATAGATTTTAGTATTTAATTTTTAAGAACATGTAATCTCTTATATGGATATCATGAATATGAAAAAATAAGTAAATTTAAAAAATTAAAAATAATAATTATAGTAAGAAAACTTTGGACGGTTAGTTTCTATTGTTTTTAAATCAAACACGTGCTTTGTATTCATATTTAAGATAATGCTTTATATTTTTTTGGACCGCATAGGCAGCATGTGGTCCAGCCTACGTGAGACAATTTTTTCTAAACTAATTTGAGTAAAAAGAATTTTCAAAATAAACTCTATGTGTACTAACTAGATCTAAGTGTTGTGAAACTCATTTTTTTTTTTTAAATAATCAATCTCGCAATTTTACGTGGTTCCCACAATTTTAAATTAGAAAAGTCATTATTTTTGGAGTGAGGGAGTACATACACAGTATGAACCTACAGAGCTTATAGAAAATTTTATCTGAATTTCACTCTCCCTCTCCCTCTCCTCCTCTCCTCCTCTCTCTCTCTCTCTATTTTCTCAGAAACTGAAAACCTAAAACCGACTCCATTTTCCGTCTCGCTTCTTTTCCATATCTCTCCTCCTCTCTCCATCGCCTTCTCTTTCATAAACGATGGGCCAGAAACGCAAGGCAGACCAGGACCACAACCCAAGCAGCTCAGACTCCGAAGAAGAAGCAGAACCAGAAGCACCTCATCACCGTAACTCGATCATAGAAGAAGGAGAAGAAGAAGACATCGACGAACTCTTAGAACCATTCACCAAAGACCAGCTCGTAGAACTCATCAAGACTGCCATTTCCTTAGAGCCCAATGTCCTCAATGAAGCTCGCAGCCTTGCAGACAGGGACCCATCTCATCGCAAGCTTTTTGTCCATGGTTTAGGTTGGGACACCACCTCTGAAACACTAACTTCTACCTTCTCCAGTTATGGTGAGATCGAAGACTGCAATGTAGTGTCTGATAAATCGACTGGAAAATCGAAGGGCTACGGCTTTATTCTATTCAAACACCGACATTCTGCGAAAAAGGCCCTCATCTCACCTCAAAAGAAGATTGATGGAAGAATGACTGCTTGCCAATTCGCCTCTTCTGGTCCCACTGAAACCCTAGCTAAAAAGACCCAAAATCCAACTTCAAATGAAAACCTAGCTCGAAAGATCTATGTAGGAAATGTGCTCTCAGATATAGCACCAGAAAAGATCCATACGTTCTTCTCAAAGTATGGTGAAATCGAAGAAGGGCCATTAGGGTTTGATAGAAACACAGGAAAAGCAAAAGGTTTTGCTCTTTTTGTGTACAAATCCTCCGAATCTGCCAAGCGGGCCTTAGCAGAACCCAACAAGATCTTCGAAGGCCATAAGCTTTATTGCCAGAGGGCTACTGATAACACTAACAAGCAAAAGAATGGGCCCATGGGGTTGGGCTTGGGCCCAGGTGAGAGTGTTCAGTCTAATGCCCCTGCCCTAATAGGCCAGGCTCCAGGACAAGGCCTGCTTGTTAATGGTCTTACACCGGGCCTGGGCCCAGCCTTTGTGGGCCTGAACCCAATGGCTGCAGCTTTTGGGGCAGTTTTGAACCCTGCCCTGGCAATGGGGCAAAATGGGGTTGCTCAAAGTTTGGGGTTGGGTGGGAATTTTGGGAATTTGGCGAGTGGGTACGGTAATTTTCAAGGCTTAGGTGTGGCTTACCAGCCTCAAGGGGCTGGTATAGTGGGTTTTGCTCCACAGGTTGCTATGGGCGCTTATCAGGGTAGTGCTCAAATGGGTGGAAATAGGCCACAACAACAAGGAGTTGGGAATTTGGGGAATGGAGGGCCTCCTTATGTTGCACATTAGGTAATGCACTTGAATTACGTAAATTTGTTTGTTTCTTGCTTAGGATAGATGATGAGTGGTTAGTTTAGTTTTTATGATATGTGGTCTAGTATTGTAGTTTTGTTATGATAGTTTTGATATTGTGATATCTATTACCATAGATTAGTTTTGGTTTTGGGACATCTTTTCGGGTAATGGAGGGCCTCCTTATGTTGCACATTAGGTAATGCACTTGAATTATGTAAATTTGTTTGTTTCTTGCTTAGGATAGATGATGAGTGGTTAGTTTAGTTTTTATGATATGTGGTCCAGTATTGTAGTTTGTTATGATAGTTTTGATATTGCTATATCTATTACCATAGATTAGTTTTGGTTTTGGTACATCTTTTCAGGTAATTAGTTATTAATTATTTTGATTCATGCACTCTAAGTTTAAAATGTGCCCATCATGTTGTGAAAATATGATTTGCTGTATTCTCATTAGTAATTTGTTTTCATGGTTTTTTTAATTGTATTGATATGCTGCTTTTAGTATTGTTTTTGGTGTTTCTTTCCCTGTTGATTAGTTTTAGTATGGTTTCCTTGTCTTGTTGAATTAGCTACTAAATTCTTCCTGATACAATGCTCAATGATTAATTTAAAAATCCATGGATCATGCTGTAAAAGGTAATGTTGTGATTGTAGCGATAATACTTGTTTTGGAAGGATATTCTTCATTTAATTTGGTTTCATTTGGCTATCCAACTGAGATTTAAACTGTTTATTTTGTTGGATGTGACTGTAAGCATTGCTAGAACTTTTTTACTTTTTTATCTTTCTTTTGAGCAGAGATTGTTTTAGTCTAATGATCGGTATTTGTGAGATGACAGTCTTAACCTTTATCTATCCTTGATCGAGTATTGTTGCCACTGTCCTCTGGGTGATTAAGAGGCCAATGGCCATCAGGAAGGAATGTCGGTGTCTCTTGGGGTGGTTTTTTTGCAAGCTTCTTATTTTTTAGCATAAGAAGATGCTTTCATGAAGGTGTTAGATTGGACTTTAAGAACAAAGGGTGATGTTTCTGCAATGATGTAACATGTTTTGCTTGGCATGGGCATGGTTTTACTAAATACCGAGTGAGGTATCATGAGGAAGATGTCAATGTCATGGATGGTAAGGCCAATGAGCAGGGATCGTTGAACATGGGATGTGGGTGGAACAGAATATTATAGCTTTCAAAACCTTTCTATTTTCTGATGTTGTGTTCTTCATTGTAATGAGAGGCACTGGATCTTGTGGTTCTCAAGTGTAGGAATGAGAATTTAACTGGTGGTCCAAAGGTACCATTATTAGCATGAAGAAAGTGTTCATGGTATGTTGCTGGTAAGAAGATGCGGTCCACTCTTAGGGGTGAGTTCTGTAAAGTTTTGCTGTTTATGGACCTGATTGAGGTTTCCATTTTCTTTCAAGGTGACTTTGATCCTCATCCATTTTCTTTCAAGGTGACTTTGATCCTCACTTTGAAAAATGAGATATGCAGTTTATTGAGTTTTACATTATGTGAGTATCAAGATTTTGGACGACTACTCATATGTTTTGGGAATTATTTATTTAAGTTTATTTAAAGAGCACACTTTCAATATCTTGGATCGATAATTTAGAAAAATGGAGAGATTGAGAAAGATGTCGTACATAGAATTAGAGTTGGGTGGGCGAAGTGGAGATGTGCAACTGGAGTTTTATATGATCGCCGCATACCAATGAAGCTGAAGTGGAAGTTGCTATAGGTAGATGTGAGACCAACTTTACTTTATGGGGCAGAGAAGAAGGACCATACCCCTAGGACGATTTTATCTAAGATGAGGATGTTAAGATGGATGAGTGGCAAGACACGAAGGGATAGAATTTAAAATAAATATATTCGAAAGAATTTGGGTGTTGCTCCAATAGGCGATAAGATTAGGGAAAGTAGACTTAGGTGGGTTGGCCATGTGCAACACATATCCAGTACGACACTTTAGGAGGTGCGAGTTGATTCAAGTGGAAGGCTAAAAAAGAGCAAGAGGTAGGCCCAAAAGGGTATAGTTGGAAGTAGTGAGAAAAGATATGGGGACTTATGGCCCTTGATAGAGCATAATGGCGGACCAGGATTCATGTAGAGACCCCAAATAGTTGGAAAAAGGCTCTGGTAATGATGATTTATTTAAGTTTATTTATGAATACGGACTTGTATTTCGTGTTACGGCACCATTCTTTGATGCTTGACATAACAATATGTTTGTCTACAAAGTACGTGATTCCGTGGTGTGACCACAACAACTTTTCATATATAATATCACTCTTTTCAACATAAGTGGTTTAAGTCAAGAATTGTCTGATTGAGACCATAATGTTTTGTGTGTTCAGTCAATGTTTAATATATGAGAAAAATTAATGAATTATGCATGGGAACAGGAAACCTAGTTTTCTTTTATTAATTATTATCTTTTAAAGCAGGCGTAGCCCCACACTACTCACATGATAGCGTTTGTTTCCTAAATATCAGGGAAAAGTTGCCCTTTTTTCCTCTATGTTGGGTAATCATGGAACGAATCCTAGAACCTGGGGTGCCATTGTAAGAGCTCTGAGCCACTCTTAGGTTTGTCCTGAATTCATCTCCATGATGTTGTTGAGCATTCAGTGGAAAAGAGTTGCCGCATGGATATGCCTGTATACTTCCTAAATACATCTAAACTGTTGGGTTTCATGCGGTTCCATTTTATTGAAAAAGAAAAAAGAATATCGTATAATTTCATGATTTCCACTCATACTCTATATAGGATCACCTTTTTTTATTTTTATCATGTTTGATGGGATCACCTTTTTTTATTTTTTATCATGTTTGATGGGTTTGCCTGACATTGATCAAGAAGGCACTATCTCTTGAACCAAGGCCAGAAGCAGAAATCTCTACCACCAATTAGCATGGGAGCTGGGTCTTGTGCTTTCTTAAAGGCTTTCCTTGATCTCCATGTTACTGCTTTGGTACCCCTAGGTAGTTGCCAGCATCGATGCATGAGTATACTCGAAATATTGAGTTTATAAGTTCTTATGTGTTGTATAGGTTCCCTTTTATTATCTTATGTTGTGGTGTGTTTATATTATGTTATATGTGTATTTGGGTGTTTTACTTTTCAAAAGTTCTGTATGAATTTTTTGTAATATTAAAGTTCTGTATGAATTTTTCGTAATATTTAAATTTGTGCAGCTATAAAGAAGTCTTTTTTAAGTAACCTCTTTCAGAAAGAAATTAGCTATACAATAACAATGGAAGTTGTATGAGCAATTATACGTTTCTCAAGGTAGCGACTTGTTGGTTTCGAATTTTGACAAGGAAGATAGCTATTTATTGGTCGTTTTGTTTGCAGAATATGATATCTAGAATATGATATCCTGGTTTTGGCAGAATAGTATGAATGGTTAAGTTTAGCTTTTCCTGATGACTTGGGTCAGTAGGTATGAGATTCATGTGACTACAATTCTCTTTTCGTATCTTTCCAGGCTCCAGATAACTAATTTGCAATGCCCCTAATTAAATTCGTGAAGTGGTTGCTGATTAAGGTGATTTCATGCTTGATTGTACTATGCAACCACCGCAGCGTGGATTGTGGTATTTAGAAGTGAATCATAATCATGTTTCTTTCTACAGCCATTCATGTTGAGTTAACAAATAAACTATGAGTTGCTCTCCTGATTGATTTCTTACCCATCATGCTCATGGAGACATGATTAAGTGGTTTTTTATTTGGATCTTGAAGTTTTCTATAAACTATGGCTTCTGTTTGGAAAGTTAGATTCTGATGGGATTGGGTTGGAGTGTTGTGGAGTGAATGGGATTTACCAAAGGGAAGCGAACCATTTCTTTTGACCTTTTTTGAAATTTGAAAAATGTTGGTTAATCATATATTAGATCTATGATACAGTGCATGGGCGGAATGAAGAAGATTCGAAATTTGGTTTCAGCGGAATTGCAGGGACAATGAGTTGGGGACTGGGGAGGAGGTACCAAAGTAGAAGTGTCTTAGATCTTAATCACGTTTACATATTTCTCTTGAAGCTTAAGGAGTGAAATGGTGTAGAGCACTTGTATTTGTTTATGGGACTTTAGGGTTGGACATATTGACAGCTTCCATGGAAGTTTGAGAGGACATTCTTTCCTTGGAATGAGTGTTTACTTGGGTGGGCTTATAGACTTGTAAAGATGATTTGTCCATTTTCATTTAAACCTAGATTTGCTCTTAAGCAGTGATGCGAGGGATATAGTTACTGTTTTGTCAGATGTGAGGAGGTGAGTAGATGTGGTGACATGAGGGTCAGGAGGCTTTCGGATGTCAATAATGTCTTAAAAGCATACAACATACCATTCTTTTCAAGAAAATGTGTTAATAAGTATGCATCGTCTTGTGCAGAAAGGCATCTTAAGAGGGAGATTGTTGGTGGCCATTATGGTCTCAAGGTGAGGGACTTTGGGTTGGGGAATAGAAATTTCAATAGGTCTTTCTGAATGTTGTGACGGGAGCTTATGCGGCTGCAATATACTTGGAAATTGGGGAGTCTTATTGTGTGGGAAGGACAGTCAAAGTACTATGGTGTCCAGGTTTATAAAGGTTCACGGTTTGCAGTGACTATTGGATTGTTTTGGGAGGGATGGGGGGAGTTTCTTTGTCCAAATTTTGGGTAGGATTTGGGGTGATGAGAGATTCTAGGGTTGGATCTTGTCTTTTCTCTTTTTGAGGTATGATCTTGTAGAATGAAACATGCATTAGTAGAGTGGGTTTGACCCTAGCAGTGATTGGATCATATTTTTGAAAAACTGAGCAACTTTCTGTTTGAAAAAACACCTTAATACCTCCCTTCCGCCCCTAGCACCCTTTAGGGATTCGAGTAACTCCATGATAAGAATGTGGTCCAACAGCTCATAGGGTCAAACTAAACTCTTCAGCTATATTTCATTTCTACAGAACCCTCTGTTCTCTCTCTCTCCCCCCCAAAGTTGGGTATGTTGGGATTGTTGCTATGATTCATTCTTATGAGGGGTATCAATTGAAACCCCTTTCATGTGTGAAAAATCTTTTTGTTTTTGTCTTCTCTTTGCTGTGGATTTGGAAAGATCAAATTTTGTGATCGGTTGAGAACAATTGGAACTTCGCTATTCTAGTGTTTCTTTTAGTTTAGAAGATTACTTGGGATTTGATTGGTTCTAATCAGTTTACTTTTAGGCGTTATCTTATTTTCTTTTATTTTTTTAAAGATAAAATATATTGTTGTTTTTGTTTTTTGTGCGGATCCAATGGAATGGTCGAGATTCTTCTTTTCTATAATGAGCTTTTGTTTAATGATGCGATTTTGTTTCTATATTTGTCCAGATTTCTTGTTTTGGAAACAACAAATGCTTTGGCGACCGATCTGATGGCGAAATTCGAGTGTTTTAATGTTCACGGTTTGGGCACTTCAGTGTTTTCTATTTATTAGGGATGTATTTGGTCGTTTTGAGATCTTCTTTGGACCTTGCTCTTGAGTCGAAGCTTATCTTTGTTACTATGATTTTCCACTGTTTGAAGATGTTGGTTTTCTCTCTTTGGTTGAAGACAATTGTTTTCAGTCTTTGGTTGAAGATGATGATTTTCTCTTTGGTATAAGACGATGGTAACTATGATTTTCCACTGTTCGAAGATGTTGGTTTTCTCTCTTTGGTTGAAGACGATGGTTTTCCTCTTTGGTTGAAGATGATGATTTTCTCTTTGGTATAAGACGATGTTTTTTCTGTCTGATGATGGTTTTCTCTCGTATTTACTGTTTTTGACTTGATAGCATTCTATATTTTCTTCTCTCAATACTATGGCTTTTTTTTCTCTTTTAAGCGTAATTCACGGTTCTTGAACCATGTTGGGGCATTTTGACTTTGTTTAAGTTTGCTATAATCCAGTGAACCATGGATTATTCAAGCGTAATGAGATCGTTACCTTTCAATTAAATAATGGACAGTGATAGAACTCGTCATAATGGTGCTGTCCCGATATGGGAGTTTATAGTCTGTCTCCTTCATGGTTCAACCGCTGCGGTTTTCCAAAGTCCGCTGAATTATAGTTATTTTGTTTTCTTCCTCATCTCTTTTTTATTTGCACTTCTATTTTGTTGTATTTTTAACCCAAAGTCACTTGTCAAATAAAGGGTGCTCTGCAAATGCAACTGATTTAATGTTTCAGGAGTGGCCTTTGTTGCAATAGAAAATGTTCAGAGGACTTCTTGCTAGCACCATAAACTGTGCGTGGGTTGAGGGAAGATACAATTAAAAAACAATAACTTTGTTACTTTTTTTTGGTGTGAAGAGCTTTTGAAAGTTTGAGCTCATTACCTTTTTCTTTTTCTTTTTTCTGTGAGAGAGAGAGAGGGAGATTATATCATACCTTAATTGCATTGTTTATTGGTGGTGGTTTACAGCATGGTAAAGGAAAAACAAGAATGTGGGTCACGATTTGCATATCCAATAAGGATGTATCTACAAAGATATTTATTTTTCTTTGCATAGAGGTTACAATCATTCTTGTCATTTAAATTTTAAAATGAGTGGTTGTAACAGTGTCATTGAATAGATCGTTCGAAAAAAAAATTCAACTTGAATTTTGTCACTCACCCCAAGCCATTCAATCATGTCATGAGTGAGAATGATTGTGATTTTCATAGATAAACAATTAAAGGGAGTGATTTCATGCAATGGTTGTATAGTACTATAATGAAACAATCTTCAAAAATTATATTGGGGCATCAAAATTTTAAATATACACTCTTTTTGTTCTAATGAATAATCACACAAGAAAAATTTGAAAACACAAAATAGAAAGTGTGTTTTAGTTTAGTTAACATAGGCCGTCTATTTTAGTGAAATGTTTAGATCTAGGCTCTAGAAAGTTTTTTTTTTCTTTGTAAATTTTTCGGATGACTTTATTTTCATTAGATTAACAACATTAAAAAAAAAAAAGATTTTGAATTAATAAAGGCTTAGATCTTGAAATTCACCGAATGGACAAATTATATTTCATTGTTGGAGGGGTGTTGGAGGGGGGTTCATTTTGACTATGCCAGTTAAATTTTATTTTATTTTTGAGATTGATTATTGAGATGAATAGAGTGTGAATACAAAATTTTGAGTCATGCCACAAATAAGGTTTTCGAGAGAAATGTGGTTTCGTTGTACGTGAGTGCGCACTCACACACTTTGAGTACTTTGTATCAATGCAAAATTGGATGGGGATAAATTGGTCCAAGTGATTTATGCCAGTTATTAAATAATGAAGAACGTCAAAATAAGGCCTAGGTCCTATGTACGAAAGCTGCGGCTCAAATCTCGTGTAAAATGTAGTTTTAGAGTAAACGAGACTTTCAAATTGGTTATCTCGATCTTTGACCATTATAGCAAAAAAAAATTAGGTTTTTAAGCTTCTAAAAAGTGTATAGTCTAACATATAATTTCGATCACCTATTTTCAAGTACTGATAGATTTGTGAAATCTATATCTTTTTTAAGCTACAAATTTCATAATAAGTAGTAAAATTAGATTTTAGAGCATCATAGGTATTTTTCATGCCTAAGGTATTTTTAAGCAACCCATTGGGGGGACATGTCAAATAGTATTAGGCCGAGAATTCCTCACACTTAGAGAGAACAAGTTAAAAAAGTTAACCATCACATCAACTTTCGAAATCCCCCAACCCTCTTTAGTTACAGAAAGAGAAGACCAAATAGATAGTCTTTTCAAGTGGATTACTTTACCAACAGGCGTCACCACACCCTCAAAGGTTCTTCTGTTCTTTTCTTTCCACACTTCCTACATAACTAAGCCCATAGCAATCTTCCAAATAATCTTTCCAATTTTAGGCAAAACAGGAAGTGATAATTGAGAAATAATCCTTACTACATTTTGCGGTAGTGGTAAAGATATTCCAACCATATTGAGTAACCAAGACCAAGTAGCAGAGGTGAAGGGACAATGTATTAAGACATGCGATACAGATTCACCATCTTGTTTATAAAGTAAGCAGATATTTAGCAGGATTTTCTCCTTCTTCATGAGATTGTTTATAGTCAGAATTTTATCTTGTGCCGCGACCCAAAGAAAAACTCGAATCTTATGGGGAATTGGCCATTTCCAGATTTGGATAATTTCAGGGCAGGACCGTTTAAAGCGTTTATTGAAAAATAGGTTATAACATGATTTAACTGAGAACAAACCATCACTCTCAATCTCCCAAACTAACTCATCCTTTGCCTCCTGTGCAATATAAACCATGTCTAAATGCTCCATTCAAGAACACCATTGTGAAAGAATCACATTGTTAACTCGACTGTAACTAAGATTGATGTTCCAGGTCAAAGCTTGCCCTCTCTTTTCCATGGCTTCAACAATAAGTAAGTATGAATCAACACCCACTTTAAGGGGGGAGTCTCTCAACCATTTATGTTGCTAAAACATGACTTGTCTACCACTACCAACATTCCATCTGAAGTAGCCTGAGTTCATAGACCTACAATTGGATATGAGTCTCCATATAAAGGAGATGTCTTTACCTCTGCCACCTTGAAGCCACAAATTATACCTATCTACACCATACTTAGCAAGCAGCACTTGATACCAAAGGTGACCTTTTAAACTAACACTACGTCGCCACCATTTATATAAAAGAGCCTCATTGAATTTCTTAACATTTCGAATGTCGAGACCACCTTCACGTTTAGGGGTACAGACCTTATCCCATTTCACCAAGTGGAATTTCCTATGCTCTTCAAACGATCCTCATAAAAAATCTCTCATCATTTTTTCTATCCTCTTCCCCACCAAAGCCGGAATTTGGATAAAGGAAAACTGATACACACGAAGATTAACCAAGCAGAATCTTAACAAAGTGACCCTTCCTCCCAAAGATAAGTACTTTGGTTTCCATAAATCAAGCTTGGCTTGCACCGGCTCAATGACTCTATCCTACACCGCAATAGGGAATTTTGAATCAGAGATAGGTAGCCCCTAATAGAAAGTAGGAAAAGAACCCACACGACAACCCACAACACTAGCCAAAATTTTCGCCAAATTCACCCCACAATTGATGCATATAAGGGAGGATTTATGAAAATTGACCTTAATGCCCAGAATCACTTCACAAATTTCCAATAACCTTGCAATATTTTCCAACTGAACTGCCTTCACATCACAAAAAATGAGTTTATCATTAGCATATTGAAGATGGGATATAGTAATATCAGAATTAGCTATTTTGAAACTTGCAAAGGATCCACTTCTCTCAACCCTACTCAGCATTAAAGTAAAACATTTTGCATAAATGGTGTACAGAAAAGGAGAGTGTTGATCACCTTGTTTTGCATAAATGATATACAGAAAAGGAGAGAGTGGATCACCTTGCCGTAGTCCTCTAAAGGCCTTAAAGAAACCCGTAGGAGTCCCTTTGAACAACACTGAGAAATGTGCTGATGAAAGGCAACCATAGATCCAGCTTTTCCACCTTGTACCAAACCCCATCATTTTCATAACTCGAGAATGAATACATTCATGTACTCATTACTCGAGAATGAATACATTCCTGTACTACCAGTACACTGTCTGTGAAATTGTTACATGGATAAGATTAACGCTTGGCATCCATAGTCATAACAACCGTTTCAATGTCTTTGGGTATAATAAAGTCAAGCTAAAAGATAACCACTAGAAATGGGATAAGCTTGAGAAAGTAAATTAGATAGATATATTGGTAGGAAAAACCCTATTACTAGGAAGGCAAGAATTTAGAAATGCATTTCGTAGTGCTCATTTGTTGCCTCAAAGCTATTTCAACTACTTTCGCCTTAATTTGGAGATTCTCCATTATGAGGTGTGTATTTCTACTCTTATTTATATGTGAAATGTCATATATGAATTTCGACCATTATTTGTAAAGGTCTGAGCATGAAACTGCTAAGAGATATTTACTTACATAGAGAAATTTCCTTTTTATATAGAGATATGTGATCTTGGGTAGGTTTCAGGGCATTTGAATTGAGAGTTGGATTATGTGTTCTTGGTAGTTGTCAGGGCATTTGAATTGAGAGTTGGATTATGTGTTCTTGGGTAGTTGTCAGGGCATTTGAATTGAGAGTTGAATTTTCCAGGTCATGGAATTATAAGTGTTTGTTGGATATTGGTGAAAATTGAACCATTCATATTTGGGTGATTTATTGGTGTTGCCTGAGAAATATATACTAAAAATCTTGTCGTCCCACCTTATTCACCACTTTTCTGTTAGATGTTATTTATTTTCTTGATGCTGGCACAATTGGAGGTAAAATTATTCTTATTTTGAATTTGTATCAATTTTAAATGATATATATTTTGATTTTAGTTTTAGATTTTATTTTTTGGATTTAAAGTTTTTTTTGAGATTCTAGGGTTTTTTTATATTTTTTTTATTTACTATTCACAAATATTATTCATGATCCTATTTATAGTTATTGTTCCCAGGTACTCTCACATAATAGGTTTATAGATGCGTTTTTTAAATTTTTGTATTGTTTTGGGGGGTATTTTAAAATCTTAAATGTTTACTCACCCTTATAAAAGGTGGGAAATAAATCCACTATTTTATTAAAAGAACCTTGGGCTTATCACCCTTATAAAAGGTGGGAAATAAACCCACTTTTTTTTTAAAAGAACCTTAAATAAGCTAAACAAACAATATCTCATAAGTACTGTAAATCATAAAATAAATTTCATTCTCATTGCATATGCCTCCCAAAATATGACATCCAACAATATAAATAGTAGTGTGTAAACGATACCCATGAACAAATAACGTGTGAACAATATACATAAACAGTAAGGTGTGAATAGTAACTATGAACCGTACTATAAATAATAACATTTATAAATCATAAATGAAAAAGATACAAAAAAATTCTAGAATCCCCGAAAAAAATTAAAATACTAAATATATACATCTTTTAAAATTGAATCAAAATTAAAAATAAAAATAGTATTGCCCTCCATAAAGTTAGCATAAAGTGTAAGCTTTGGCTAAAAAGTAAAATCGTACATTAAATTCCCATTAGAAATTGCAGTTTTATGCTAGAAACCCCTATGATAATGTGAAAATTTATCCGGCTCCCTGATCATGAAATTTGAAACTCAAGAATCATGCAGATGTAACATACGACTTCAAATAAAAAACCTGCATAGAAATCACTGAGTTTTAAAACAATGATCTTTGTAAACATCGATACTCTGAATTTGATTGGAAAATTTTTCCAATTGAAAATGATGGGAAACTTTCCCTCATTGTGTTAAACAAAGTTAACTAACTAAAACGATATCGGCCATGGGCAAATGGGTTGAACCTCCTCCAAAGTATGGTTGTGTCTCGCAAGAGAGGGTCAGAGGTAAAGGTGGTAGCACAACCTGTGATTTAGATATCGGTCTCGGTTTTCATTCAAACCAACACTACCCCTTTCAAAAACTATCAATAGTCTAAAAAACTATCAATAGTTTTAAAAAGAAGAAAGAAAAAGAAAACACTACCCTTTTCAAAAACTATCAATAGTTTAAAAAACTATCAATAGTTTTAAAAAGAAGAAAGAAAAAGAAAACGAGAGAGGGTCATTGTTCAACTCGAGTAGTTCTTTAGCCAAATTAACCTATTAGAAAAGTAGAAGCAGCAACTACTAGCGTAAAATGAAGGACAATCAGGATTTTGTTGTGACAAGTTTTTTGGAACGTCGATTTTAAAAATTTTCAAATGTGTATAGATTTGTTTGATTTGCACCATTACTAAAAATCTCAAATTTTGAACATGGATTTTCAAGTCATGAGGTTTTCAACACAAAAATTATATACTTCGGCAAAATTTAAAGGTGTTGTGCTTTACTTGTCTACCGGGTGCCTTATACATTTTGACTTCTTTCTTTTCGTTATTTATTTATTTATTATTATTATTATTATTATAAGTAAGAAGGAATCGAATCAACCACTCGAGCCCAAACCCAATTCCTAATTAATTTATTAGAGTAACTAAAGAGGGACATTTTCATCATTTGCCAATGATATAAGTAGGTCATTATTTGAAAAGGTGTAGTCGTTTTGAATCCCGAACACATTGTGCACGAAAAAAGCATTGTTCGAGAGAGAGAGAGAGCACTGTCGTAGTGTCTGTATTTTAGGAAGAAAAATAGCACTACTTGTGAGAAACCGGTGAGAGAAAGAGAGAGGACACGTAAGAGAGAGAGAACCCTCATAGAAAGGAGTTAAGGAGGGAAAGTGGTTTGGAGATGTCCGATCTCTCCGGTTTAAATTTGAGAGGAGAGATGGGTTTAGACTTATTAGAAATAGAGGGAGAGAGAGAGGAAAGGGGTGGTGCCTTCGATCAACACATGATCGACGAAAAAAACTAGTATTGGAAGAAGAGATTGATGTTCTTATTTACGATGCAACTGGTTTTGCTGCTTCATCGATGACTGGATCAAGATCGGGTCTGGTTTAGAGAGAGGGTACAGTGTAGATTTTGGAGAGAGTGTATATGTTTGGTTTATGTTTAATGAGAAACTTTTTTCGTTAAGTGAGAATATTTTTATAATAATTAGCTATCGACCGGTGTGAAAGGATGTACTAAGTTCAGTTGGTATAAAAGTATTATTGTACTACCTAGTGATTTAAAAGACCTCCTTGACATGGAATCGTCCGGTACAATTTGCGAATCGGTTATGTAAATATAAGAAAATGGTTGAATCTAGAAGGGCATTGGCAATTTCATATAGCACAACAATGATTCGGATCGTTAATTCGCTGATCCAGATCGGTTTCTGGCCGATTTATTATTTTTTCATATATACAATTTTTTTGACCGATTCACCATTTTTTTCATAAAAAAATGAAGATTTTGACCATCGATTCACCCAATTTTTGAGGTACCCGATTCAGATCATCGATCGAAAATCAATGGTACGTAAGTATGAAGATATATCTTGGAGAAATTATTTTTATTCATGCTAAACAGGCTCAACTTTAGTTAGAGAGAGAAGAGAGAGCACCCGTCCGTTTAGAGAGAGAGAGAGAGAGAGAGCGCTCGTTTTGAATCGGTCGACTGATTCCCCATAAAACCCACATTCCGCCTCAAATCCCCGCTATATACCTTTTCTCACTCTAAGAAAAGGCCTAATCTCAAATGAGATATTCTTTTGACATTTCCCGCTCTTTTCCCTCATCTCTCTTTAGATACCAGAACCCTCGCCTTCATCGCCGGAATTTCCTCTACCTATCTCGCCGGAATCCTCACTCATCGCCGGAATTCCACTTTTTCCGTTAACACCGTTATCAATCTACCGATTTCTCCGGCCACTGCTTCGAGTTTGCTCTCTCCTCAGAAAGAGCACCTAGACCCCATAGACTTACTCCTCTAACCATGGTAAATAAACCGATTTCGACTTCCCCATTTGATGATCGCCTTCTTTTCTCTCTTTTCTTGATAGGTTTGATCTTCTCTTTCTATTTCTTTTCACTCTTCTCATTTTTTTTTATTTTCTTTTTCTAACGGTTTTGATTGATCTTTATTATCTGTTTCGTTTAATCGGTTCTTCTATATGGTTTGAGAATTTTAGGGTTTTGCTGATTCTTTTACCTGGTTTTAATATCTGTATTTTAGGGTTTGAGGTTTGTTGAATGGGGTATGACGCGACATTGCACCAGTTTCAGCCTCTGGCGAGGCAGAGCTCCATCTTCAATCTTGCCATAGAGGAGTTGCAGAGCCATGGTGGTGACCTCTCAAAAGCCTTGACCACCATGAATATTGACGAGTTCTTTAAGGGTGCTTGCCCTTCTTCCGATGAAGCCCCTGGTTCAAACTCAGGAGTGGCTGTCACTCTAGAGGACTTCCTCCAAAGAGCTGCTGGCCTGGTCGATGAAAACCTCAATGCACCAGCCATGAGTCCTGCAACTAATACATTGCCATTGATGGGGTTTAACCAGGCCCAAGCTCTAAGTGGACAGGGACTCCATGGCCAACCAGCTGAGTTTTTACAGTACCCTATGAATGTCCCTTCAATAGAGCAACAACAAGGATTGATGGTCTCCTATGGGGCACCGATGCATGTTTCTGGAGCTTATGGGGTAGGAGGAAGCGTGCCATTAATGGATGCAGGGTATGGAGAAATGCCTTTGCCTGTGCCTTCTCCTATGATGGGTTTCTCTTCTGATACTCAAACACCGAGGCAGAGGTGGCATGTTGCAGATGAGGTGTTGGATAAAGCGGCAGAGAGAAGGCAGAAAAGGATGATAAAGAATAGGGAGTCTGCTGCTCGATCTCGAGCAAGGAAGCAGGTTAGATGGTTCCTTCCTTTTCTTCTCTTTGTTGTTTGAATTTCATTTTGTCTGTTGCTTCTACTGCTTTATTTTTAATTTAAAAATCGTATCCATAAAAAAAGCAAGATCACCAGTTTTTTTTTTTAATTCCATGGTATTAGAATTTGATGGGTTTTTGCCAACATTTGGGTTGGCGACTGAGATGGGGTAGAATGGATAAAGTCATTTGTTGGGTATCACACCGCAAACTAGCCCAAATGGATGAACTTGGTGTGAAAGCCCGTTCCCAGAAAATTGGATTATAGTTTTCTTGGGTTTGATATGAATGTCTCAACTTGGACTGGGAGCCTTGAATTTAAAATGACGTCGGGTTGAAATTTGGTGAGGCTCTGAAAACAGGCCACTATTTTCAATTATTTGATGTTGATAGGTTTTTGATCATTCATTTTTCTCTATGCATAGTCATAGATCAAGAACCCAGTATCCAAAAAGATGGTTTTGATCATTCATTTTTCTCTATGCATAATCATAGATCAAGAACCCAGTATCCAAAAAGTTGGTTTCCGTACTATTTTGAAATCAGCATAAAGAAATATTGCTTTCTTTTTTCTTATTTATGTCGTTTTGTTTCATATTTGGAGCTGATTAGGGGTTCATTTATTCTCATTGTTAGGCTTATACAAAACAATTGGAGCATGAACTTTCAAAGTTGAGGACAACAAATGTGATGCTCAAGAAGATTACGGTTGGATTTCATTATCTTTTTCCCATTTAATTTTCTTGGCTTTCATTTTAACTTCTAAATTGCATATATTATTGCATCTTCTTGTTTATGAGGTGGTTTTAGTTTCATCATCAGTTACTCTTGGCCTTTGCCTTCACTAATCTTTCTTGTTTTTGTTTAGAAATAAAGAATTTGGAAAATGATAATTTGTTACGCATTCATTTCTTGGGCCTCATTTGATGGCATCAACATTTGGGTCATGTTCATTAATAATAATAATTATTATTATTTTATTATGTTCTACTTGTATTTTATTTGGCTACTTTTTGTTTAGATTACTTTTTGTTCAGCTGTCGGCTCTTATTCCAACTTCCATTTAATTTCATTTGTTTCTTTTTTTATTGAAAAATTGAATTAAACTCTCGAGACATGGGGCCCTGCCCTTGCCTCATCTATTAGTCAATCAAGTGAATTGGAAAACTAAACTCTTTTAGTTGGTGGCAGAATGACTAATAGTTGTACTTTCATTCCCGTGTTTAGTACACACAATAATATACAATATCTTGATTTGCAAATTACTGACACCCGTGAGAATTTATTTCGAAGTCTTTTGCATCAATACCTATACCTATTGACTTTGGTGGTAAATCCTTTGAAACTATAGTATTGTACAATTAATTAAGCGATTCTCACCTTTTTTTGGGGGAAGTTTCCTTTGCCTACTACATTATATATACCAATTTGAAAGTATTGAGTAAAACTGGTGACCTTTCTGGTCTATCAGAGAAGGGATGCAGTTATGCTGCTATCCTACCACTGGATCGGCATGAAAGTATATCTTATGGAGAGGTTATTTGATCCATAGTTTCTCAATGCAATGGTACTTGGTTTGGGAGGCAGCTTAAACATAGAAGCCAAAGTATTGTGTAGAACTGGTGACCTTTCTGGTCTATCAGAGAAGAGATGCAGTTATGCTGCTATCCTACCACTGGATTGGCATGAAAGTATATCTTATGGAGAGGTTATTTGATCCCTAGTTTCTCAATGCAATGGTACTTGGTTTGGTAGGCAGCTTAAACATAGAAGCCAAGTGCAGGGAACATTGGAGTGGCAATGTCTTTGGAAGTACAAAGGTTATGCATTTGATAGTTAGTTCCTTGGGATAGCCAATCTTTACTGAAGGGCCATCTTGGAGGACATGGCTTTCAACGACTCTGGTGTCATCTGATTTTCTTAAGTTTGCTGACCACTAAGTGTTCATGGAGTTGTCATCTTACTTTACAAAATCCAGGAACTTCGATAGTTTTGATAATGGCCAAGCTAGGTTAGTCTTTATCTCAATGGATTAGGGATCAAATTTCTGGGAGGTCTCTAAATGAACCCTCCCTATGATAGTTTTGGAGCATGTTTAGATCCATTTGAACATGGTGATAGACTCTTAGATTCCACATTATCAAAATAAAAAAATAAAAAAAATGAAGATACTGTTAGGTCCAAGTTCAAAAGTGTGTCTATTCACAAATATGTGATAAGACTTTTGAGGGTTGTGGATGTTCAAGTTAAGGGTGGAGATAATGGTGGTAGTTTAGGTGAAGGGCTCATCTATAAATTCGTCAAGAATGTTTCCTTAGAGGGAACCTATAGGAATGTAATAAATAGGTATTTGGAACGTGTAGAAAAAGATCAGGCTTTCGTCTACCTAGTGTATTTTCCTACAATATGCGCCATCTTAAAAGAAACCAAGTATTTTCCTACAATGTGCGCTATCTTAAAAGAAACAAATTTGAGGAGCAATTGTTCTCCATTAAGTCTTCCACGCCATATAGTTTCATTCTAGTCAGCATTTTCTTAATTAAATGACTAAGAAGCCCTAAAAAATGGTGTGTTTGAGGAGAGAGAAAATGCAGAGAGAAAAAGTCTTCCATTTTGATGTATGGTTTGGTTAGGGCCTCATGGGGTGGTTAACGCCTCACGGGGATTTGTTTGATTCCAAATTTTATAGATGGCCCTTTATAATTAGGTGAAGAATATAAATTTTTTTTTTTTAAATAAACTGGTTTGGAGTTCTTTGAGGCTTAGATCTGACTAAGTAATGGATGGTCTGTGTTCAGTTTTGGTGCGGAATATTTTAGGCATTTTGAGGATTTGACTTCAATATCGGATTATCGGATGTACATATGCACATAGTTACATAAATACATACGTACATACGTACACACGTTATAGTGTGTCCCCTGCAATCTGCACACATCCATGTAAATAAATGATGCATATTACACACAAAAAGAAAGGGTTCGAACTGCTGACTGGTAGCCCCAGTCCTCTTTCCTCACTCAGAAACATTCACCACTTGATCGCCTCTTTTACAGAGGCTAACTTCTCCTCCATTCGATTGAAAACCAGGTATTTTTTTCTTTAACAACACCATGTTTGATGGAACAGAAGGCACGGTTTCACAAACTGCAATTCAAACAATTGTGATAAAAAAAAGTTAGGAGTAACCATGAGAGTTGAGACCAAGTCCAGGTCTGTCTCTTTGTTTGGAGAAAGGGGAAGAAAGAAGTTTAGAGAGAGACAGAAGCCATCCAGGAGAACAAAAAACAAGGTGAATATTTTGCATGGGAGAGATGATAGAGAGTTATGTGGATATTCTCCCCTCTCTCCCCAAAAAGAAAACCAGAGAAGATTTCCTAGATGCAAGGGAGATTGAGATGCTATGCCAAAAGAGAGGAAAGGCTCCACAAATACCTCAAACTAAAGTTCTAACAACAGTACACGTTCGCAAGATCCATGGGAGGACCCCAGTCTTTTTCCCATCTAAACTAGAACTTAGCTTGGTTCCTCCATTAATGGCGTCAATCTCAATGTTTAGACAAATAATAACAAGAAGGAGCTCCTTGTTTTTCCTCATCTCTTAGGGTCTTTGGGCCTCATTTTCCTTAGAAGGAAAACGCTGCTTGCTTCAAAGGCGGGTTTTGCCCTTACTCAACCTTTGTGCCCTGCAGCTTTACGCCTTCACCTAAGCCAAGTGCTCCTGATCCTATGATTGATGTTTATGTTTTTGGTGCAGATGTTGTTGTTGCAATAATGTTGGGAAATTGTTTTGTTTGCAAGTAATTTAATGGCTTTCAAAAAAAAAGTTTTGTGAATATTGTGAGGCCTTTATTTAGGAAAGGAGAGGGAATTGCCATGTGTAATGAGTGGGAGTTGCACAAATTCATATTCTTATTCATTTTTGGGGAATTTGAGTTTGCAGTGTGGAGAAGAGACAAGAGGAGAGAGAAAGGAAGGTGAATTTTTTAGCCTCTCATGGACTTCAGTATTCTATTGGATCCAAAGACCTTCACAACTCCCATGTTCAGCCAAAGAGCACACCACCCTTGCTGCTTTCTCTCTCATCCTATTAGAACTAAAGGCCAACAATTGAACAATATCTGGTAATCAAGAGTCAATCTATTGAAATCACCAGCTTTACATATTCCATAGCCTAAGTTGAAAGGTAGAGAGAAAAAATCTGAAAAAGAAGAATACATGTGACTGAATTCTAACAATTCCAAATTCATGGATGATCAGTTAATCTCTCCTTCTTACGCATCAAAACCCAACAACGAATACCGAAAAAAAAAAACACCGAAAGAAGAAGGCTCAAAACCTCCACTAAACCATAGTTATCTACAACAAAGGTCGAAATCAGGCCTGATTCCTTTTACAGGATACTTACTCCAGTATCCTCCTTTGCAGAGCTTCAAAGCTGGTTATTTCTTGCTCTACTTCCCTTTCTCTTTCTAGAACTCGATGGTTTTTTGCCTCCTTCATCCTCTTCTTTCCTTAGAGCAGCACCGACCTTGGGTTGGGGTTTTTCGTAGTTAAATAGGGAACCAAGGCTTGAGATTCTTGATTACCTTGTCTTAATTTTGTGGCAAATTTGCACTGTAACAAGTGTGTTTTCTAATGCATCAAATCTTGGTCCGCCATTTTATTTTATCAAGGGTCATACCCTCAATGAGGCCATAAGTCCCCATATCTTTGTTCACTAATTCCAACCATGTCCTTTTGTTTGAGCCTTCCACTTGAATTAATTCGCACTTCCTAACAGGTGCTCTATTGGGTTCGTGCCACACATGGCCAACCACCTAAGACTATATCTATTGTCTCTCATCTTATCGTCTATTAGTGCCACATCTAAATTTTTTCGAAGTAGTCATTTCGAATTCTATCCTTTCTTGTCTTGTCACTCATCCATCGCAACATCCTCATCTTCGCAATATTCATTCTATGGGTATTTTTTTTTGACCGCCCAACATTCAGCCCCATAGAGCAAAGCTGGTCTCACAACTGTCCTATAGAACTTGCCCTTCAGCTTCATTGGTATGCAGCGATCATATAAAATTCCTGTTGCACATCTCCACTTCGCCCACCCAGCTTTAATTCTATGTGCCGCATCTTCCCCAATCTCTCAATTTTTCTGGATTATGGACCCAAGATATCGAAAGTGCACTTTTTTTAGTATTTTCTAGCTTTCAATCCTAACTACTTCCTTGTCTCCACTCTTATTATTACTAAAGTTGTATTTTATATACTCTGTCTTAGTCTGGCTAATTTAAAAACCTTTAGATTCTAGAGCATCCATTTAAAGTTCTTTGTGTTGATACCGTTTCGAGTCTCATTGATCGAAACTATGTCACATGTGAACAACATGCACCACAGTACCTCATCTTGTAGGTGCCTAGTTAAGTCGTCCACCTCTTAGACAAAGAGGTATGAGCTCAATGCTGACCCTAGATGTAAACTTATTGTCACTGAAAATTCACTCGTTTCTCCACTAATTGTTCGTACACTAGCTAGTACTCTATCGTATATATCTCTCACCAAGTCGGTGTAGTGTCTGGAGACTCCTTTCTTTTCATATACCAACCAAATCAAATCTCCAGATACTATATCATACGCTTTCTCTAGATCAATAAAGACCATATGGAGGCCTTTTCCATTTGTCCTAAACTTCTCAGTTTCCTAAGTAGGAAAATAGGCTCAGTTGTTGACTTCCTTGGCATAAAATCGTATTGGTTTTTTGTTATATATATATGTTTATTATAAGTTTTGTTAGATTATTCCTATACAAGGAGTATTTCCTTAATATATTTAACATTTTTGTACATGTGATATCTTTGCCCTACAATATTGTAATTTTTTTTGTCTGGGGGGTATTTTAGGTAATTAATCAAGGACAAATAGAAATTTTTGATAGAAGAACATTTATTAGCTACAGTAAAGAATGATATTATCTACGTGAGTTGTGACATTACCCACATGGAGCATTAATTATTTTTTAACCACCACAGCTAATGCACTAGTTTCTTATAGAAATATCTATTCTAAACCCCTCATGACGAAAACTGCCCTTCTTCCAAAAAATTTGTATTACAAAAACAAGGGTAATGATGTATAAAAATGTTGAATACATTAAGGAAATACTCCATATATAAGGAGTACCCCAGAGAGAGAGAGAGATAGATAGAGAGAGAGAGAGAGAGAGAGAGAGAGAGAGAGAGAGAGAGAGAGAGTAG